>OX155959.1:11153182-11282609 GCA_944548615.1 Micropterix aruncella | reverse complement strand
TAAAAATATATATAAATAAAAAAAAAAACATAATAAATAAAACATAATTCCATTATATAATCGGCATTAAATAGTACATAACATTCGAATAAATAGAGAATAACAAACATAATAGTACCTATAGTATAGAATATAATAGACTTGTCTTAAAACTAAAATAAAGAGAAGAAATGTCAGAAAAGAGAGAAAATATCGGAAGAGTTTCCTTGTTTAGTAAAACCACGACTGCGGTCTCAATACATTCAGCTCCCTGTGAACTGTGTCCAAATGCACATTTAAATGTCCTCGCTGTGAAAATGCACGATCACATTCGACGCAAACAAATTTCTTCAATTTCTTATGAACAGTGTCCCAAGTGCCTCTTTAAACTTCTTTTCTCTGTGAAAGCACGATTGCATTTGCCGCACACAACTTTATTTAACTTTAAGTGAACTTCATTAACGTGTCGATTTAATTTATCCTTCCGAGAAAATGATATACCACATTCCCCACAAACATAGGTCTTCAATTTCTTGTGAACTGAGTCCATGTGCTTTTTTAAATTCCCTCGTTCGGTAAAAGCACCATTGCATTCTTCGCATACAAATTTATTTAACTTCAAGTGTACAGCAGTCACGTGATTATTTAAATCACCCTTACCTAAAAATGAGCTATCACATTCGCCACATACAAATTTCTTTAATTTTTATGTGAACTGCGGAAATGTGAGATTTTAAATTACACTCCATAGAAAACGCCCTGTCGCACTCCGGACAAAAATAATATTTAACACTTCCAACACAAGATCCACTATCACCAGTATTACTGCTTCCATGCGGTCCCACCTTCGATTGTTTCAGGCTTAATGTCTTGAGGCTCTCCTTTGAAGAATTCGACGACATTCTCTCTTTCATCTGCTAATAATTCGGCCAAAAGAATATGCGAATCTGAATCATTAGGATCGACGACCTCCGATTTAATGGTGACGATTTCTTCGATCTTCACTGTCACAGTGCTGAAATCGTCCACAATTTGCTCACTCATCTTCGTAACTGTAAAATGACAATTTACTATGAAAAATGCGGTTGCAGGTGTTCTGACGAGGAGCTCGCAATGGTATTAGACTTGACTTGACAGACAGCTGTCACTGTTACCATTTCATAAAGCTATAATTATTTTTTGCCAGTGTTGACATTGGTATAAATATCGAGCGATGAGATGGTGATAATTTATTTAAAGACAAGAAACTTTAATCGTATTACTTGATAAGTCCAAATAGCAAAATAATATTGGCTGAGCAAAAGCGAAGCTTTGCGAAACCTATAATCCTAGTTTGAGGTAAAATTTCTTTTTGTATGTCCATCGGTTTATCTGCCTGCGCGCAAGGTAACACAAAATCGCGTCGCTAGATTTCAAAAATTCTTTCGTCGATAGGTTTTATTCATTGGGAAAAACTGATTAGCTGATTATGCCATACAAAAGAACATTAAGGCTCAGGCTACATGATGCGGAAAAAATCTGTGAGGCGAATAAAACTGAAAACGGAAAAACAGAAAATTGAAATTTTCATAGGATCGTTCGATTTTATAAATAGCCAGTCGACGACTTGTGCCGATATATAGGTACGGAATATTATTTCAGTAACTATTACTTTTTAAGAGCTACTAACGACCATTTATTGTTGCAGAATCGATTATCTATTGTTTGTTACGGTTAAATAATGCGGGAAAGGCGCTGCTGCCCCAAGGGAAAAATTGTTCTGCAACAACCAGAGAAGAAAGGATGCGACAATAAAATAATGTAGGAATTTCTGGTCTAAGACCAGATAAGTAGCTTTCACACGCATAGGAAAAGTATGACAATGAAGGGCTTTTAAATTTTACGAGCGATGTTTATTTACACTTTCATATGACTAAAGTATTTCGTTGCTTCTGTGTTATTTCTCATACTCAGTTGTGTGATTTTAATGATGAATGAACCACTACTGGATATTAAACGTAAATTTTCCTCTATTTATGTATTCATTCCTTTATATTCTCAGCTGTCCCGTAGTTTATAGTTGTGATGACAGTGTATTATGTGTATTGTGTGAAGTGTGTGTTGGAGAGTGAAATGCTGAAATGGTGTCTCTGTGTGGCAATCCAATCTGTAAAGCCATTTCACTTCGCTGATCGAATTGAACTGTCCCATTTCGAGTATTCACGGTTACGCTCACTTTTCTCTCCTTTTGCATATTGGCGCAGAATCTCGTTTAGCTAGGGGCGCCCCCCGCCCCTCCGTCTCAAATCAATACTACTTTTTACTTCGTTTTAACAGTTCCGCGAAGATGGCAAATCGAGTGAAGCCAGGTTAGCCTAATAAGTCCCTTGAAACCCTCTACCATTGTATTGAACCGGTGTTGATAAGATTTTTTTATCTATATTATGAGACAATTAGAGTTGTCAACTACAACGGGCGAACCCGCCACCTCAGGAAGTTTTAACGATTAGTCGTTCTATCTCCCTGGAGTGAGCGCCGAAGACTTGGACAAAACAGTCCACAGTCAAGCTCCGCCACATGCCCTTAAGAGGCCAACGCGAGATAGCCAGGAATGTTACCCAGCGGGCTTACACTCACGCCCTTCCTTCCAATTGTGACCAGATTACTCCAGTCTCTCGATTGGTTACGAGTGCGAGGTCGCTTGCGCGGTCCTCTCCCTTACGAAGCGGTGAAACGGTGTATACCGAATCTATCGCGGGCCACGGCATCCTTTGCCCGGCTGGGTCGGGTAGCCGATGGTCGTTTTAAGAGCAGTAAGGTCCGCAACCACCCCTGCTCTGTAGGAAACAGTACTGCTTCCAGACTCCCCCGACTGTTAGCCAGAGTGCACAAACGATTGGCTTAACGTCCAGGTGCGCCAGAAGGTTGATTCCTGGGGGAAACTAGCCCTAAGGCCAGAGTCTGACCCGGGCTCGCAATTCATGCGTGGAGGCCGCCGGATGGGTGTTGACCCGTGAGTTTGACCAACCCTGAACAGAATGGGTCTTCGTGGCCACTCAGCAAGGGCCCATTAGCTCCCCAATATTATGAGACACATTTTTTTGCAACTTTATTTTCGAAAGCAGACTACTTGTCACTACATAGTATAAAACAAAGTCGCTTTCTCTGTCCCTATGTCCCTTTGTATGCTTAAATCTTTGAAACTACGCAACGGATTTTGATGCGGTTTTTTTTAATAGATAGAGTGATTCAAGAGGAAGGTTTATATGTATAATAACATCCATTAAATAGTGGAGAAGTACTGCTATTTTTGAGGTTTCTAATGTGATGTCGTAAATAATTACATTTTTTCCGCTTACATTGCAAACGCAGGCTGAACCCTACGAGTTTTATCAAAATAATGTACTAAGTATTGTACACATTGAAAAGGTCTACAGAAAAGTCCGTGATGGTATATGTCTATCTCTTATGGATAACCCACAATAACTTTTTTTTGTCATTTACTTTTTACGACAAATAATGGCTAATTTTCGAAGCGATTTTAACCAATACAGCATTAATCCTTAACCAATTAAATACCTTGAATACATTGTTCATTTAATATAGATCTATATGGCCCTTTACACCGTATGATTTAAGTGAATATTTTCGAAGATATTACAGATTTAAAAATTGCGGGACGTAGCGTTTGCGGCGGTACCGGCCGGCCGCCCGGTGCGGCAAGAGCGTGCCTATAAATAGCGCATCTGAGGCCGCGGTTTTCCCTATAGCACTTTGAATTTAGCAGCGATCGGACGCGTTTATTATATCGGAGCTCTCCAGCGAGGAAAATAGCAATACTTAGGTAATAAAAACGTGCTTTTCAGCGCGACAACGTATCAGTAATTATAAGTAAGTTACGATAAATAATTGTATGATAGTAGTTTTAAAATATAAATTATATTCTATTCTAAGGTAAATTTTTAAATCGCACTTATAGCAATTATAAGTACCTACATAAGGTGAGATAAGATTAGATTAAATAAAACCATAATTTATGGATTGCAATTTTCTATTAAGATCTTGATTAAAATTTACAGTTAGATCAATTTAATATTAGGGAAATTATTTTCAAAAATCGTGATTTAAGGTGAGATATGTAAGTTCAGAAAAAGTACTTAATAGAATAGGTATCTTTTGTTGTTGATGATTGTTGATTATCTTTTGTTTTTAGTCGCACGAATAGCAAATTATTTTTTATAATTAAAATCGTTGTTTAAGTTGAGGTATTTCAGTAAAAAAAAAGAACTGAATAGAATAGGTATCTTTTGTTTTTTATGATTGCTGATTATCTTTTGTTTCTAAATGGTAAGAATTTAGATATTTTTTACTGCGGCACATACTAATAATATGGCAATTTGTGCATAGGTAATCATACATATAGAACTGAGTAAATTTTGTACAGAAATTATAAAGTCATGTCTGGAAGACGTCGTCGTTCGAACATAGGTCGTAGTACAGTGAATGCCAGAAGAGTACGTTCAGCAAGAGATGAAGAATCGTCAACGGAACGTGAGGCTCGCCTCAGTCAGGCTCAGGATAGATATAGAGCTGAGAGAGAGAGAGAATCTTCAGTAGAGCGTGAGATTCGCCGCAGCCGGGATCGAGATAGGCATACGGTTCAGAGGGACAGAGAATCGTCAGTAGAGCGTGAGGCTCGCCTCAGTCAGCTTCGGGATAGATATAGAGCTGAGAGAGAGAGAGAGAATCTTCAGTAGAGCGTGAGGTTCACCGCAGCCGAGATAGGGAAAGACATCGAATACAGAGAGCCAGAGAATCATCAGCACGAGTTACTAATTCATGGGTGAATAAAGAAAATTCTGCCATGAATTACGATCCTTCGATTTCTTACAAGGACGATCGTATAGTATCAATAGGTACTATGTCAGTAGTGTGTGAACATTGCTTGGCATTGAAATTCAAGGACGAATCGAAAGGCATGTGTTGCTTACAAGGAAAAGTCAAATTAGAAGAAGTTCTCCCTCCACCTGAACCACTTCACTCTCTTCTTACGGGTGATCATCAGAAATCCAAGCAATTCATGCGCAATATACGCCGTTATAATAACGCATTTCAAATGACCTCTTTTAATATCTTATATAATATTATATAGTATAATAGTAAAGTTATGCAGAAATATTATTTTTTTAAGATATGACATGCAGAAGTTCGTTCTCTGTCCCCATTTCGGGCCGTCTGGGGTTCGACGGTAAATATCAATTCTGGACGTTTCGGGCCGTCTGGTACGCGAGGGGTTAAGAGTAAGCAAGTCGTTGAGCGTGGGTTCATGCCTACATTTAAAATTCAAGGGCAAGTGTACCACTTAGCTGGGAGCTTGCTACCACTTCGACCCGATGATCACAAATTTCTGCAAATATATTTTATTGCAGATCCAGATACACAAGCATCTACGCGGTGTACAAGTGTTGCACAGCCAATTGATAGAGATTTGATTAGATCTCTCCAAGATATGTTACATTCTCATAATTGCTACATACAGTCTTTCAAAACTGCGATTGAGAGTGTTCCAGCAGATACTCCTGACTTTAATGTCGTAATCCATGCAAATAAAGTTCCTGTTGGAGAACACAGAGGACGATACAATGCGCCTTCCACGAGTGAAGTAGCAGTGGTGATAGCTGGACAGCAATTTGACAAAAGAGATATTGTATTGCATAGTCGTGATGATAATTTGCAAAAAAATTCAGAGTTACACATATCTTATGACAGCTTACAATATCCTTTGATGCTATGTCGTGGAGAAAATGGTTATGCCATTAATATTTCTCAAGTTGACCCAATCGGTGGTACACCTCTGCGTAAAACAGTGTCATGTATGAACTACTATTGCTACCGTATAATGACAAGACGTAACAATTTCAATACTTTGCTTAGATATGGAATGTTAACAAACCAATACTTGGTAGATCAATATGCGAAAATTGAATCTGAGAGATTGGCCTACATCCGTATTAATCAAACTAAATTGAGAGCTGAAAATTACGTTCATCTTCAGGATGCTTTACAGGCGAATGAACACCGCAACGGCATTGGGCAGTTGGTTATACTACCTTCATCATTCACAGGTGGACCTCGATATTTACACGAAAAATCGCAAGACGCCATGACTTACGTAAGAAATTACGGCAAACCTGATTTATTTATAACTGCAACATGTAACCCAAATTGGCCGGAAATCAAAGAAAATATTAACACCAATTTAACTCCACAAGACAGATACGATATAGTTAACAGAGTCTTCCATTTAAAAGTACAGAAACTCCTGCACCTCATTAACAAGTCTCATATTCGGTCCGCCGCGCTGTCATATGTACACAATAGAATGGCAGAAACGTGGCTTGCCACATGTACACCTGTTGGTGTGGTTAGTGAACAAAATTAGACCAAACCAAATTGACAGGGTTATTTCAGCTGAATTACCGGATAAAGATGAAGATCCTATCCTGTACGAAATCGTAAAGAAACATATGGTACACGGCCCTTGCGGGACTTTAAACCCGAATTCTCCATGTATGCGAGATTCTAAATGCAGCAAAAAAATTCCGAAGTCGTTCCAAACTCAAACAAGTACTAGCGATGACGGATATCCCAAATATCGTCGACGATCGCCAGAACAGGGTGGGCAAAATACTACCGTCCGAAACCATGATATTGATAACCGATGGATCGTTCCCTATAATCCGCTCCGTTTGAAAATTTTTGATGCCCACATCAACGTAGAGTTGTGCAACTCAATAAAGTCAATTCAATATGTTACTAAGTACATTAATAAAGGCAGTGATCAAGCCACTTTCAGCATACAATCACCAAATGAAGTGGAAAAATATCAGTCTGGACGTTACATCTGCAGCTCTGAAGCTGTATGGAGGATTTTATCATTCGAAGTGCACGACCGGGCTCCCACAATTGTCCACCTTGCAGTTCATTTAGAAAATGGACAAAGAGTATATTTCACAGAGAACAATATACAAGAAGTTGTTAATAACCCGCGGGATACAACATTGACAGCATTCTTCAAGTTATGTGCTGAAGATGATTTCGCGAAAACACTGACGTATGACAGAGTTCCAGGTTACTATACATGGAACCAGAGTTCTAAAACTTTTCAACGGCGAAAACAAGGTACTGCGGTTGATGGTTTCCCCGGAGTAAAAAAAACGGATGCTCTTGGCAGAGTCTACGTGGTTCATCCCAACAACAGCGAATGCTTTTATCTGAGAATGTTATTGCATATTGTAAAAGGCCCGACATCCTTTGCACACCTAAGAACTGTACAAGGTGTTGTTTACAATACTTATCAAGCAGCATGCAAAGCTATGGGGCTCTTGGAAGACGATTCTCACTGGGAAAACACATTATCAGAAGCAGCTGTTTGTAGTTCAGCTAAATCATTAAGATATTTATTTGCCGTCATAGTAGTGTTTTGTCAAGTAACTGATTCTGTTAATCTATGGAATAAATTTCAAGAAAATATGGCCAGTGATATTCTGATTCGGCGACGGCGAGAGTTAAACTCAGATGATGTACAATATGATCGAAACATATTTGACGAAGCATTATTGGAATTGAACAAAGTAGTGCAATTACTTTCGGGTCAATCGATCAAGGATTTTGGGCTGCCGATGCCAGCTAATACTACTAACTCAGATTTAACTAACAGTGCCGAATACACAAGAGAAACATCATACGATCAAACGAGACTTTTACAAAATATAGCTCAAGATGAGCCACGATTAAACATCGATCAGAAAAAAGTATTCACTGCATTACTATCAACAATTGATAACAATGAAGGGAAATTGTTTTTCCTTGATGCCCCAGGAGGTACAGGAAAAACATTTTTAATCAATCTGCTTTTAAAAAAAGTGAGATCTATCGGAAAAATTGCGTTAGCTGTTGCGTCATCCGGCATTGCCGCTACGGTTTTGGAAGGAGGCCGAACCGCACACTCCACATTCAAGCTCCCGCTGAAAATCGCCACCGATGATAATAACAGCGTCTGTAGTGTTTCTAAACAGAGCAATACAGGAAAATTGATGCGTGACTGCTCATTAATAGTCTGGGACGAAGCTACCATGTCAAACAAGACGTCTGTGGAAGAACTGGATAGGACAATGCGCGATTTGCGCAACAAAAATTCACCTATGGGTGGATGTACAATTCTGTTCTCAGGAGATTTCCGTCAAATCCTACCAGTTGTGACTCGAGGAACACGTGCTGACGATTGCCTAAAAAGATCCAACCTTTGGCCACATGTCAATAAATTAAAGCTTAAAACTAATATGAGGGTTTCGTCATCTTCACGTGAGAACAGGCTATTTCCAGAGATGCTGCTAAAAGTTGGCAATGGAGAGTTAACACAAAGTGAGGGAAGGATTGACCTAGAAAACCTTTGCGTTTTGATAGACAACATCCAAGAGTTAGTCAACAATGTCTATCCTGACATTGATAACATAAGTTATAAGACAATATCTTGGTTTAAAGAAAGAGCGATTCTGTCACCAACTAACGAACAAGTAGATAAAGTAAATAACTTGATTCTTTCAAAGATTGATGCGCCGACGAAAATATACTACTCGGTCGATACTGTTCTCGATTTGGAAGAAGCTGTTCATTTTCCTACAGAATTTCTAAACTCTTTGAACCCGTCTGGACTCCCTCCTCACAAAATGGTGTTGAAAGTAGGTTGTCCTGTTATTTTATTAAGAAACCTGAATCCACCTAAACTTTGCAATGGCACGCGTTTGCTGGTAAAATCATTGAAAACTTTCATAATAGAGTGCACAATACTCACAGGATGTGGTACCGGAGAAGATGTATTGATTCCCCGAATCCCTCTGATACCATCGGATTTACCCTTCCAATTTAAACGTTTACAGTTTCCGGTAAAGACATATTTTGCAATGACCATTAATAAATCGCAGGGTCAAACCTTCAACGTTGCAGGCTTAGATTTGACCGTTGACTGTTTTTCACATGGACAACTGTATGTCGCTCTTTCAAGAGTGACCTCCAGAGAAAACATGTTTGTATTGTCTAATGACAAGAAAGCTGTGAACGTTGTTTATAAAGACATTCTGTAATATGTTGTAAAAATAAAATAAATAGTTAAAAATGTAAAAAGTAAATAAGTAAAAATGTAGTGTATGAATTTAGATATTCCAAAGATAGCAGGAAATCTTCATGGTATAGGGAAAGGGGGATTGTTTTACTCCAAATTTAACGCGTGCGGGCCACGGGCAGTAATGAATAAATCAAAACTACTGGATCGATTTTAATCACATAGGCTACTATATATTTTATACCCGTGCGAAGCCAGAGCGGGCCGCTATGTTTTTATATACAACGTTCACAGTTTTTCTGTACTGTATTTAGTATCAGCATTGCACCCGTGCGAAGCCGGGGCGGGTCGCTAGTATTAAATAAAAGCGTTAACAACTGCTGAAATAACGATCGAATACACCCAAAAAAAAGCAGAAATGAAGGTTGCAACTTTCAGTTGGTACTTTCATTTGATACTTTCAGTTAAGACACCCCCGATCCGCATGGCATCCGGATCAAACCGACCCCTTCGTGACCCCCCCCCCCCCCGCCCCTTTCCCCCCATTTCCCCCGCAGTCCGGTGTTGTACAGGGGTGGTCACATTTTCATACTCAAGAATACATTTCAGTACTAATTTGCATTATTCAAAATGATAAACTGTGCTTACTATTACCGCTCGGTGATTTTTATTGTAACGAATGTATATAAAACTATACTTATTGCTATTATCGGATTTTATATCTATTCTAGACTCACAGCAAATTATTATACTCAAGCGTACATTTCAGTACTAATTCACATTATTCAAAATCATTAAACTTTTAAACTGTGCTACCTACCAAGACCCTGGTGTATTTATCGTAAGGAATATAGCATAGAATTGCCACTGAGTATACCTAAGTATACTCAGAAGGTTTATTCTGAAAAATGGTAATTTGAAGAAAAAAAAATACTGTTTTTTAAATAGGAAATTCGTGATTTTGTGGTTATGAACCTATGAGAATACTCATGTAGGTATAGGATATTAAATAAGCACAAGATAAATAATAAGCACAGTTCAAAAGTACAATAATTATGAAAATTGCAAATTAGTATTGAAATATATGCTTGAGTATATTAATTTGACCACCCCCTGTATATTGATAGTATTTTTGGTAATTTCTAAAGTACAGCATGGTATATTATCTACTAAGCCGGTGGTATTTCTCCGTTTTAAAATCTGCCCACACTGCCGCAGAGTCACATGCAATTTTCTAGTCTACGTGGCAGCGTGGCTAGCGCAAATATCTAACGTGTTTGGTATAAAGGTCTTAAGTCAATAAAAGAGTCTCCATTTTAAATCAAAAACGTGCATATAAAATTTTGTCTCATTTTACGGTTTTAAGGTGATAAATTAAATAAATCTGTAAGTAAACTAGCTCTTTCAAAAAGGACAACATTCAAAATTGCATTTTTGCCTGTTTCTACAAATATGATAAATTGCTTCGGTACACCTACATGACTTTTTGAATTACATTATTTTGACCGTATTTGTAGTTGGTCTCAGTGACCTTGGTTAAAAAAAACATAATTTAACTTAGTTTATTTAAATGCAATTGCATTTTGATGACGTAATCTATTCAGTCACATGTTGTAGTATGCTTAACACTACAATGCCATGTCGGTTTTTCGTACAAGCTGTGACATGTTAAGCGCGTTCATTTAATATACGAAAATACCAAGTAGGAAAATACCATTTATTCTGATATACATATACAAAGGACAAAAATTACTCAAAATAAAATACGTGGCCATAATACTTCAAATAAAATACGTGGCCGCCATGTTCTTGGCTCGAATAAATGAAACAAATATTTGCATGTGATTAATCACAGGATTTAGTGCGACAAGATGTAACTCTGGCCGTTCCCTATAATTGAAAAATAAATAAACAAAACAAAAAAAATGTTCTGGTATCAGCACCCTCCCTCGCACCCCATGACTGGTACAAGCACGCGTCATATGAAAACTTTATTGTTCACGAGGTGGACCAAAGCATGTGACATGCACAGGGTTATAGGAAAAACGATCGACATGCACAGGGTTATAGGAAAAACGATCGACATGCACAGGGTTATAGGAAAAACTGTCAATGTCATTTTTTTAGTGAAAATGGGTCTTTTCAAACAATTTCATCAAAAGTTGCTTTCTTGCTGATTTACCGCTTGGTGATTTACTGATTTACCGCTTTCATGGATGCCGATTAATTAAAAACTCACACTGTATATTAATTTGAAACGTGTTTTTCCTGTAACCGCCAAATTGAGAGAACAGCTGCGGGTAAAAATTTGGTTAAGTTATCTTAAAAAAGCTCTCGGTCTGTAGATATGTCATCAAAAGAGAAAAATCAAAAATATTTATTTGAAACGTGATTTCTCTGTAACCGACGAATTGAGAGAACGGCTAGGTGTAAAAAAATGTTTAAGGTGTCTAAAAAAAGCTCTCGGTCTGAATATGTATCATCAAAAAAGAAAAATAAAAAAGTCGTCGAAATAAAAAAAATAAAAATTACAACGCCATCTGCTGGATTTCCGCGTGGGAGCAGGGGGGAGTTGGAAGGGGTTGCGAGAGGGTGGGTTGGGGAGAAAGTGAGATGCGGTTAGGAGGAAGTTTTGGGGGGATAGGGGAGGAGAATTGTGGGGGAGGAGGGGATGGAAAGGGCGGATAACGGAGGAGAAAAGGGGTGGTGATGTTTTAAGGAGGGGGTGGGGGGACGGGGTTTGTGGGGGAGTTCAAGGGGTTTGGCGCGCTAGACGGGTTGTCTGTTTGCGGGGAAAGTCTTGGGGATACACAACCGTTTTTTTACTCAATATAGTTAAAAACAAATTTTAAACATTTCAATCATTTCACCGACATCTAGCGTAGAGTTGCTAAAATAAGCTGAATTTGCGCGAAACTTTTTATTTACTTTTTGTCACACGTCGTGTCACGTACGCGTCGTTCTTCGATTGTTCCTGTCTTTTTCTCCAAGACCTTGGTGACATTCCTGATAGTAGATAAAATGAGTAAGGTACCGCAGCGAAATCGAAATATTCCAAACAAATATTATTTGTGCATAAATAATAAGTATGTTTCCGTAGATTTTTGAAACATTACGGTCAATAAAGTAACCGTCGGATTCAAAGGGTTTCAGAGAGTGAATTTTAATAAATATGTATTTTTATTAAACTCAAATATGTCTGGTTTACAGACAAAATATATTTTTTCTCACTCAAACAAACTCTGGCTAATAGGTCATATTTTAGGTTAGTAAATTTTAAAAATGGGATTACCAAAAATTTCAAAAAGTTGACATTGATAAGAAAGTTGAACCTGATCATGGAGGTCATTTCAAACTTCAAATGCTCCTCTTGTCAAGTAAGCTTTTTTGACTTAAGACCTTTATATGCGTGAGATATATCGGGTAGGGTGCCGCGCCGCGCCACGACTCCACCCGCCGTAACAACCTTTTAAAAGTTTGTATTGGACGCTTAACGCGCTTCCGCTGCAAGTTTCCTTCCAATTGTTGTGCCGCTAATGACTCGGCCGACAGTAATGGATAGTGAAAAATAACCCGCGGCAAGTTTGCGCATTATCAAGTAGAAAATAGGCTTGGTCGCGAGCGATAAAGGCCACCGCACACACGCGCAAATTGGAAAACTGAACGTCCTCAGCCCCTGTTTAACCAGTATCAAGTAAATTTTCTCAGTATTTCCAATTTTCCCAGAAGGTCACTGATGGCGCAATCGCTTGTATTTTGTTACTGGTGATTTTTGATTAGCGTCCTGCAACCATCCGCTAACATTGATTGACTTCACTTACCCTGGTATCTTTCTTCCGTTTCAGATTTTTTTTTGGTGGATGCTGGAAGTGGTACGCCATTTTCGTCGCTAACAGCATCATAGTTTTCGGTGAAGAAGTCCAAGTGCTAATGTAAGAAGTGTAACTTTAAAGACATGTTACACCCCAATCTATCTTAGCAGTGCCTAAGATTTTCCGCAAGATCTTTATGGTGTTCTGTCTTATGATCTTCAATGAAGTTGTTGGGCACTTCAACGAAGGAATCCCAAGCTAACTCCTCATCACCTATGAAAATACTATTGAAATGTTTATCCTTAAACAATTTACGTATCTGTGGACCAAATAAAACCCCTCTTTTATTTTAGCTACAATGAGACGTGGCAATTACTTAGACAAATACAAAAATGATTCCCCAGTCTTATCCGTCGCTTTACGTAGTTTCCATAAGGTCCAGTTTTATACGAAGAACACCCTGCTCTTATAAGTACCTATAACTTTGGTTGATTCGACGAGTGGTTCAAATAAAATATTGTGTGTTCCAGGTTTGAGACTGATTGACGCACAGGCCAATCCTTCTCTCTGTAGTAATGACTGTAGTAAGTCTCTCTCCTCTCTGTGAATCCTTGTCATTAACTGATACGCCCCCCCCCTCCCTGTATATCGTAAAGTGCAGCTAATCGGGGATTTTAGGGTAGTTTTCGTAATCAGCGTGGTCGATTTAGTACAAAACAGTTGACTTTGTTCTTGTTGCAGTTTCACTGTTGGCTAGTGTAATCATATCGAATCCTATCATGCCGTACAATACAGATACCAGGCGTACCTATTATTTGTAGATATTATTTGATAGCGTACACAATAATGAAATTATTATTATATATTATTTCAAGAACTATTATCACAAATATAGCATAGCAAAACTTGCCTGACTGGATCGCACGAGACGTTCGCACTAAGGTAGGCTCATATAGGATTATTTAAATACTGCCTGATCATAAAATAAAATCAAAACTAAAACAAAATAAAATTAGAACGATGTAAATAATGACGATGATTGAATGCTGAATGAATAATGAAGGAGGATTAACACTTAAAGAAAATACATGATATCGTACCCGCCATTGAGCTTTTCTTAAGGTCGCGCACGGGCATAGACATTACTCTCATTGGCTTCGTATTTGTGCTGAGAGACAGTCGAGTGTCATGTTTCATAGGCGCCTCTCGTTATACCGACATATCAATGACATTTGCAGACGTGGGTGAAGAAATCTTAAACTTTACATTCAGTTACAGACGCAGCCTTAGTAGTAACTCCGATCAGATATCTAATATTTCGGAACTGGCCAGATAAACAATTTGGATTAAATAATTAAAACATTTGAAACTGACTTTTTGGCTCTAAAGTAGTCTAAAGTTTGTTTTATCTCACTGGCATTTGTTTTTTCATTGTGGTGTAATTTTGAAAATTTTCGTTTCTGCATTACGATGGATTTAACTCACGAAAATTTTCGCTGCCTATTTCTACAATATTAAACTTAATTTGACAGATAAGCCTGAGCCTGTTTCGGCTTCAAGCTGCTTTGGGCAATGAAGCAGACAATGTATAACTAACTCAATGGCGAATTGTGTGAATGTGGTCTGTCCACCGCTGTCAACAAAATAAAACATCGATGATGTGCGCATACTGGTGAGGGCATTCACGGGGCATTGTGGCCTGAACAAACACATGTACAACCTCAAGCTCCGGGACAAGAAAATGTGCAGGTATTGCCAAGGGGCAGAGGAAACTTCCCTGCACCTCATGTGCGAATGCACTTGGGTGGTCATTACCTCCAACCTGAGGAGGTAAAACAATCTAGCCCCAAAAGCATGTTGCGGTTAATCAGGTAGAGCTTAGCTTCACATCCGCGGCTGTCAGTTTGAAATAGCTGTTACGTCGGTCAGCCATTTCAAATTGGATTCTGGAGGTCGATTCGGTCTCTAAGCAGTATAAATTCCCTGAAAGTCTCGGATGCACAGCCCTGCGTTGAGATATAATTCTTTACTCTCTTTCTCGAAAGATGGCCCTTATCGTAGAATTAACTGTTCCATGGGAATCAAATATCCCAAAAGAGGCTTGGCGCAGTACTATAGGAGGTGGCGAACACAATAGATCATTAATGGTCGCAGTGTTACAAGGCTCATAAAGACTTTATAAAATCCCCACACAACAAATAAAAAAATAAAAATTCTTTACATCGCCATAATAAATAAACATAGGCAATGCACAATTGGAGTCCGGGAAAACTCGATTTCAATAATTATACAGCCCGGCGACATAGTGGCTAGGTCGCATGAAGTAACCTTTTCAGTATCCGTGTTCGATTCCCGGCTGGGTCACCATTCCCCGGCTGGGATAATCCAATTCATTGCATTTCAATTCTGTCGATCAAATTCAATACAAGACACACTATTACACACATATCATACGGACACACATAAATAAACAATTTACAGTAAGTTTGGTTTGTAAGAGATTGTGATATCTGCCCAATGTGAAATTTCATAATAAAGAGTAGAAACAAAACAAAAACAATAATATAAAATTAATTAATTGAACAATAAAACTAAAAGTCCGCTTATATAGATTTTAAATCTTTATAGAATTAATTAAACTGTTTTCCATTTTGAGGCGTGGCGATATTCGATACGCCGCGTCACGATAAATGGAGCAATTTTGTTTTAGAAGGGAACAAATAAATTATCGCTGTTGGTTGTCACTTTATTTCACAGCGCCCAGTCGTTTTCTCTTTTATAGTATATCAGTTTTTTTTTTTTACAAAACGCGGAAATACATAAATACGGTCATACCACGTAATGGTGCGAAGTAAACGATGGTCCACATTCGCATGACCATGCTCAGCGCATACCCAACTAGGCCGAATATGGTCTGTATCTTGGCATACGACTTATGGTCTGAGAAGCATATCTGACTTAGGTACTCATATTCATACATTTACCCATACACACATACATATACATACATACACACATATATAAAGATAACGATTTAAATGTATTATATTATTACTCCTTTGTATTAAATTATATTGGGTCATTACCTATGAAGTTGCTGTTTTATAAAGGAAATCTAAGGCCAAAAACTTTGTATGAAAAATATATATTTAATTAATAGAAATATTGACCCCGTATGCAGATTCGTCAATTTATTGAGAGATGCTTAATTTCTCTGCTGTAAAACTCTCATGGACATAAACCAATGAATGCTTTGAAGGCGTTTTTCACCGACTCTTCAAAGTTATTTTATTCCCTTGTAAAAGGTCATCTAAATTCTGATAAGCTCTATTGGAGCAAGGTCTGGCAATTACAGTGGGTGACCAAGAGTCTCCATCCGCAACTCCTGCAACATTGCGACTGTTTGCAGTGAAATCTGTAGTTATACGTTGTCATGCAGAAGCAGTAGCGATGAGTGATTATAAGGTTATTATATATTCACGAGTTTCTCCATAATTGTTTGCAGTTCTTCGCAGTACACATTTACGGTAACTGTTTAGCCAGACTGCAAGAAGCTGTAATAGAAAACGCAGGATCTCGCAGGACAGAACGCAGGATCAAAACCAGCGCATGATCTCATATTCGAAAATGCTGCACATTTTCAACATCACCATGGTTGCACAAAAGAAAATTGTTCAGTAAAAACAAACGACAGAACGACAAATAAACATCTGATTCTTAAAAAAGAATAAAATGGCCTTGAATTTAAAATGTATTTAAAATTGAAATTTCAAGTCAAACCCAAGTTATCCAAGTTCAAAGTGGCCATTGTGAAAAACAGCAATTACATAGGTAAGGACCCAATATTACTTGTATATTATGTTTATTATCTAATATCATATTACGTAGTATAATAGTAAACTTACGCAGGTATATTATTTTTTAAGAGATGATGATTACTGCTAACCAAGCTAAAGAATAACCTTTTGAAACCTATTCCATAAATTACCTATTTTTGGCTAAAGAAGAAATTATCATGTCACAAGAAGAATAAGAACTAAATACAGTTTCTAAAATACCAGTTTTGTTATCCTCAAGGCAATACCGTTTCATCTCACCTATTATTTAGAAGGCCGAGAGGCTTTGTAATGTTAGCAATTTACGATGTCAATTGATCTGTCAATTTATAAGTCCCCTGACTGAGCAATATCGGCAGGTGGCCGATGACTAAGCTACCAACTGTAATATTAATAGCATAAGATATCATCTGAGAACCCCCCGTTATGAATTATATTTATAACTATAATGACGATTTATTGAGAGTGTAGCTGTATATACCTATAGGTTCAAGGCGGGCAAAAATCCATTTCCAAATTTTTTAAAATATATAATTTTGAAGATTTTTAGTTTTTTTCTCGGTTTCATTATATTCATTGTTGCAAGTATTTCGGTCAATCGAGATCGCTACTGAATTATGCTCGAAGAATTATTGTTGTCCGAAAGAGTAGAAAGAAAAAGTCTTGAACAACGATTTAATCATTGATTATACAGGTTGATTTTTAATTAACCGGTATCCTTCAAGGAGGTGTTGTATTAGTACGAGGAACTGAGCAACGTTTGATATATTTTTGAAAAAAACAAAAAAAATATTTTTTTGAAATATTTTTTGTTTTTTTTATTTCAAAATGTGAAGAATTTGACTGTTAAATAAAAGTTTGAAAAGCGTTTGAACGCGCTGCGCCATCAATCGGTAGGTAAAATATATCTAATAAACAATATTAGCGATGTTTTACTCATTACTAGATGACGCATCGTGCTCAGCGCTTTTTACAGTATAATCCAATCGCCGCTTTCAGGCTGTCTGTCCCGCTGTCCCCAGCGAGAGCAAAAATGTCCCGCTTCGCAAACACACCCAAAGATAATTTAAGCCCAAAAGATGATAACATCACAAACTGGAACTCTGAGAATGTTGCTGCTGAAAACCGTTGGGTGGAGTTGTTCAAACACTTCCGTGATAACAATCTCAATTGTACTAGCTTTTGTATAATTATTGAGTACGTTTTATGTCTGCCTGGAAGTAACGCACCTGTCGAAAGAATTATTTCTCTATGAATAAAATATGGACAAGCGAAAAAACACAGTAAAATGTCGCAGTTTTGAAAGCCATTTTGATTACCAACACTAACATTAACCCGTTGAGTATGAGTCAACCAAATCTGGTCGCGAAACAATTATCCGTTGAGTACGAGTCGACTAAATCTGGTCGCGCTTTTTTTCACTTCTTTGACGTTCTCATATTTATTCATAATTATGTAATTGTTTTACAAAATGATATTTCAATATTCTATATTCGAAATTTCAATGCAATCATTGTGCAGTTGCTCTTTTTATGATTGGTGTAGTAGTTTCGTAGTTATAGTACTTTAAGTCGAGCGCCGTCGATGTCGCCGAAAATCCTGCAAAAGAGACAGATGCATCCATGAAAATACCCATTTACTCCAAGGGTTAATAAATCATGTAATCAGCTCCATTCTTACTTAAAAACTAGACCCGATATTTTGAAACAAAATTTGCTCCTCCGACAAATATAAAACAACTGCCTAGATATTAACTTATTATTAGTAATACTGTTATCATGTTTTTCATTTTTGAATAAAAAGTAGTAAAAGACCAATAAGTTTTTTTTCTACAAAATTCTACAGGCGTCCCGCTTTGACGAAAAAAATAAATGATCACGTTATATATAACACAGGCCTACATTTTTTTTTTAATGAAAAAGTGTTTCAGGTCTGATAGGTGTATTATAGTAATTAGGGTATGCTGATCACGAATCTATGCTTAGTTTTTTTGCAGCACGTCAGATTTTCAAGAAAAGTGTTTAGAGTGATTTGGTAAATTTTCATATAAACGACAATAAGTACAGAGAAAATATTTATTAAAATAATTATACATATCGAAAGATGCATTGCAAAACAAGAGTTGTAGTATGTACATTACACAAGCATTGGTTTTTTTAAATAAAAGCTTTCCGTTTTTCCTTGAAAACTACGTTTTGTTGTTTTCTTTTTGTGTAGTTTAGCCGGTGAATCCTTCTTCAATGTCCAGCAGTAGTCCGCCATCATTCTAACATCCCATCTTTCTTGATAACGTCTTCCTATCTCCTTTATGTCCTGGTGAAACCTCTCTCCTTGTTCCTCGCTGACAGCCCCAAGGTTTTCAGGAAAATACTCCACGTGGGAATCGAGAAAATGGAGTTTAACGCTCATATTGCATCCCAGTTTTTTATAATTTTCAACCATTTTGGCTACAATTTATTTGTAGTCTGGAGACTTGTTGTTTCCGAGAAAACCATCTATGACCTCTACGAAAGAACTCCATGCATCAGATTCATCCTGGGTCATCGTATTCTGGAACAAACTGTCGAATTTTAAGGTTCGAATTTAAGGACCTACGAAAATTCCTTCCTTCAGTTTCGCTTCAGAAAGTGCAGAAAATTTTTCGCACAGGTATTTAGCAGTCACCTTCTTTATTTAAAGCCTTGACAAATTGTTTCATTAGTCCTAATTTGATGTGAAGGGGAGGCAAAAGAACTAATTTTGGGTCAACTAATGCATCACGCTGCACATTTTTGTGTCCAGGCACAAGTTGGTCTCTGGCTGGCCATTCTTTCTTCATGTAATGTAGATTTCGTGCTTGACTGTCCCACTCACACAAGAAACACGGATACTTTGTGAATCCGGACTGCTGACCCAACAGCATGCATATTATTTTGAGGTCTCCACATAGCTGCCAACTATATTCGTCATACTTTATTTTATTTGGTAATAACTGAAGATTTTCATATGTTTCTTTGAGATGCACGGAGGGAGCAACGGGCACTGAGGCATATGTATTACCATTGTGCAACAATACACCCTTAAGACTTATTTTAGAAGGTTCAATGAATAACCTCCATGATGTGGAATCGTATTTGTCAGCTCCCAATTTCAATTTTTCCTTCCCGCGAATAACTGCTGTCAAGTTGACTTTGATAGATGCGGAAAGCTAACAGTGTTGCCATATAAATCTACATATATTATCCTACAGTATTAATTCTATCGAAATACTTAATATCATGAATGAAATTGAAGAAATTTAACGAAATTAAGGAATTCTCCACTAGGTGGAATGTTGTCATCATACAAAAAAATATGAAAACTTTTTTTTATTTTGTTAAAAATCCTGACGTGATGGACTCAAACCGAATTCATATTAGGAATCAGCGTACCCAAATTAGTTAAGAACACTCGTCAAAATCAAAACACCAAAATTCATGTCGGCCTGTGTAATCAATGATTCAATGAACAATTGGATATGGTTTCAGCAGGATGATGCTACGGCCCTCACCGCTTATGTGACCATGACCTTGTTGCGGGAACAATTTCCCAATCGTGTCATTTTAACAAACGGTGTCATTTTAACACGTGATGAAAGTGCGGTGACTTGTGATGACTTGTGAAAATGAAACTAACGTAAAAAATGCATGAATGTATTTTAATTTAAAATGTATCTTGTTTTCTTTTTTATCACTTGGTTTAAAAGGTAAAATAGTTATAAATAGAAAAGACGACTTTTGGGCACGCGGTACGTATGAGTGGTTTTAAAAATTGAAATCTTGATCGCATATTCTATCCCTTCGTTATAACATCCTCAACAGTTCCCTCCCACTTAACCGAAAAAAACTCTAATAAAAAGGCTTTATTTAGGGCTTAAATTAGGACTTAGAATATTAGGTCTTCCATTCCGTCAGAATAGCAAAATAGTGATTCCTTCTCATAATTCATCTTTTTTTACGTATTCCTTCCCCGTTCATACAACTAGGCTGGAACCAGCTCCCGTCAAATAGTTGAAACGCACCAACGGATTCTATTTTTAAAGTGGCTCTAAAAAAGTCTTTCAAGTTCTTAAAATCATCCTCATTCTATCTCCGCTCCTTGCATTGTTCTCTGAATCACAATATTTAAAAAAACTGTTGTCACCCCAAGACGTTCCCGGCAAATAGACAAGCACCCTCGCCCCCCCCCACCCCGAGCACCGATTCGTAGTATATTTGTAGTTTTTTCCTAGGTATTGAAAAATGGTATTTTTCCAAAAATGATGTAGTATTTTATTAAATATGGCGGACAATAAATATTACTTCCATCGCTGTGGTTCAATCAAAATTTTTGATCGTAAATTCGGTTCAACAAGGCAGCTATATATATATATATATATATATATATATATATATATATATATATATATATATATATATATATATATATATATATATATATATATATATATATATATATATATATATATATATATATATATATATATATATATATATATATATATATATATATATATATATATATATATATATATATACCGAATTTCAAGGGATATTTCGAGCTCAATCGGACGAAGCCAAATTTCAGCTTAATCGGATGAAGCGTTTTGGGCGCTATCGTGAAGAACAGACAGACAGACACACAGAAGTGCAATCTCAATATCTAAATGGTATTTTTATTTGATTAATTTCAGTTATTTTGAAAGGCCAAAAAAACATGTTTTCATGTTTTTTTTAACTTAAAGTTGAAATCTTTTATATTAGTTTGATTAACACTTGAAAATAAAAATATTTTTTGAAATAATAAAAATAATTATTTTTGGGATATTAAATTGCAAATGTTTCTACCGGTGCAGAAATTACAGTATCTGCTTGCGCCGTTAGCGAGCGTAATTTTGACTGAAACAAAAAAAACACTAAGATATTATTTTTTATATGTGTATTTCAACATGAACTTAAAAAATACCTAAAAGTTAATATTTTTATATTTTTTAAAGGATTTAAAAAAAACAGAATGGATTTTAGACCCAAATTAAATATATAGATATCACATTTTTTTATATTTTTTTTTTCACATAGAAGCGAATTTAATAAACTTTAGTTTTTTTTATATAATTAAATCCGTCAAGTAGTTTTTTTTTCACCGGCGTATAATAAAAAAAATATGGTTTAGAGAAAAACTCGTTTAAAGTTTTAAAAGTATTAAGTTTTTACACTTACAGAAATCCGAGACAATCAGCTATTCCACACGTAAAAGATTTCGACTCAAAATAAAATTCAAAAGAACATGAAAAACATGTTTTTATTGGCCGTCTAAACCAGGCTTCCCCCTATTCTAAAGGGGGTATTCTGGTCTAGGAATTTGAAATAATCGTTATTTTCCTTTGCATATTTTCAAGGTTTAGACTTTTAAGAATATGTCCTCGAGAGCATTTTTCAAAATTCGAATTATTTTTCAAAATTTGAGTTGTAGCGATTTTGTGACGTGTCAAATAAACCGATCGTGCCGGAACGAATCGATCAATAGACTCCCGTACTATAATGTAATCCCCGACCTCCTGTTTTAAAAGCTAAAACAGCTCGCTTAGCTGTAAGAATTTCAGTTTTTTTTTTATTTTGAAGTAGAGCTAAATGTGAGAATTAAGTACCTTTAATTCACACAACGCTCTCGAAACGTTGTCTCGAACTTTAAACGCTTTTTCCTAGAAACTCCTTTTTTCGAACTAGTCGACATCATATCTAAAGTTCTACTTAAACGATTTATTTGAAAATTAGTGGAAATCATCTTTGCTTATCCCTCTGTATCTGGGAGCATGGATTTCAAAAAAAAATGGAAAAATAAAAAAAACAGCAGCCAAAATCGTCGCCATTTTGCGGAAAAAAAGAATATATTTCTTTCCAAGTCCGGGTCATAACCACGTCCTTCCTAATCAAGATTTTTATTTTTCTTCGTCTCATAACACTACAAAGGTTGGAAACATGTCCACCAGGACGCATCTTTTTTTTTAGTCCCCACTTCACTAGCCTTTAACCCCTTTAAGCCTTTTTTTTGGTGTTTTTTTTTTGTATCCTTGAAACGTCAATAAACATTTTGTAAAAAATTGGATTGTAAAAGTTTATATTTTTTTATCCTACTTGGAAAAACGCCAAAAATTTAGGCCTCTAGACCAGAATACCCCCTTATATTTTTGCTTTTTTTACTCTACTGGCACCTAAATTATTTCACTTCCACGATGGTTGAGAGTACTAGACTGTAGTAGCAATACGGCCATCTGTTGTACATATGATTTATTTTAAAATTTACAATAAAGAATTTCTATCAACCCGTCTATAGCTTCAGGTCCAATTCTAATCTGCGAAATTAAATCCCATTTTATTTTCAGTATCGGAATATCTTATTGTATTGTATTTCTTACATCCATTTCAGATAGTGCGCATTATAGTGTGACTTGAATAGTTTTCCGTTGATTTACGTTTCGATTCAATATCAAACGTGACTTTTGCAAGATTCACTCTGAGATAAACCAAACAGCGTCCGCCTTATCGGCGGCTCTGAAGCCTCAGGCGGCTTACAATGGATGCCGACAATTCGGCTGCTTGTGTATGAATTGGCCATAGTATTTTGAACCTAGTCATATTTCATTTGTTAAGGTAAAGAAAATGGTAAAGTGTATTTTTCGAATCACAGCTTAGTCGATCATGAGGCGACATCAGGGTTCGATGTCTGGGGCCAGTCGGGTATTGTCACAACAGGCGTACCCGTCACCCCAGTTGCGGTGTCGACTACAACCGGCGAACCCGTCACCCTAGGAATAACGATATGTGATCATTCTTTCAGCCATGGGATGAGCGTAGAAGACTTAGACAATGACAATCCATTATCTAGCTCCGCCAACTAACCCGCGAGAGACCAACCCTTTCCGCCCTGAACCGGGTAGTTAACCCAACGAGCAGACTTAGCGCCCACGCTACCAGTTACGGCCAGATATCTCCGGCTTCCCGACTTATTACAGATTCGAGGTCGCTTGCGCGGTCCTCTCCCTTATTCGGTGTCTACCGAATCTATCGCGTACCACGGAGTCCTTTGCCCGGCTTTTCACCCGGTATCTTGAAACTAAATCTGTAAACTAATGAGGAATGGCTTAATTAATAATAATAATAAGATAGAGTGATACAATAAGGTCAAGTCTACAATATAGCCAACCCTCCATTTCTTTTCAAATTATTACGAAATATACACAGAAAACATATACTATATATATAGAACACACTTCTAAAAAGTTTTTAAAAAATCGGTTAGGTCACTCCAAGACTCTCCCAGAAGTAGCCAAAGACAGATTTCATCTGGATAATAATTTCATATATAAAATCGATGTGCGTCCTCTCTCGGCCGGCAGATGAAACAGGTTGGATTCCATTGCGACCGCCTCGGGCGGCGCGGTTCGTTTTCTTAAGTCTAATATTTCGAACTTGAAATATGACTATTGCGCCCTCCTGTCGGACCGCTTCAACCACAACCTTTCTGCTCTTGTCATGACCAAATGATGCCTGATGTCACACAGAATAATTTCCATTGAAAATGGTTATATATATCGTCTCAAAATAGATATTTCCGTCTTCATCTCAAAAAAAATGGCTCTTTGACAATACTTTCCCTCCTCGTCGGTTTGTGGGCCGGGAAAGTAACACATACATCAACATATGTGATTCAAGATGGCGGAAAGTGTGTTGGCCTTATTAGGAGGCGTACATGCCTCTGTGAGTGATATGTGTTGAAAAATTCCTTTCAGAAACCGTGAAGCGCTTTTATTTATGTGTAATTGCTATGAAAATGTTTTATGCTATTTCTGTAACGGATTCTGTGTGTCTAAAGAGGTACAGGGCATTTTTATTAAGAACCCAATTCATTCTATTAAGGATTTGACACTATTGAACCTTTCATGATTATTTTTATTATACGGGTTGTTATTACTGCACGGGCATTTTTTTATGGGTGAATCAGTACAACGAAGTAAGCAACTTTAAAAAAAATAACTGAAAAAACTCAAACGCTTCTCAAACCTTTATTTACCAGTCAACTTCTTCAAAATTTTAAAATAAAAAAATAAAACAAAAAAATGTTTTTTTTTGTTTTTTTCCAAAATTGTATATTAAAAGTTGCTTACCACGATGTACTGATTCACCCACAAAAAAAATGCCCCTGCAGTAATAACACCCGTATATATTTTTGAACTACGGACTATTTATGTACATTACTAAATCTAATCATTTTGATATTCGTTGATAGTTGATATTAAAATGTGTTGTTGATATTCGTTGATATTAAAATGTGTCTTAGGTATTTCTATTGCGCCATTTTTTATGTTCTTATTTTATATTGGTAGATTATTTCTTTTTATATTTTGACTGCCTGTATATTTAACTTAAACCAACTTAGATATTCTTACAACCTACTTTTTTAAAATATTATGAGTATGTTATGGGTAAGTTAATCTCAACATTTCTTTTATATGCCCATCTGCACGATGGCCAATGCTTAGTCGCATCGCATTAAGGTGGAAGCGATTCAGCACCACTCGTCACATGCAAAATGTATGGGAGAGTGCAAGAGAGGAATAGGCGTTGCGGCCAAGCATTGGCCAATGTGTAGAGGGGGATTAAAAACAGGACCAAATTGATGAAGTTCGGTTTGATAAAAAAGAACAATATGGTAGAGTGATACAATAAAGCCGACCCTCCGTTTCTTTTGAAATTAACACGGCAGACCAAAAACATACACTTATTTGAACACATCTCTAAAGAGTTTAAAAATCTAAAGAGTTTAAAAAATCAGGCGGAGGCTTTTTATTTCAGTTATTACTATGTAAATGTTTTCAATTTAATAGATTTAAAGAGTTTTTTTGTTATTTTCGCGACAGATTCTGTTACTTAACTTATTTTATATCAAAACCGTACTTACAGACGTTTTCATGTCAAAAGAGACAGGAATATAGTGGATGTCCTTGGTATATTTAACTACCTCCGGACCTTTATGGATTATCAAACGGCGGTAGAAATTGCGAGGAAATTGCGGACGGTGAAATGGGCAAACGGTCGCCCTTGCCGCTTTACAATGTCGTCTCTAGGGCGAGCGTCGCGGTCGCTCGTCGGAAGCCAGAGTCACAGGGCATAAAACTGGTTTCTTTAAGCTCGGCTCTCCGTCCCGCATTTGACGTCCATACATAATGGACTCGCTTTCTGCTCCTCACGCTTCGTCAACCCAACCCCCCCCCCCCCTTCAATCCCCAACGTTCAACCTCTTTTTAATCGTGTTCGATTAGTGAAAGATTGAATGCCGTCGGGATGCCATTCATTTTATTATGATTCGCGTTTGATAGACGACGTAGTCAGCGAAAGGAAGCAAAAACTCAAAATTCAGTTTTATTACAATCGTGTACCTTGGACCTTCGAGGCAACCTTAGATCGTTTTTTTGGTCGATTAGCTTAACTGAAAGACTACAATCTAAAAGTGTTATATTTACTGAGATGCCCTCGACCAACCTCTACCTCTACCTCTACCTGACGTTAGCGATAATTCGTAATTCAAATTTATCGTGATTTGAGGCGCCCATTTCCGTCTAGGTAATTTGGGATCGGGTGGCCAACAGACCGTTTCTAAGAATAGATTACGCCAGGTCAACAACTACCCCCGCTTCTTATGAACCGTACGATTCCAAACTTCCCCGGTTATTCTCCGGTTAAGCAAGCGATTGGCTGACCAGCTAGCTGCACAAAGCACCCAGTTCCACCCGAGCTGTTCCCCCGGATCCGGACTTCCGATTCCAACTGACGACGACCACAGGCAGATTCCAGGTTAGGTCCCTTTTCAAAGAAGCTACCGTGTGGAAAATGAACCGTAAGTTAAGCCGATCTTAGAGACACAAACCGGCCATAAAGCCCAAGCTGCACGGAACTATAAGAAACCACTTTCCTAAGCTACATGTTAACATGCTTTCGCCTACCTTTAGAATGGCCCCGTTGGCCATCTGATCTCGGTGAGAATCGCGGACTAAGGGCACCACGGGTTGGTATTGATTACAACAGATAAAGGTTCGAGCAAGTGACCTCAAATGACGACTAGTCTAGTGGAAGGAGTAGTCTTCCCAAAACTGTTAAGCAGGAAGGGAGGGAGCCCCGCTGGCTTGCTAGTGTCCTCGCTGTTTTGGTAGCGAACGGTTTCGTGCAACTTGGGCCATAAGATTCACTGTGTTCTCGGATCAGTTTAACTCACTATTCAACTACTATTCAGTAGCCTTGTCATGTGGGTGGCTACCCCGGGTAAGACTCTCGCGTCTCAGGCCTCACGGCTGGTGGATGGGTTTCACACAGGGGATTGCCTGCCGGCGCTCTTGGGCAGTTCGAGCACCGTTAGGAGCCAATCGGAGCCAATCGGATGTGCAGTCCTACTAACTGCGGGAGGAGTCTGGAGACTATGGAAATATACTGTCCCCTAAGCAAAGGGGTGGATGTTTGAGTGGTCAACCTATCGTTGACCACTCTTAAAATGACCAATGGCTATCTGATCCGAAATTCAGAGCCGGGCAAAAGATGCGTTTGGTCCGCGATAGATTCAAACTGAACACCGCTGAACATATGGCAGGTAGAGGCCGCGCAAACGACTTCGGTCCCGTAACCAGTCGGGAGGAAAGAGGGATCCTGATGATGCACTCTGACTGAGATATCCACGATAGAGATATCCTGCCAAAATCGGTAGCCAGGTGCGAGGTGGCCCCACTGGGTTACCTCCCAGGCGAAGTAAGAGTTTGGACTCTGGCGGGTTCGTTGCTTTGCTAGACGGTAGATTTGTACCGTCTCAAAGTCTACGCTCACTCCATGGAAAACAGCATGATCACATATCGTTAAAACTTTCTCAGGGTTCGCCGTTTGTAGTTGAAATCTCAAGTTGTTTGAGATTGGCCTCTGATGGGCAGTGGAGTAACTGGGCAAACTGGACCTAACTGGAAAAACTATAGCAATTGCGACTCGCCTCCAGGTGACAAGACGACAAGATCGTTATATTACATTAACATTATTGCTAGCAGCAACAGCAAGACCTTGACTAATCATATAATAAATAGTGTTTCATTATCATCTGGCTAATTTACCCCGCCCATCTTCTAACTGAAGTCTAACAACTAGCAACCCCACGTCGACTCCAGTTTGACATAGTTGGCTCGAAATTATTATTACTTGGAATTTCTCCCGCGCAACATACCAAGTCTGGCATATTTTAACGCGCGTATCAGTAAATTATTGTCGACGCGTGATATTAATAACGCGGCTTCATGCCTTACAGCGTTTTGCCCAAAATTGCTCATTCTGAAAATTTACAAGTTTCATCGTATTGCAGTTACGGGCGTTCAGCCGTTTTATCTTGGGTTTAAGGTGTCAGTGCCTTTCTATCTCACAATGATTAATCTAAAACGCGATAAGCAGCTCGATAAATTGGTCGTAAGGAGTGTTTAAAACCATAAACATATTTTCTGATTATAATACATGATACCTATTTTGGGTTATAATTAGTATCACTCGTTATAAGGAAAAATGCGTATTTCAAATAATATTGTATTTTTTACAAAATATCGTATTTAAAAATAAATCCTACTTATGAAAAATATTTTGTATTTTAAAAAATATCATATTTTACAAAGAATATCGCTCGAGAAAACATGTTTTGGCAACTTTGAAAAATAAAATATTCCCGTACATTTAAGCCCCTGCTCCCCAACTGAAGCCGCTCACCGAGCTAGCCGGGCAGCAGGAAGGTAGGGACTCGCTGCCTTCCTATCTTGCAACTATCTCTGTTTTCGGTATCTTAAAAGCCTGATCGAAATCCGTGCTATTGCTCCACACAATATTAAATGGCTTCCGACGAGGGGAACCATTAACAGCACAGACACGAAATTTTGTATATGCATTCAATTACGACAGCCCGTTCTAAGTTTCACCAAGACATGACTGCAGTACCCAGGGTTGGCTTCTAACGAGGAGAGTCCTCAACAGTCAACAGCACAAATTCGCATTCAATTATGATAGCCCGTTCTGTTTCATAACATGGCTGCTGCACTCATTAAAAAAAATGGAGTTGGTTTTATTTTTGTTAAAATTTTGTATATTTAATTTCGTAAATTACTGTTCTTGTAAGACTTTATTTCTAGATTGTATATCTCGAGACATTATGTTTATTCGGTTAGAGTTTGCTTCATATCCATTGTCGCTCAGCTCAAAGTAATAGTCCTATTCCATTACTATCAAAAATATTATACGACTACAGAATTACTGATAGGCATGTAGTTTCTTAGTAGAGTTTGTTTGAAATTAGTAAAATAAGCGATTGTCAGTATTCGATAACAAAAATGGTCAGGGTTTATTGTTACTTAAATACTTTGTTTGTGGGAGACGCTGCTGTATATTGTAACAAAAACTGCCTATTTTGTTGTCTTGTTTTCGCGCCTTTGTGCAGATTATGTTCGCTGCACCCGTTTTTCAATGTTTTCCCTGTGTTTAGTCATGTTTCCTGTTGGTTTTCGCTGTTTTCATGATTTTCTCCCATATTTTGACAATTAGTTGAACCATTTACGAAATTTCGTAAATGTCAAATTTTTGACAGATAGAGCTGTGCAGTCATAATTTTTATCGCCCTAAGCGATTGTTGCGATTAATCGCGGTTGTGCTGGTCTAGCCCTACCCTTTATGGGCGACTTCCGCCTTGGAATCATTCTGTTTCGTTTCAAGATGGCTAGGACTGAGACGCATAGGTTTGGCGGTGAGAATTGGCGACCGCCGTAAGAAGCCGGAGTGTAACCGCCTGGCGGTACAAATTTGTTATGTGAAGTGTGTGTGATTTATCTGGTAAGCATTTAATCTCATTTTGGGTAGCTTTTCATTTAAGATCCTCGCGATTTTAACGGATTTTTCTATTAATCGCAGTTTTTGGGGCACCTCTTGTTTTTGGTTATTATTGCTGCTAATGTGACGTAAATCGTCACCAAATGTAAGGATTTCACTTCACCTTTAAATTGCACCGGGATTCTTGTCTTCACGTGGAAAAAAAAATAAAATAACCCTCAATTCTTGAGGGTGACATGTTGGCTGATTGCACGCCGTAATCAAATACATCGACAGGAGGGTGGCCTTGTGATGGATTAAACGTGAACTTTACATAACTTTGTGTTTCTTTTTGTGCTGTAGTCTTTCGTGTGTCTGAGGAAAAGGGTTTTCTGTGGGCCAAACCCAATGCTCATTAATATTTAGCCCACTCCCTGAGATAGTTTTTTTGAGGTTAACTTTTTTTCTTTTTTTAAAATTTCTTTCGGGTATCTTTTTTCTTTTTTGAATAAGTTTCCTTCTTTTTCTTTAAAAGGAGGTGGCGTCCTTTTTTTTCTTTCATTCTTTTGGGTTTTGATGGATTCTACCGTGTTTCTTCCAAACACGGAAATTAGTATTTTGCGGTTATAAAATTAGCGCTCCAACGTTAGGCCTATAAATTGGATTTTGGCTGTCAGAATATTCTTTTCCTCAGCCATTGAAGTACGATTTTTTAAGCACTTTGTTAAAAAATTGTATTAAAAAAAAATTAGAAGCATTTTTTTTTGTTTTTATATAATTTTTATTCATAGCGATTACCGCGAAAGAGGTTTGTAAGCACCGTCTTTTTGTTTTTGTATTTAGAAGCAACTTTTGTCATTGAATTAAGCGGTATTGTGTACTTGCAGTTTTGTCGGCATTAACAGCATTTTTTGTAATTTAAAGCGGTTACTGTGAAGAAGTATTTTGTACTTGCCGTTTTTTATGGTTACTATATTTTTTTGTCAGAATCTTAGATTTAAAGGCAATATATTAATTATTGTTTGAATACTTGGCGTTGCTTAGCAGCAGTTTGTTTATTTTAAGGCGGTTTCCGCGAAAAAGTTTTACGCTTGCCGTTTAAGTATTTTATTTTATCATACTAATTATTTTTTTGTTAATTTCCAGATGTGAAGGCAATTATCCTGGTGAGGTAAGCAGCCAAATAAAGCAGAGGTGCTCCAAGCAGTTAGAAAAGTTAGTCCGTTCCATTTATTTTTTTATTTTTATTTTGGTTTTTATTTTTTTTGGTGGGATTTAAAATATATATATTATACATGATGGCGTCTCCAGCGATAGTGTATTATGCTGCGTCACATTTAGTAAAGGCAGAACTCGATTATGAGTTCACGATTCGGGAGGTCACTCCAACCAATGTTGAAGCGATGAGAAAACAATTTAATTCACTCTTAAGGGAGTTTCCAGCTGAATCAATTACCTCAACGGATTTAGATCCGGATTCAGAATTTCAAGAATGTTCGATTAGACTTTCTTGTCTCCAAGAACTTATAGAGGAATTTCTTAATAGCAAACAGAAACTTTTATATAAACGAATTAGCACTAAAACTGCACATATCTTTCATAGAATTTCACGCATAAATCCTGCTAATTCAGACTCCAAGAAATTATTAGATAATTTAAAGGAGGAAGTTTTGGAAATTGTCATTTTGTTAGAAAAATATTTAGATATTGTTCGTTCGCCTAGCCCGTTACCAAATCCTATAGTTCTTCCGATACCTTCTACTTCATTGCACGAGGGTGAGAAGTCAGGTCCAGCTAAGTATTTGATTAGTCCTGAGGTGGTTCCTTTGGGAATAAATACAGAAGTGACGTCAGCTCCGTTGGTACATCATGTCGATTCGAAACCAGTTCCGTTCGACAATAACTTTGTGATTTCTGACGAACGCATTCTTAAACCTTTAAATCTTGGATTTACATTTGACGGCGATTCCTGTGTGGTCGAGTTCTTAGAACGTTTGGATGAGATTAGGTTTTCGCGTAATATCTCGGATGCCAGGATGCTGAAATCAGCTTGTGAGCTATTCCAGAAACAGGCGCTTAGTTGGTACCGTGCTAGAGCTTCGAGCATTTCCAGTTGGAAGCAGTTAGTTGCTGCACTCCGCTCCGATTTTGGCAGTTTAAATTACGATGCTGAAGTTTTGTCGTTTGTACGGGGACGTAAACAAAAATCGGACGAGAGGATGCATATTTTTGTTTCCGTCATGTTGGGCTATTTCAACAGGTTGTCAAGGCCATTGTCTGGCGAGGAACAGTTAGGAATTATCCTTTCAAATATCTCAATTTCTTACCAACGACATTTCATGCTAGTTGATATAAATTCAATCGACGAACTTCTGCGTTTAGGAAAAAAAGTTGAAAATGCACAACAGCGTATCAACGCATCTAATGCAGCCACTCCTGCCCAAGCTAAGGTCAAGCCTTCTGGCTCGAAAGCAGTTTATGCGGTCGACGAGTCTCCTACCAAATGTGCGACGGAGGAAGTGAAAGTTGAACAGATGTTCAAAGAGTGTAACGTTTCTTCTGCTGGTCCATCCCATCGTGGTGGTTTTAATCGTGGTGGTTTTCATCGTGGCGGTTTTAATCGTGGAAATTTTTCCCGTAATAATTGTTCTAATGGTAATTCGTCTTCTGGTAATTACAACCAAGGAGCCAATAATAGTTCGCGTGGTTCACGCGGTGGCACGCATCATGGCTATTCTAAATATTGCTATCGTTGTGGTAGGTTTAACTACACGGTAGCCACTTGTCCGGAATGTTCTAAGAATAACCGGCCTGGTAATTCCCCGGTTTCAGAGCCAAAAAACTCGAAAGGCGGGGCAGAATAGAGGATTTTCTACATTCTGCCTCGATATTGTTTGCAAATGAGAAGGATAACCGTCGCCCTTTCTTAGAAGTTTCACTGGGTGATATAACGGTTTGTGGATTACTCGACACTGGATCGAGTGTTACGATTTTGGGTGCCGATTCACATAAATATTTAGTTGATATCGGTTTTACTCTTAATAAGTCTCCGTTGGTGACTTTATCCACTGCTAATGCAAGTTCGGTTAAGACGATTGGGTCTATGTTTCTTCCTTTTAAATTCAATAATCGTTGCCAGGTTATTCGAGCCATTGTAGCTCCAGATATAGGAACTTCCCTTATTTTGGGAATAGATTTTGTCCGAGAATTTGAGTTGGCTCCGGAAATATTAAAATTCGTCAAGTTTGAGTCCGGCGATGCAATTGTTTGGCATCGAGTCAATGAAGTGAGGGCCTTGCGGCCTTTTGCTTCATTGACTGGAGACCAACGATCGCTAGCAGACAGAATGATCAATAATTTTGAAAAAATTTCTTCCGAAGTCAAAGGTCTCGGTCGTACTAATTTGTTGTCCCAGGTCATTGATACTGGAGATCATCCTCCAGTGAAACAGCGTTACTATCCTTTGTCTCCAGCTAGATTGGCGCTGTTGAATGAAGAAGTTGATAAGATGTTAGAGTTAGGTGTTGTCGAACCTAGTTCCGGGGGTTGGAATAATCCAACAATTTTTGTTCCAAAGTCAGATGGTACTCTTCGTTTCTGTCTCGATAGCAGGAAGCTGAATTCTATTACGAAACCGGATGCGTATCCCCTGCCGAGAATTACAACTATCTTGGACAGTTTGAGAGATGCAAATTATTTATCTTCTATCGACTTATCCTCTGCCTTTTGGCAAATCCCTTTGGATCCTTCTTCACGAGAGAAGTGTAGCTTCACTGTTCCTGGTCGAGGATTCTTCTGCTTCAGATCTTGCGCCTTCGGCCTGAGAAACTCGCCGGCGTGCATGCAAAGGCTGGCTGACAAATTGTTCGATCCCTCTTTCGAAAACAAAGTTTTTTGTTACCTAGATGACATAATTATTGTATCTGCTACTTTTGAAGAACATATAACTTTGTTAAACAAAGTATTAGATCGCTTGTTGTATGCCAACCTTTCCATAAACTTCAAGAAGTGTCAGTTTTTCCGTCAGGAATTGAAGTATTTAGGGTATGTAGTTGATTCTCACGGTCTACATACCGATCCCGAGAAGGTAAAATGTATTCTCGATTTTCCTACTCCAAATTCTCCAAAAATGGTAAAGAGTTTTCTTGGTATGGCCGGTTGGTATCGTCGGTTCATTAAAATTTTTTCTAGTATTGCTGCTCCCTTATCTCGGTTGACAAGTACCCGCAAAGGTGCTCCCCCTTATGAGTGGACGCCCGAGGCGGAAGAGGCATTTCAAAAACTGAAATCGGCCTTAGTTTCTAGTCCGATTTTGGCCTGTCCGGATTATTCAAAACCGTTCGCTCTTCATTGCGATGCATCGTTGTACGGTTTAGGCGGAGTTTTAACCCAGGAAGTGGATGGCGTCGATCATCCTATCGCTTTCACGAGTAGAACACTTTTACCCGCTGAGACGCGATATTCGGCAACCGAACGCGAAGCCCTAAGTGTTATTCATGCTGTCGAGCATTTTCGCGGTTACTTGGAGGGTGGTCCCAAATTCACTATCTTTACAGATCATGCCAGCTTACGTTGGTTTTTGCGCTTAAAAAATCCTACCGGCCGTCTGGCTCGATGGGGTATTCGTCTATCTGCTTTTGATTTTGAGATCGTCCACAAGAAAGGTGTCGATAATGTGGTTCCTGACACGTTATCTCGGTTGCTTCCCGTTTCCTCTCTGTCTGTTGTTTCCGACTCATGGTACAACGATTTGTTTAAGGCAGTGTCTGAAAATCCCGCTGGATATCCAAATTTCCAGATTAAGGACCATGAATTGTTTAGGTACTCTAAAAGCAAGTATCAACTCACCAGTTGTTACGATTGGAAGTTAGTTGTTCCGTTGCAGCTTAGAGAAAAGCTTATCCGAGAAAATCATGAGTCTGATTTGGCTATGCATTTTGGAATTTTTAAGACACACCGTCGTCTTTGTCTTCGTTACTTTTGGCCTAATTTACACGGAGACGTAGTTAACTTTGTTTCTAAATGTGAAACATGTCAGCAATATAAACATTCGAATATTTCCCCTTTGGGTCAGCTAGGAAATCCTAAGTCCTGTGCCTTCCCGTTCCAAATGGTCTCGGTCGATCTGTTGGGTCCTTATCCGATGACGAGGAACAGAAATATGCATATTCTCGTGGTGACAGATTGTTTTAGCAAATACTGTTTACTTTTTCCGTTAAAACGTGCTACCAGTAAACTTGTAAGTTATGTCGTTGAACATAATGTATTCCTTCGCTATGGTGTTCCGCAGTATTTAATTTCAGACAATGGAAAACAGTTTATCGGAAGGGAGTTCACTGAACTGATTGCGAAATATAAAATTCCAAAAGTATATTTAAACCCGAAATATTGCCCTCAAGTTAATCCAACTGAACGTCAGAATCGTAGTGTGGTCACTGCGTTATCGTTGTGTGTAAAAGACGATCATCGCAGCTGGGATCTCTATCTTTCTGAAATTCAGATGGCCATTAACGCGGCAGTCTCGGAATCAACAGGGTTCAGTCCATTTTTCCTAGTCCATGGTCGTGAACCGATTATGAATGGTTCTTTTTAGGCTCAGGCGCCGGAATCTCAAGCAGAGGTTATTTTTGGTAGTAGGTTGTCTTACGCTCAAAATTTGAGTGAATTATCTAACATTTTTCATGTAGTGCGGCAGAAATTGTTAAAATTACATGCACATAATAAAGTTTACTATGATCGAAAACACCGTCCTGCGGAATTTCAAGTAGGCGATACGATCTATAGAAAGACTTATTATCTAAGTAATGCTGGGAATTATTACATTTCCAAATTTGCCCCAAAATATGAAAAATGTAAAATAATTAAAAAACTCTCTGCGTTGGTATACGAGTTAGAAAATGCTAAAGGGAAGAATATAGGTTCCTGGCATATTAAGGATTTCAAATTAAATCCTCAAGGTTCTAAATAGTTTTGTTGTATTACTCTTTTTTTTTTCTCGTTAACATTCATATGAAAAGTTTTCATAGTAGTCTGACTAGTTCGACTCAAATGTTTTGTCCTTTACAAAGGTGTGGTACCGATTGGTTACTATCACTGAAATCATTGTGTTTGTGATCAGTCGTGCTAGCAATCTTGACTAGCACCACTGTGGGTTGAATAGGTAGCGTGAGAGGGAAGTATGCAAGGAGATGGTATACAAGGCAGTAATGGGCAGTATTCATATTCCCTAGTAGGTATAAATTATGTCGAGGTCTAACCATATAGTCATTGTAATATTTTTTGTGTCCACAACAAGTTTTGTGCTTGATTGCTTGGAAGTTGTTCGGTGCTCCTTCAGTGAGTAAAGTTGATTTTGTTACGGAGGTGAGGACACCGGTTATTGATTTTTGTTCTGGTAACATGGGCCTTGTGCGTCCATGACTTTGTATTTTTTTGCTTTAGTAATGTTGTTTTTCCTCTACGGTTCGGTAGAGAGAGTTGAAAATGGCAGTTGACCTTCGCATTAACGTACCTACCAGGTTTTCACCTATAGTTAACAGGGAGAAGTTTTTTTTTGTTTTAGTATGTTCTTATGTTCCAGTTGGGTCGTTTCCTCCCTAAGAGAGGGAGAGTTTTTCCTTCAAGTGATTAAACAAGGAGTTTTCATATTGCTTGTTAGTTGATGCTTTGGCGTTTTTGTTATCCTATAGTAGGAGAGGTTGAATCGGGACGATTCGTCTGAAATCGTCGTTGGCTCTTCCGATTTCTTTTTTTGGAGGGGGCTGTAACAAAAACTGCCTATTTTGTTGTCTTGTTTTCGCGCCTTTGTGCAGATTATGTTCGCTGCACCCGTTTTTCCATGTTTTCCCTGTGTTTAGTCATGTTTCCTGTTGGTTTTCGCTGTTTTCATGATTTTCTCCCATATTTTGACAATTAGTTGAACCATTTACGAAATTTCGTAAATGTCAAATTTTTGACAGATAGAGCTGTGCAGTCATAATTTTTATCGCCCTAAGCGATTGTTGCGATTAATCGCGGTTGTGCTGGTCTAGCCCTACCCTTTATGGGCGACTTCCGCCTTGGAATCATTCTGTTTCGTTTCAAGATGGCTAGGACTGAGACGCATAGGTTTGGCGGTGAGAATTGGCGACCGCCGTAAGAAGCCGGAGTGTAACCGCCTGGCGGTACAAATTTGTTATGTGAAGTGTGTGTGATTTATCTGGTAAGCATTTAATCTCATTTTGGGTAGCTTTTCATTTAAGATCCTCGCGATTTTAACGGATTTTTCTATTAATCGCAGTTTTTGGGGCACCTCTTGTTTTTGGTTATTATTGCTGCTAATGTGACGTAAATCGTCACCAAATGTAAGGATTTCACTTCACCTTTAAATTGCACCGGGATTCTTGTCTTCACGTGGAAAAGAAAATAAAATAACCCTCAATTCTTGAGGGTGACATGTTGGCTGATTGCACGCCGTAATCAAATACATCGACAGGAGGGTGGCCTTGTGATGGATTAAACGTGAACTTTACATAACTTTGTGTTTCTTTTTGTGCTGTAGTCTTTCGTGTGTCTGAGGAAAAGGGTTTTCTGTGGGCCAAACCCAATGCTCATTAATATTTAGCCCACTCCCTGAGATAGTTTTTTTGAGGTTAACTTTTTTTCTTTTTTTAAAATTTCTTTCGGGTATCTTTTTTCTTTTTTGAATAAGTTTCCTTCTTTTTCTTTAAAAGGAGGTGGCGTCCTTTTTTTTCTTTCATTCTTTTGGGTTTTGATGGATTCTACCGTGTTTCTTCCAAACACGGAAATTAGTATTTTGCGGTTATAATATGGAGACGAGACAGGTTAGTACTCTCGGCCTGTTATATAATCTAATATATAATCCTCGCGAATAACATGCCGCTTTATGCCGCCGAAAGGTTCACCGCTCTATCGGCACACGGCCTTTCTCCTGAGATCAGATGGCAATAACCTATTACCCATCCCTTGTCACAGCAGCGATTTCTTTTCATACTCCTTCTCCGTGGAAGCTGCACGACTGTGGAATGCTTTACCGAATAATATTAAAACAGCCCCCACACCACCAGGTTCAAGGCCAGGCTAAAGAAGGACATAATCCTACAATCATAACATAACCAACCCTCCTCCTTTCCCTCCTTCTTGGTTTCCTTTCATTCCTTCCTCTTCTCCTTACCTCTGCGTTTTTATTCAATTCAGTTTTTCTTTTGTAATTATTTTTTTTCTAATTTTTTGTTTGTTTTTTTTTTTTGTATCAAACGCATTACTAGCTTAAAAAACTTAAGTTATAGGCTAGCTGATAGACTTTGCGAAAAGGCAATTAGCTCGCATTTTTTATTGAAAATATATTGTTTATTATTATTATTATATTGTGAATTTTAACATTTTCGATTTTACTTACCTACTTGAAAAAAGCTTACATTTGTCATCATAGAGAAAGTCATAAAGACTGTCTGCTGAGATCATTATTATTATTATTATTATTTACACAAAATCGCTGTGTCCACGTTTTGGAAAGAACAATGGCGATACGGCCAAACGGCCAAACGACCAAGCGAAGTTAATTTATTCACAATGGTAAATATTTGCCGGATAACTTAATTAAAAATACCGTTCGGAAGCACAAAGTCTGGGCGGTACGCACACATAGCACGGCGAAGTCTGGGCGTTCGGCGAGTCGAGTGGGGGGAGAGAAAGGAATCGTGGCACTCGTAGTATAGCGCAGATGGCTGCCTGGCCGTAGAATAAACAAAAAACAGCAGCCGGTCAATTTAACAAGATTAATGGCACGAACGGCAACACACTCTGTTATTCTACCGCCCCTCGGACAATCCATTAGCACGGCGGACATCCGTCCGATCTATTCTAGTTTAATCAACCGACAATTTAAGCGCTTTTATTGAAGCTTTATCAGCAAGTATCTGGAGAATTGCAACGGATTGCCTAAAAATGATCCGGGAAGAGGTCATAATCCTAGCATGTTAGTAAAGGTTTGTCTATTCGTTACGGATAATTATAATTGAGCACGGTCACATAATTCATTTGCGGAGCGGTCCTCGCGAGCCATTCCAAGTCAGTGGAGTCTGCTTACGTGTACTTTACGGCACATAAACATGCTATGTTCGACAGCGTCAGATCTGAATATTTTTACATCTCTTCAAGGCGTGGTCATTACGCTATTTATTCATTTTTAAATGAAATTGATGTTTTATTGTTTAGGTACAAAACTGTATATGCATATTTGAATTATATTGAACACTTATTGTGTATATACTTTTATAATTACTTTAATGTTTCTTTCCATACATCCTTTTTACACGACCGCCCAACAAAAAAGGAGTGTAATGTGTTCAGAGTTTATCTAAGTATGTTTTCCGTTTATTTATTCCACCATAACTTCTAAACGCCTCAACCGATTTAGAAGTGTGTGGTATTCTTAGAATCGATATGTTATTTCGAGTAACATAGGGCACCTTAACTGTCCAAATATCACGTAACTTATCGAAATGTCCAAATCTCCAAATGTCAATAAATTAACATAAATATATATTATTTAGTGTCAATTGAAAGTCTGACTGAGTACATTCCGGATATATATATTTATCTATATGAATAAATATAAAAACCACAAATATTTCATAAGAGATCGTAATTTTTTTTAATTATAAATAGGTACAACAGTTCCCTTTCTGAAACGGCAGTCGTGTTTTTTATTCTTTTAATATATTTACATGTATTACAACACATTTCAAATGTTTGGTCATGGTTGTAATGTCGATCTGTTTAAGAAATAAATAAGTACAATCACTTACGCGAGCCTCTACCTAGTGTGAGCAAGTATAGCCCGACACCTTTCCCTGCTATCACCAGAACCTGTCACCAACGGATACTACTCTAATAATACTTCGGATATATAGTCAGGCGTAGGGACAACAGTTCCGAAAAACAGTTTTGAAACAAACACGATTGTCTGCATTTTGAGGGCAAAAAAGTAAGAGGAGAAACTCAAGGAGATAGAAGCCAATAAAATAACCAAATAAATAAAGCGAATACTTTTAAAATATTTATTTCCATCAAAAGTTCCATAAAATAATAGGGTTTTATTTTTTTAATAAAATTCCTTCTAAATGTTTCCCATCCATTCGAACGCACTTCTTTAATCGAGCGCGCAAATTTTGAAACACTTTCATGCAGAGCTGCGTAGAAATTTTGACGATTTCTTGTCATATATTTTCTTTCAGGGCTTTATTTGTTTGAGGTTTGTTGGAATAAACTTTTGATTTTAAATAACCCCACAGGAAAAAAACACACGGAGTGAGATCGGGTGACTTTGGCGGCCAGCGTATGTCTCCTAACCGCAATATCACATTTTGGGGGAAAAGTGCTCGCACAGTCTCCATCAAAACCCTGGCAGTATGGGCAGTGACCCCATCCTATTGAAACCGCGTGTTTTTAGTATATCGGGGATCTCTTTCCATAATAGGAGCAAAAAACGTGTTAATCATGAGCCTGTATCGTTCGGAATTTACATTGATTGCTTGACCATTTCCGTTCTCAAAGAAAAACGAACCAATTATGCTGCTGGCGGATATTGCGCAGCATACAGTCACCTTTGGGCTATGTCTTGATGTCTCTCTTTCGGGTTCTACGAGGCCCAATATCTGCAGTTTTGCTTATTCACATACCCTTCCAAGTGAAAATGTGCGTCACCGCTGAAGATTACGTTATTAAGCCTGCACTGCGTGGGAAATACTTCCAATATCCTTTCAGCACAAGTTTTTCTTAAAGCATAATCACTTTCTTTCAAAAGTTGCACTAATAGGATTTTATAAGGATGAAAATGCATTTTTTTCATAATTACGAGAAGCGTCGCGGAGTGCTTTTGTACAGAGTCGCGGATCTGCAAGAATTGAATCACGCACTCGACGCACGTTTTCTCCAGTTGAAACAGTAGGGGCTAGTCCTGGAATTGGTTGGTTGAGGGCAGAACCCGTTCCACGGAACCCTTTTACCCACTTTTTCAACAGATTAACACTCGGACCTGCTCTTGGTCGGCGAATATTGTAATGACAACAAAACTATCGAAGGGCTGCAGAATAAGAATCGCCACTCTTGAAGTAAGCTTCGATCGCAAAAGCGCGCTGCGCCCGGACGTTGCATCGTGACTGCAAAAGCCGCGCGTCTGGCGCATGGATCGAGACCCCTCCCCTATTCCCCGCATCAACCGTTACTGCGTAGTTTAAATTTTAAATTTGACTTTTCTACTGGACAGCCTGTATAACATGTTAAAATTACCAAATATTTTAGTGCCTGAAATGTTTATAAACATGTCATGTTTGGATAAAGCCCACTCGTCAGGCTATACAGTGAGTCTGAAATTTCGTGTCTTAAAATTTACATTAATCTCAAGGCACATTCTTATCTGAAAACGTTCAACTCTCTAGCGGTGTTGGTGGGTACCAACACGAAGGATTTTCTTTCGAAGGGTTTGGAAAGAAATGTTAAAATTCCAGTCTCATCGCCCTTCGACTTTATAATTGTCGAAATTTAATAATGCGACTAAGGAGGGAAGACGAGACATTACGTTGTCAGTTGAATAACATTGTCCTCGCCCAGTAATGAATTGGAAATTCATAAATTTCAAAGCAGTCCCTTATCTCAATAATGCGACATCATTATGCCTTAATAAAGACAGCTCGGTTTGATCCTACCCCACAATGCCAATAATGTCGAGGATCAGACGAATAGGGAGGGCCGGGGCTGGGGCGGAAATAGGGAGCGGCCGATTCGGGCGGGGAAAAGTGGGGGGGGGGGATAAAGTAAAGAAAATGTTTTCAGATCACACGATCCTTCAAATGATATGGCGTTAGAGTAGCATTCTTCAGTTATTTCACTTACGAAGTGTATTTTCGACTCAACCCAATATAGCTTATTACCTAAAGGGGCGTATTATCTAGAATAGACTTGTATTGCTTAATAGCACACGATGTTTCGGCGATATTGCAAAATATATTTCGATCTCTGAGGCCCGTAAAGAATGTAATAAACACTGCAAACCCTCTGACCTGTAAAAAAATTAAGGCAACCTAGCTCGAAAATATTAATACTTAAACGCAGTGGATTTCTGCCAGGAACTCTGTATATTATTAAAATCAATATTTAAAATATCAAGCTTCACTTGTAATTGAAAATGCATTCGACATGTTGCAAAATATGTGCAAACAAGTCTTACAAGAAGCCTTTTCCTATATTAGTATAGCTTTAACCCTTCAAATGAAATGCGTCCTTTTGGGGATGCAAGTTTTAATACACTGAAATGAGAGGCGTCCACTTGGTCCAGTGATGACGACACGATGGGGGCCGTTTGCGAAAAGGCAATTATTATCTTTTAATTGATTTACGAGATAAGGTTATAATGTTTTATATGTCAAATTTCAATGCGATCATTTTACAGTTCTTTTTTTTATGATCCGTATAGTGGTTTACAAGTTATGGTCGTTTTTATCAAGGTCGTCGATTTTGCGCGCGAAAAGGTCGCGCGCGAATGGGACGGCTGAATTTTTACTCCGCGAGGAGAGGGGTTAAGGATATACTGCACATTACCGACAACCTCTGCAAACTGCGAGCGAATTTTTTTTTTTAATACTTAGACCTACCTGCGTTTAACAATGTCAGGAACGTCTATCTATCTGGTCTCGCGATCCTATCCATCGAAACTAAAACTGCCTATGAGATGAACTTTGATGAGAGATTTCCCCTTTCGCGGGAAGGAAAGCCCTACGTGTAACGCTGTAGCAACATTAGATAGCAAAATTTACTGTGACCTAAGGATTGAAGATGTCTGTGCATTCTGGTTTGTGTGCTGTATACACTGGTTGTATGTATGCTATATTAGTGTCATACATAAGGAAAGTTATTTGCAAATAAGTATTAAATAGTGCAAATTTATTTAAGGTTCCTTATTCTCCAGGCCACAAAAACTCCCACCCAGAATTATTGTTTTGTGAGTTTTATAAAATCATTAATTTAAAATGCTGGAGGGAAGGGGCGCCAATGTCATGCTTTTGCCCCGGCCTAAAAAAATCGTAAATCCAGGGCTGACTATGACGTCCCATAAAGTATCTCATATGTCTATTTATTGTGCATCTACGCCACATGAGAGATTATATCACTGTTAGAAACAAATACTAGCTTTGTAATGTATGACTCGCATCGTATGAACAGATAGTTATCAGCGTAGCCGTGCATCTATTGTCTGACAACTCCGTAAAGTTTCGTCTGCAGCTGACAACAGACAGGCTAGCATACAATCGACGTCGTTCAATATTGCGAACATAAAACCATATGCAACTAACGTGCAAATATGTACAATACCCTCAGCAGACAGGAGTCGCTTGAAAATGTTGTATTATGTACATTTTAATTCAATTTTAACGCAGTCAGATCTCTAATTTATATTTATTTATTTATTGCAGTATGGCAAATATGGTATAGAACTTCAGAATTAACATTTACTACGGGGACTATTTTAACATTGACTAGAATATTTTTAACATTGACTCAATGCCATAAAATCAATACATTGCATAGTTCAGTGGCAATGTCACCTAACTTAATTATTTATTTATTTAGTAATTTACAATTATCTACAGTAAATAGACAAACACAATTACAATGTCATAGCCGATAATCCAGTAGTAAAAAACTGATAACATATTATGCCAGAAACTGCTGCCAGTGATCCTATTTTATGACGCCTAACTAGGCGAAAGCCTGTTCAAAGGCGGACATTTAAATTGATGTATGCGGGGGCCGTTTTAACTAAACTAGGCCGGGGCCGTTTTAAGGTAAACATTTAATTTAATAGCTATAATTTATGACCTATAATTTTAAATCCTGAGATATTATTGTGGATATCGTGTTAAATAAAACGAGATTGTATGTAACAGGTATAAAATTAATGTCATTTCTAATTCATAGTGAGAGTCGTTTAAAAAAAGTGACAGTTAAGAAAAACGTCAAAATGAGGTTTTTTGCTTTAGTTTTAACCAAAGTAATTAATATCAATTATTACAAAGAGGAGTATAGGTACAGTGAAGCTACCACTATTTGGCTTAACTTCCAATACATTATTGGCATCCAATGCCATAATACTTTATTCTCTTCTCATTCTTTCTCTATCCATGCAGCTCGTTTATGGAACCAGTTCCATTCAAACATGTGAGGCGTTCTAAGGTCTCTAGGTTTAAGTTTTCTCTGAAAAATCAGTTTCCCTCTCACAAAGTATAGCGCTTTCACTCTTACCATTCTAATTTTCGTTTGTCTGTGACAGTATTATTTTGTTTTGCGAAATAACGCGTAACATACAACACAGCCAGATACAGACCGTTAATGACTAGTTGGATATGCGATTTCGTATGCTCGCATAATATATGGAAGGAGCTATATCTTTCAGCTATTTGTTTATAACTATTATGTATCAATCTAAAACTAGTATTACCAATCTGCATGTCCAGTCCCTTTCCTTGTACGTTACTAAATAATATAAATAAATAAATAAATCCTGCATTACAAATTAAATAACGCCCACCATTATACACGTTAGCAGAGATATTGGTTCAACTGAAGTTTTAAATAAATCTGCAGGGCCCGACCGTATCGCACTTATTCCTATTGATCGTATATCGAGTTTGTTTTGTTTATTATACGGCTCAGCAAATCCATCAGAGGAAGTCTCTAGAGAATTTTAACTTTTCGTATTAAAACCAACATTCTGGATTCTGGATATTAGTAGATTTTATATATTTAAATAATAAGCAGAAAAAAGCTTGTAGTGCATTGATTATATAGCGTATTAGATTGCACAATGCCGCACTATGATTTGGCAGCTAGAATTTTACTGCGAAACGCAAAGTGTAGATAGCAAGCATAGTTCCAAATATGGATTAATATTCACTTATGGTCATTATGGCGGCGTTCGTGGTATGGCAATATGGCGGCACACTATAGATGGAAGTATAAACACGCTTATATGGTATCCTATCTCGAAATAAAATAATGATATAAAATAAACGAATGTTTATCATAGAATTTTGAAACCTACCTCTTATTATTTGAATATGATTTACATACATATGTCAATTTTTTATTTAGTATACAGGTTTAATACATAATTACTCATTTTAATGTTCAGATCAACTTATAGATAGCGTTCCCTATCTGCGTATTATTTCTGTTACGACAGCGTATATGAAAATATATATATATATATATATATATATATATATATATATATATATATATATATATATATATATATATATATATATATATATATATATATATATATATATATATATATATATATATATATATATATATATATATATATATATATATATATATATATATATATATATATATATATATATCGATAAATAGCACTAATAATTGAACATTATTATTATGATTACCATTGGCTAAGTTATTGATTTTTATAATCAGTCACTATTTTATAAAAAATACATTCATTATATATGTTATTATAGATGCGAAAAAAATTGCTATTAGTTTCGGCCAGGGGGAAAATAACAGCAATTTTTAATATCAGGGCCACCTACATGTCGCCGGCTTAAAATGATGGCCAAAATGTACTTTGGCAGTTAGCAATCCATTACCTTATATAATTAAAGATATAATATAAAATCTGGGATGTTTATAAACCACTAGGTATACGACTAAAAGAAAGACTGCCTCCAAACTTTTGCATCGACATAATGTTTCTTATAACAACGCAAAGATAAATAAATAAATAAAATTACTTGTTACAAGCGGTACTAAAAAGCTACGCTACGAAGCCTAGCTGAGCTACGATACCAGCCATTGCTACGACGTTTGCTACGATTATAAAACTCATTACGAGCGTGCTACGAAGCAGTGTTACAAAGCTTTCTACGCTTCGGTAAGCGCCAATTTTCGCTGTAACATTTGCTACGATTACTAAAATTCATGCTACGACGCGTGCTACAAAAGTGTGCTACGATACCAACCATTCCTTGATTAAGATTATTAAAACTCACACTGCGGGTTATGCTACGATTTTTGTAGCAGTTATGATACGGTGCATGCTTCGATACGAGCAATTCTGTTGAAGTTACAGATTATTTCCAGCAAATGAGGGAAATAAAACACGGTATTAATTTGGAAATTCCCAGGTCGCCGTTATCTTGATGGACGGAGACCCAACAACACATTTTATTTGACAATTCTTGCTCTATGTTTCGTGTAGCTTGGGTCATATGACCTGCTCGTTACTATGAGTCGACTCAACTCACGGCTCAACTCACATCTGGTAGCTTCTTCGAAGAGGGACTTGGAAAGGACTCTGTTCCCCTGCCATGGCTGTGTTGTGGACATGAGATCGGATCCTTCGTAGAAGGACTTCGGGAGCTCCTAGGCGGTTTGCGCATTGTGCGGCATTAGCCAATCGAGTGTGCACTCCAGCGAATGACCAGGGGCGTCTGAAAATGATCTTATACATTTCCTAAGAAGTGTGGATAGTTGTTAACATGAAGTCAGCTACTCTTGAAATGACTAGTTAGATACACTATCAAGTATCAAGTATGAAAGAAGGACAAAGGGTGCCATGGTTCACGATTAATTCCAACAGAATTATCGTTAACATCGGGTAGAGGCCGAACAAGCGATTTCGAACCTGCGCCCAGACTGGAGGATAGAGAAATCCGGCCTAATCTGGTAGCGAGGGAGCGAGGCGCTCGCTGTTTTTACTTCTCAGTGCCTCACGGTAAGGCGCTGGACTATGACGGTCGAGTGTTTCATCCCCGAGTATCTACGTTCACTCTACGGTTGAAAGAACGATTAATATCGCTCAAACTTCCTGAGGTGACGGGTTCGTCCGTAGTAAGTGATAGCTCCAAAGTTCTTGCTCTATACCAAAAATATCCGTAGTAATAACTTTACGTCACGTACAGTTGGACCGCGTCAAGCAGAATGCCGAATATACAGAAACCAACAATACGGGAATCTGAAATAATAGTATTTAAAGTTACTTTTCTTCATTTTGATATCAAAAGAGAGTAAAACATTTATTAGAATTAAAATTATCAATATACGCTATCTTTTAATTTTAGATTATTGATATATAATATTTTTATAATAAATGTCCATTTAATTTATTTTTGGTTGTTTAGATGACTTCTACGGAAAAAAGGTGTAAACGATCCGGTGGGCTAAAATAGTATGTGATTAAATGCTTCCTGCTGATTGACAAAAAAAATATTAAAAAAAAAGTGGCATGGATGCATTTTAATGAATTCAAATACACAAAAACAAAGACACACCCACGCAAATCATGGCATCCAACCAACGCTAAAGTAACTTGAATGTTTTCAGTTGAACTTAAAGCAGATCTAAATTGTCCAGGTTGTGGATTAAAATAGACAAAAAAATGGAATTGCCCACTATGAATTGTATGTTTGCTGCATTCATAAAATGGGTATTTTTTGACCGAAAATGGAAAAAAGTCGATTTTTATTTTTTGTGGGATGGGTGGTTTCTGATTAACGCGATTCAGTTGCCAGAATTCCTTGCTACGGCATTTGCTACAATTATTAAAACTACGACGCTGTGCTATGTAACTTAGTCATGCTACGATATGAGCCATTGCTACGACATTTGCTACGATTTTAAAATCGCACTGCAGACGTTGCTATGATGATGTACTACAGTGTTTTGTTGTGCCTTGATACGAGTCACTCATTGCTACGTCATTTCTGATGATTATTCAAACTCCGGCAATTTCCCGGGTAACGGCGTCGCCTTCCGAAAAAGCACACGGAAGCCGTAGGTCGAGACGCTTAGTTTAAAAACAGCCAAAATTACAAAATGACTTACAAAATTACAAAACCACCAAAAAAATTGTTTTGTTATTTATATGCATGACAACATAATTTATTAAATAACTAGTATAAACACTAAAAAAAATAAATGTTATATTACTGATATTGAAAAGTGTAAACACGGTGGGCCTAATAATAATATGGAAAGGAACTGTATACAAGTTGACTATAAATTAACCGGCATCCTTGGAATGGGTAAATCAGCACGGATCAAAATTACAAGTTTTAATAGAAAATTTGTAAAAAAATAAAAAAAATACATTTTAAATTGTTTTTTTTTTAAATGGAAAGATCTATGTTTGAAAAAAAATGAGAATCGTGTAGCGAGCTGCGCCATCTAGCGGTAGGTAAGCAAAATATCGCGAATAAATAATATTCGCGATATTTTACCCACAATTAGATAACGGAAGCGCTCAACACATTTTACAGTTATTTTTTTAAATTATTTTTTTCAAAATGGTTAAAAAAATATATTTTTTACAGTTTTTATTAAAAGGTGCTTGTTTGCTCATACTGCTCGAACCTGAATGGAGCCAGTTAATTTAAAATCATGCTGCATATAATGAATTTCCTTCGAGGTTAAATTTATTTTTATTAAGGTCCTTACTTGATAACAGCTTTTTATTATATCAATTTTGAATTCACACTAATATGTACAACCAAACGTCTAGCCCAGTGATACCTAAAGTGGTCTATATAGACCCCCAGGGGTCGATTTCGAATTGCAGTGGGTCTATGTCAGCGAGAAAATAATCGGGGTGCAAGAGATATAAATAGGGGTCTACGTTAGCGGAGCGCATTTAGGCATCATAAACATTTAGGCGATCCATAAATGTCGTATTACTTCTAAAACAGATTGTGTGTGCAGCATAGTATTTTAAACTTATAATAATAGCGATAAACAAACGCGCGCGACACAATTATCATGGAAGAAAATCAAAACTCAACTCAAATTGCATCACAACTCGATTAAGGAGGCCTGCGCTCATGCATAAGTGGGGAGGTGAGATGACGATATTTTAAAAAAATGCACTTTAATGGGTATCCGCGCGGGCGAGTAGGATTGACGCGTGACATGAATAAGCAAGCTAATAGCTACATGTGCAGTTAGGTATGTGCGGCTTTCTCAACTGCTTCCTGCGTCAAGGTCGTGGACGCTTGAAGTAGGAAGCAGCTGAGAAAATGAAGAAGTAAAGATTGTATACCTTTTTAATTTTTTACACTGACCACTTTACCAAAAAGCCTATGTAAGTTATTAGTACTGTACCAACTGTCAAAGACACATTTAAAATTAGTAAGTTTAGGAAAATGCAGTATTATGGAGGCTGGGGAGGGGGTCTACGGAAAACAGCAAGTGGTCTACGGGACAAAAAGCTTTGGGTACCTCTGGTCTAGCCTAAACGACAGTAGGTCATTATTGTAGCCTCCAAATATTAGAATTTAACTTTGAAATGTCATCCTTGTATTCATAAGAACAGTTTACAAAAGCAGGATGTTTGTCTTCTAAAATATCTCACGAGACATGGTATAAATTACAACACATGGCCCATAGTAGATACTTCATTATCAACCTCGTTAACCCTTTTCACATAGTTTATGTATACATCTTCCTGATTTCGGTATAATCAAGAGATACCCCGAATATGTAATTAAGGTCAAACTATTTTGCATTGTTTGTATGTACAGACCGGCTAGCGGGTTTTAATAAAGTGACAAGTCATTTTTCATGTAGCCGTCGGGTGACATATTGGCGAGAGCCGTGGTGTGGTGAGAATTAAATAGAGCGCCTGGTACCAATAGAGCGCGAAGTATCAACCGAGCGCTTGAAACATGGACTCTGCGAAACCGGAACGAGAGGTCATAGTCGCTTGGCCGGAGATTGTTATGTACGCCGTTACAGGACGGAACGGGTGGGAGGTTTACATGTAATGAAATGACTGAAAAATAGTCATGTTAATGGTCCTGACAGTGTGAGATGGATTCGGGAGATATAGTCAGAGATCTCGCTGGTAGTCTTCGCAAAATAAGCTGGCGTTGTTATCCACGGTTGTGTATTACACTTATTATTACTTACAGATTCTAATAACTTATTTATTAACAGTTATACTGCAAAAGAATAATGAACCTAAAATTTTATGTCATTTGTCTTGGGGTAATGGTGAGGCTAATAAATAGTCATATAAAATCGAAGACTATCGCGGTTGTTTGACATTATAAATAGGATATAAACGAATTTACCGCGTGAAATTTGTAGCACCCGACGTTTCGGTGACATAAGGACATCATTGACATGTTCCATCTCCTGCGGAAAATGCTCAGCGTCGCATAGATCGCGTGCTCGATTCACTAGCGACGTTTGCACTGAACGTAGATGGTAGGGGTGATGGTGTGAGTTTGCATGCAAATATCTGTCCGTTGTGTGGGCTTCCGATATACCGTATGTCCGAGAGTATTGTCACTCCTCCTCGTCCTTCACTGCTTCATAAGTGAATCTGATTTTTGGGTGTATGGAGTTTAGATGATCCAGGAATTCTTTCACCGTTTGTATGTTGCCCTTCAGGATGCAGAAGGTATCGTCCACATAGCGAAGCCAGAGAATGGGCTTAATTTTGTAATAATAATAATAAATTGTCATTTTACTTGTACTGATAGTCTAAGATAGTTTCGGGAGATATAGTCAGAGCCCTCGCTCGTACGTTGTTGTCCAAAGTGTGTCCAAAGTCCACACTTATTATTACTTACACATTGTAATACATTATATAGTAATAGTTATAATTCAAAATAATAATGAACCTAAAATTTTATTTCACTTGTCGTAGGGTAATGGTGGACTGAAAAATAGTCATTTTAATTGTACTGCCTGTGTGAGATGGATTCGCGAGATATAGTCAGAGACCACGCTCGTGCAGCCTTCGCAAAATAAGCTGGCGTTGTTGTTCATAGTTGTGTATTACACTCATTATTACTTACACCGGATATAATAACTTATTTATTAACAGTTATTAATACAAAATAACAATGAACCAAAAATTGTATTTCACTTGTCTTGGGGTAATGGCGGACTGAAAAATAGTCATTTTAATTGTACTGACAGAGTGAGATGGATTCGGCGGATATAGTCAGAGACCTGGCTCGGAGAGTCTTCGCAAAATAAGTTGACGTTGTTGTCCATAGTTGTGTATTAAAATTATTATTACTTACAGATTGTAATATTTTATTTATTAACAGTTATAATCCAAAATAATAATTTACCTACAATTTTATTTCACTTGTATTGGGGTAATAAGGTGACTGAAAATAGTCATTTTAATAGTACTGACAGTATGGGATGGATTCGGAAGCTAACTTATAATCTAGAATCAGAGACCTCGCTCGTACAGTCTTCGCAAAATAAGCTTGCGTCGTGGTCCATAGTCGTGTATTACACGTATTATTTTAAACATTGGATTAACTTAAATATTAACACTTACAATCCAAAATAATAATGAACCTAAAATGTTATTTTACTTTTATTGGGATGGCACAACCGATTTTTTTACTGTATTGTCCCATAACCGACGAGAAGGGAAAGTATTTTAAACGCCCTTCTGTGTGTGTGAGTTCCTCCACGATAGGGACCAAACGTTTAATCCGATTGAGCTAAAATTTGGTATGCAGGCATCATATGGTCATGGCAAGAGTTGAAAAGGGCTGTGGTTGAAATAGGTCTACCAAGGGCGCCCTAGTAATAGTTTAATCTCGAAATATTGGACTTAGGGACCTTGAAAATATGGTACACATATGCTTTGTTGTCATAATGACATTGTAAAAACTTGGTTGGAATAAATCATATACAAGCTACACTAAAAATATTTCCATTCCACTATACAATCAAATGAAATATTATAGCCTCGGGTGGCCCGGATTGTTTCTCAGCTAAGGACCAACAGATGGAACGCAACCCAACCGGGTTTTTCCGCCGACAGAGAGAGCGCTCAGATTTTTTTAATGAAATTATATTTAGATGAAATCAGTTCTTGGCTACTTGCCGGGAAAATCTTTCGGGTGATACAATCATATTTTTCTGTGGCAAATGTGATCGTGCTCTTAGTAGCACGGACTATTTCCCGAAAGTTTAATAGACTATAATAACTATATAGAATAGAATAACTATATAAACATTACATAATGGATTTTTTGAAAAAAAGACATTTTTTGCACAAATGGCCGACTTATCGCTTTAGCGATATCTTACAGTCAACCACTTAATCCGTGATCTGTGGAACAAGTAATCAATGCCTAATAAAATGTTCAAAACAACGATCAACATTTATTGTAAACAAATAGTAGAGTCCTGTATACATATATTTTGAATCCAACATTTTCTATTTCAATAGGTGAAGTAACGTTTTAGCGATGATTTTCTTAATAAAAGGGCATGGGCATTATTGTATGGAAGGTGCACCCAGAGCCTAACAACTAGGGACTTATATTAAATTATATTAAGTACATAGTTATAACCAAAAAGTATAAAAATACTATAGTTCGACTCATTAATCCATGGCACATTGGAATTATATACATCCAAAGTTTTGTATATCTGGTAGATTTTGTAAAATAAACTAGTTATTAAATCTTCTCAAACAGGGTTTATTATGAAGAACTAGCTAAATCTATAAGATATAGTCGTTATTTAAATCGACGATTGAACTAATATTCAACCGAAAAGCAAAAATCATTCGATTCGAGTATAACAGTCACAAAGTATGAACGTACAGTCACAAAGTAATGAAGTCACAAAGTAACGAAATCACATGAAAACAGATAACACTCAGAACACCCCGACGTAAAACATTGGGATGACAACTGCCCATGCGCAAAATCTTACCTGCCACGTATACACTGAGTATCTATCTCTGTCTTTCGTATTTATTATGTCTTTTTCATCCATAAATTTGCTTAGGCAACCCCAACGTAAAACAAAATTATGCCGACGCTACATGGGCAAAATCTTACCTGACATCCGCACAATGATTATCATTCTCTATCCTATTTATTGGCTATTTCAACCTAAATTCAGCGAAGCTGTCCTTAGCTCACTAGGCGTCTAGGAAGTGATTACACAGTGAATATAATTTGAATATCTATATCCTATCCTATATATATCCCATCCCTCTCCTTTCCTATCCTTACAATAGTTCAATTGCAATTTAATTTAATTTAGTGCAATGCAATTTTTGATCTACCGTATAAGAAAATAATGTAGGAAACAATTAATCGGCCAGCGAAACTGTGTATTAGAATAATTAGTAATAATTAATGAAGCGCTGTATGTTTCCCGAAATAAATAAATAAATAAAAAAAAAAAAAAAATAAAAAAAAAAAAAAAAAAAATCTCTTTCATCTATATACTTATTTACCGCTTTGGCTTTCAAGGTATAAAGGTGCTTAGTCGGTAATATGCAGGTATTTTTAATAATAGATAATAGTTGATATAGATATAGGTTTATAGTTAGTGTTATTTTTTATATATTTTTTCTATATACCTTGTATATAAAAATAAACAACTGTATTGTTTAATTATAACGAAGCAAATAAAGAATTTTATTGATAAATGTCTAATTATTGAATAAAATATTTTGCAATTACAACACTACAACTTTTTTCAGCAACGTATTTCAGCTTAGCATATATAACATTTCATTCATAAGTAGAATGAAATGTTACACTTGTAATATGCTTTTGCTTGCTACATGTCCCAACGTGTTACAACCAACCTCGAAAGTGGTACGAAATTGCCCATTCTTTTTAGATCAACCACAAGTAAATATTAAAAAAGAGTAAAAAACAGGAAGTTAGAAGTTAGAACAGGAGTTACAGAAAGTAAACTATTGTATTTATAATTATTTTTATAACGTTTTTTATGAAATATTTGTAGTTTATGTATTTATCGATATAGGCATGTATATTTCCCGAATGTACTTAATCAGACCTTTCATTTGACACTAAACACGATATATTTATGTTAATTTATTGACATTTAAACATTTGGACATTTGGACTTTAGACAACTACTTACTTGATATTTGGACAATTAACACTATGACACTCGTGATGACATATCAATTCTAACAATACCACACATTCTTAAATCGGTTCAAGCGTTTAGAAGTTATGGCGGAATAAAGAACCGGAAAACATATATAAATGAACCCTGAAAACATTACACTCCTTTTTCGTTGAGCATTCCTGTAAAAATAAGAAATACCAGGCCAACAGAAATTTGAGAGTTCGTGCGGGGTTGCTAACAGCGGGTTTTAAAATTTTGTCTATAGTATGCCACGGTTGCCTGGCCAGACTGTAATTGCTCAACCTTGCACATGGCTTTTTTTATTAACTATACAAAATCAAAGCAGTTTATAGAATGCTCCTTACATAGTTTGAAATTGTATTGGATATGTAACAAAACTTTCGTTTTACACTTCAAAAACTCGACTATTCGAAACGTCACGAAATAATCCACTCATTGCACCTGCATCCTCATCAATCTATGTGATGATATTAAATATGTTCACTTTTCAGAAACCTGCCGCAAGAGACCTCAAAAGCGAAAGATTAACCTTCACTAGTCCGCAAAGACCACTAGGGTACTGTGCGATGCATTCTTTTTGAGCTCTACAACTACATGCTCAGGTCACACGTATTGCATTTATTGCACTGCACTGCACACCAATGCACTGAAACCAAAAAAGGGATAGGCATATTTTATACCTGTGAGAATGACGGAGAGAGGTTGAGTTTACGCGTGACTGTAATGATTCTCGTCGAAGCCAGCCGTTTAACGGTACAGTCAGACGATTACATAACTAATAGATTCGTTTAGTGTTAAGTTGAATTGGGTTGTGATAATTTTTCAGTATATACGTGATTGTCTCAGCGGCCCGTCGTTTCGCGGTACAATCAGAAGAGTAACAAATAAATACGTTTTGTGTTGTATTTTGTCTTCGTGTTCTGTGTTGTGATCGTGCGTTCGACTGTGCTGAATCCCAGGAGGTACAGTAAGTAAATAACTTTATTTTCTATTATTTCTTGTCGTGATCGTCGTTTAATATGCCGTTAAAAACAAAATTGGGAAATAAGACGCTGAAATCCCAGACAAGGGAATTAATATCAAATATTTACCATTTCATGAAAGATGAAGCGAAATTCGGAATAACAATTGAATTGCAAGCGGTCTTAAAAAGGCTTTCTGCTGCTAGTAAAATATCTATCGCGTCAATAAAAAGAGTTTTAGCCGAAAAGAAAAAAATATTAGATTCTGACCAGCCGATGTCATTTTCTACGCCAGGGAAAAAAAAGACTAACTGTCGTAAACCAAAGACGGGTTTGGATGATTTTGATAAAACGGCAATACGGCGGATTGTTTTAAACTTTCATTTAACAGATAATGTAATCCCAACTTTGAAAACTCTCCACCAGAAAGTTGTTCGTGATACTAATTTCAACGGAAGCCGGTGTAGCTTGGGAAGAATTTTAAGGGAAATTGGATTTAGATGGCAAAAGACAGAAAATAACCGAAAAGTTTTAATTGAAAGACATGACATTAAATTGCAGCGCATAAATTTTTTAGAATCAATTAAATATTTCCGCAATGAAAATAGATCAATTGTATATACTGATGAGACATATATCCATAGCAGCCATACTACTCCTAAATCATGGACATGTAGTCCGACAAAAGGCCTTAAAATGCCTATTTCCAAGGGTCAGCGTTTGATAGTAGTTCACGCTGGAGGTAGTGATGGGTTTGTACCCAATGCAATGCTGATATATAAATCTTCTCAAAAATGTGGTGATTATCACCACGACATGAACTTCAGTAATTATGAGAAATGGCTTAAAGAAAAACTTATTCCGAATTTAAATCCTAATTCTGTTGTAGTGATTGATAATGCCCCATACCACAACGTGCAATTAAACCCAGCACCAACGTCCAACTCTCGAAAAGCTGTTATGCAACAGTGGTTACGCGATAAAAATATTCCATTCAATGACGCCATGTTGAAGACATCGCTTTATGAGATTATTAAAATTAATAAACCCCGATTTAAAAAGTTTAAAGTTAACGCTTTATTAGAAGACAATGGTCACACAGTACTCCGATTACCACCATACCACCCTGACCTTAATCCCATAGAGGAAATATGGGCTCAGATAAAGGGATATGTAGCGAAAAAGAACGTTTCTTTTAAACTGGACGATGCTATGACACACGCCATAGATAAAATTGAAACAATGTCAACCAGAGACTCCCAATGTTGGACTAATGTTTGTCGTCATGTTATCGATATAGAAAACAAAAATATAGGCTAACCGAACCGGTGTTAGATAGAATTTTAGACAATCTATCATTTGTAGTAAATACGGGAAGTAGTGATGAAGAAATGAACGCAGTTAATTTAGATGAAAGTAGATCTGAAAACAGTGACAGTGATTTAGAAGGAATATATCCACTTCAATGAATAATACTATGTGTCTTACTGTGTACTGTAAAATTGAGGCACATATAATTATAATAATAGTTTGGACAGTGAAAGGTGATCGTATTGTGTTGTAAGCAGAGTCTATAAAAGTATTGTGTTTGAGATGTACTGTTATAATTGAGGCTCCTAATATAAAAGTGGTAATAGTTTGGAAAGTGAAACATGATTGTTTTGTGTTTTTGTGTCACAATCCTAATGTTATTTTCCACATAATTATATATCACACCGTATTATAAACCAAACTAATTATCGATATTACATCATGGACGGTTATGCATGTAATGCATGTGTTAATCGCTAATGAACTTATAGTACAGTCATTCTCTAAAACAATACTGTTAGGATGGCTAGTCGATTTTGTACGTCGAAATTAAGTTTTTTTTATTTTGTATTCATCACTTCAATATTTATTTATTTTTTTATTTTATTTGATTAAAAAAATTACACCGTTTGTAGTAACAAATGGTTGCGTCGCTCCTAACTAGGCATAGCCGATCTATTTTGAATATTTATATTTTATTGTGAAATTACTTGTTTTCTGCCTGCCTTTTTTCTTTCTGTTTCATGTCTTCAATTCACGGGGACATCGATGAAGTAAATACATGGACCGGGGACATGAAATATTTTTGAATTATTGATTATATATAAATTATGGACAATAATAGTACCAAAAAAGTGGTCACTGGTTTTCTTTGGCGGTTCTTTCCAGTGGAATCTTACTTGTAGAACTCGCCGGAAAAAATAGGAAAAAGTACAATTACTGTCTTTTGACGTTCAGTATGTGTATATTATGTATTTACATTGAATAAAAATATTTGAAATTGAATTTGAATTTGTTAATTAGACTATAAAAGCCAATTTTAAATTTTCAATACATCATCACGATATCAAATATTCTGTCGTTGGCTGTACATGCCTTGGTTTTAAGGAAGACGGCGAAGTCCGTTACATATAGCGGCTCTAGTCTAGCACGAGGCCATTTGATTTTCTTTCTCATGTGCAGTTTTGACGAGGTTGTGTTTAATCTGTGTAAGCATTTTTGAGACTGTGGTCGAGAGCTCAAAAATAATGCATCGCACAGTAATTCAGCTTTTGCCCGACGTTATAGGCATCACGTTCGCAGTATGGGATACAATTACGGAGAGCACAAGTCTATGGAAGCAATCTCGGTACGCCAAGATCTCGAAATAACCAGGTCTCGCACTGATTTTGCAAGATTAATACAAAATCATCGCAGACAAAATCACGCGCGATCTCGCAAGATTTGCAAGATTTCCACCAAAATCGTTGATCAAGAGAAAATTAAAAAAGCTGATCGAACGATTATATGGACATAACCAGAATAACAATTTTTCTCAAGCGAACAGTGGACTTGGTCGTCCGTCTACATCTGCAGATGGTAGTCTTTATTAATAAAAAGATACAAATGACATGTCACAGTTCCCCACTAAGGCTAGTGCATTATCAGTGCCTTCCGAAACACATGGCGGTTGTTTGCATAATTAGGTTTAGTTCGAAAGTTCCATGAAGAGTTTCATGTCCGAGTGCGCGTCTGCGTTTCCATTTCAACAGTGCTTAACTCGTTAAAGCCTGAGGGAGTTTCACTGGGATGCGGGATTTAAAACTTCAGCCGCTACTTCAGGGAGAAGGGGTTCGATTGGCGGTGAAACTGGGAACTATCAGAGGTGAACTTCCACGGATCGGACCGAGTTTATCACTATTAATAATGAAATTGCTGCATTCGGAAATGTATTTTTACTTCGCAACAGATGTTGAGCAGAACAATTCAATTCAATTGAAAACTTTCTCAATCATATGTATTAATAATATTGATTATATATAGCGTATTAGATTGATCAACGTCGTAATACTCGCACAGTCTGCCAACCAGAATTTTACTACGAAACGCAACGTGTAGATGTTAATCATAAGTAAAAAAATTATTAAAATACTATTATCATGATCAATATGGCGACTTTAGTGGTATATTAGTATGGCAACGCATTGTAGAAGGTAGCAGAATAATGCAATTCAATTGAAAACTTTTTCAATCATATTATTAACATTGATATATATCACCTCAATACAGGCTATACCTAGTAAGGTGATAAAATCCCGCCGAATCCGCACTGTTTAGTAAATTTCCAGGGTCCTACATTTTGTATGTACGACTAAATCATGTAAAATATATTATAGGAAATTTTATCATGTAATACTAGGAGATAAAAAACATAATTAAATAAAATAGTATTTGTAGCGTATTAGTCATTGATAAACCAGAATTTTACTACTAAATGCAACGTTTAAATGGTACTCATAGTTTGAAAAAAATGTAATCTAGTATTATTATTTTCAATATGGCGACTTTTGTGGTATATGTAGGTACTCGTAGTAGTATACGTAATAATTACGAACTTTAAAGTTTAGATAGATTGATAGATGGCATTCTATCTCTCCATATTATTTCTGTTACGAATTCAGCCTATGTAATGATATAAAATCGAACGCCTCCTGTCAAATAAAATACTTAATATCTAAACCAAACCAAAGCCATGTAAGCACACCTATTGCCATCTATACGCAGCAATGGGAAGGCAAGGGAATGGTCTTTAAAACGTAAAAGTAGTAATTAGTCGATTCATTCATGATCCCAAAATTTAAATCAATTTCAAAACGTGTAGCGACATCTAGCGGCATACGCGAGAAATGTTACCAGTCGATAAGTAGATAAACTGTAAAATAAACTTTACCGACGTTGACAGGGAATACAAAAATATATTAAAATAAGATTAAAACTCAATAAAACAATGAAACGTTTATATATTCGTTAAAAATGAAGCGTAATAGCAATAAACCACTAAATAAAATAAAACTAAATAGGCTTTAGAGAAAAATAAAGGAAAAATCGATGATTAAAGAAACGCCGAAATCACATACAAAAATGGGTCTTCAAAAGATGCATGATAGAAACACAGGATATTTAGAAAGATTTCAGCGACGACACGCACTATAGACGTAGTATAGAATAAGCACTATCCCCTGAAACGAAAGTAGAACCTGAAAACAGAATAAATAGTTAGCAATTGATTTAAATAGAGCAGAAAACGAATACGCAGCCGGCTAGAAACTGACAGTTCATATTATGATTAAATTGTCGTACTTTTACAAGAAAAATCGCCACTATAGACGATAATGCTAATTACAGCCGATATAGATAGATCACACAGTAGATAGACCTACTAGAATAAAGCCAATGAAATGAGCTATTTTATGAAGCAGAGCATATATTCTGTACGATGGTTTACAGGGAGAATTTAATGTTTGAAACTGAATAAATGACGATTTGACGGAAAAATAAATCCGAATTAACCACGGCAAGAAAGTGTTGCCATGTTTTGACATCAAATAGAGTCGGAATATCGTACAAATTTTGATCACTAGAGGCGCTGTAATTCAGAAATAAAGGAAATTTTAAGGTGGACCACTAACAAAAAACAGACGAGCGTCTCAAGGAGCGTCATATGCATATTTGGCGGGAAAATTTGGAGGGAAAGCCATATCTAAAAAAACCGACGATAATACAAATATTAGAGTATACAGAACGAAGAAGCCAGTTAAAAAGGTCATAGGTGACATATTTTTAAAGGAAACGGATGAGTAATTTCGATGTAAAGAATTGTTTTCAAAATGGGTCACTGAAAAACCTACTAACGCCGAATAACTTTTTATAAAAACCATATAGGATTATAGTAGAAAAAAAATGAATAATAATAGCCGTAATAGTTAATGAAATAGACATACTTTTTGGAAAAATATACACGTACCTTTGGAAGCTCATAGCGCCGCGAAGAGGCAACGTAAAATTAATATATATGCAGAAATTAGATGCTGGGGATACAGATTATAAGGGAAAAATAAGGAAATCAGCTCAAATGAGTGAATTAAAGAAATAAGAGTGCAAAAATAGCTCGATGTGCACGAAATGGTACGGAACCCCAATGCGGAAAAACGATAGTTGGTAACCAGACAGAAAAAGCATGATGGCCGCGTTATTTTGCATAGGAAGGGGGTGAAAAGCACATCTAAAAATGGAGAAATTGCCGTATTTTGAAGGGTATAAAAAGGCGGTGGGCGATGCCAAAATCAATTCAGTTTACCAGGAGATCCACCGCGTAATAACCTCGTCACCCAAACGTCGAAAAAGTGCCGGAAAATGTAAAAGTTCAAGTTAAAACGAGGGAATGTGGGCAGAAATGCTGTCCACATTCCCATAAAAAATCATGTAGAATCTAAGTGAAGTTTTTTTAACACATATTTATTTTATTAGAAGCGGTACATCAAATATTTGGCGGGAAAGCCAACAAAATTAAACAGTGCTAAAAATTCGACGAGAAATCGACGTAAAAACAGTAAAAAACCCTCTATAAGAGACGCCACGTACATCAATTATTTGGCGGGAAAGCAAAAATATTAAACAGTGCTAAAAATTCGCCGAGAGATCGACGTAATAACAGTAAAAACCCTTTATAAGCGACGCCACGTACATCAATTATTTGGCGGGAAAGCAACAATATTAACCAGTGCTAAGATTCGACGAAAGATCGACTTAATAACAGTAAAAAACACATTTATATAGACGCCACGTACATCAAATTTTGGCGGGAAAACATAAGCATGCAGAATCAAATAGTAGCAAGATAGAAGAAAAATTAAAGATATTCTTTTTAAATAAACATTCACGAGGAGATCATATAAATGAACCAAGACAGACATTCGCAATAGATTTCGAATCACAAAGACAACTTCAAATCAATTACATCTTTCAACAGAACGGGGCGAAAACAATCGTACGAGACGGCCGACATCCCTACGATGCAGCTGTCAAAATTTAAAAAACAGTTTGTTGTTGTTATGTGTTAGTTATTAAGAAGTGTATAAAGGTGTTAAATTAGTGTAAGGTATGTGATATTGGATTGGATGGCTGCTTAATACAAGTAAGATTGTTCAAATTATTATAATTGCAGTATATCCGTGCGTTATAACTGCCGAAGCTGGCCATACTATAAAACTTGTTATTGTTGATAGTTTTTTTTAATATTTTAAGCAAATATGTATGTGTTATAAGTATGAATAACAAATGCGTCTTAGACTGTTTCGCGCTATAATTGAAATAGAAAGCCAATACCATCTGCTTTTCGTACTGCCGCTACTACATTGTTAGCGTGAACCTTTTTTTATAAGGCCAGTACTTGATTGGGACTGCAGGCCGTCAATAAAAGACGAAGCCTCATTGATTGAGATACTTGAAACTGCCTGGTTTCACGTGAGACAAAGTCCGTGAACCAGCGTAGCGATAAACTAAGAAAAAATGTATATATGTATGTCGTAATTCACTCTACATACCAATTAATTTAGGATATGATAAGTTGTTTTTTTTGTGCTATATTGCGTATTGTCATATTATCCTGTTATTGTTATTTAATGCAAAGCTACAAAGAGAGCCATAATATATGTAAATGAATTGTATCAACTAAAAATTTTATTTTACAATATATCGAATATTTTGCCGGAAAAAGTGTTCATATTTTTTAATCAAAAGAATACCATACCTGAGAATACAAATAGACTGAGCTAAATCATAAGTAGAAATTGATTCGATAGATCAGATGCAGCACTAAAGGATGGACGAACGCAGTAAAGGGATACGCGAGATTGGCGCCTTAGTATAAATTTATCTCGTAATCCAATAAATATATAAGAAAAATAACTCCTGAGTTCACGACGCACTGACAGAAGACTGTAGCATCCGTCAGTGTGATAAATAGTGCATCGACAAATCAAACGATGTCAGATATTCAGTAATGATCACTAGCGTACTTATAAGGACATAAAAAAAAAATCCCAGCTGATTGGAGCAATCGTCAATCGATATTGAGAAAGTGACTTAAAACTATTAGCATACATTGATCTGGAAGTATCTAACTATAGAACACCTTTGATAATCCCCTAGATAGGAATTGTGTCATAGAACATCAAAAAATCAATATTTCTCATCGAGACGAGATCTTAAAAGTGTAGGTCACAAGCCGATCTTAACTTATAAACCTCAAATTGATTCAAACTATCTAAAACCAAGTGCATAAGGATCTAACAAATTGGTCTAGACACATAGAATACTCATTATTATTCTTCTTCTTCTTTTGGAGAATACATTTTAGTCAGGACAGGAGAATTTCATATATGAAGGAGCACGTACAAGAGGAAACAGGGCTATTGAATTAAAATCTCTATTCTCTGCATACTTTGAATATCTTTATACATATATTAGCATCATCCTCTTCTTTCTAGTCACTTCTCCGTTCAATTTTACCTTCTTCATCAAGCGCTTATCGCTGATGATACATCGCGAGCACGTTTAAGTAACAAATATTGCTAAATATTATTATTATTAAATAATATTAATTAATATTGGTGTTAATAATATTAATAAATATATTAAAAAATATCGCTACAAAATGGCTTGCCCAAAGTGTGGCCAATCATGATCATTGCGAGATATTGTCATCTTACATCTCTTACATCTCACAAATTATACCAATTAAATTAAAAGTAAATAAGATTATATTATTAAATAATAAATAAATAAAAAATAAGTAAAAAATAAATGCTACAAAATGCCGGCCCAACGCGGGGCCTGATTAAAACATTTTAAAGTGAACGGGAACTACTTAGTAGAACATAAACATAGTAATAATTAATACTTTTGAATAAATATCGTTCGTTCATCGGTGAGGCTAATAAATATATAGATACTATCATTGGAGGATACTATCATTGGATGTTAATACATGTATATATTGGTCCTTTTTGTGAGCTTTTGGCGAGGAATTTGAAATTTCACTCGCGAATATTTTATTGTTTGCTTGTTTGTTTTTTGAGTGTTGACAATAAGGTCGCACCACATATATGATAAATGTTAAGTTGTAATTACTATCTAGCAAATACTATAATATTGTTTTTCTGTGTTACGGTGATACCATCGCACAGATCATCTTGAATGTTTTGATGTTATCTTGTTAAATATTTGCAATATTAGCAAGTGAGTTATATCTGAGGTTGATTATAAGATATATAATATTATAAGATATAATAATAAACCCCGTTCTGCGAAAGGTGCGAATTAATATTTTTATGCGAATCTTAATTATTAATTTTCTTTATAAATGTTCTGTCTTGTCTGCATAAATTATTATAATATCATCTCGTGAAGTGCAAAATAAATATAAAATATTATCATAATAAATAAAAAGATTTCCAATATAGAAAAATAATAATAATATAAATAATGTCGTATACGGCATCAACGTCAAAAAGACGACGACTAGCATTAGATATTGAGCAGGGCCGTATTAGGAGCATGTTCGATAGGGACGTTAGTCCGCATAATTCCTTATATGAGTATAATAGATTAGCAGAGCAAGCAGCTGACCAGGCTTTTATAGATAAGGAAAGAGAGAATATGGCTAATACAATAAAAAAATTAGAAGAACAGTTGAAGGAGGCAACGATAAATAATAATAATATCGCTTTAAATGAAAACAATTCAAATAAAATAATAAAGCAGGAAGGTGCATATGTGCCACCGACTGCGGGAAATATAAATGATGTGTTTCGTTGGGGAATTAAGTTTACCGGAGAAGGATCAGTATTGGATTTCATTGAGACGTGCGAGGATAGATTGAGGTCTCGACGCGTTAGCGGAAATACATTAGTAGAATCATTTACCGAATTATTAACTGGACCCGCATTGAAATGGTTTCGTTCAATGAGAACCGATCAGTTGACATGGTCTGAGTTAAAGAGGAAGTTAATCGAGCGTTTTGAAGCTTTGAACTACCAAATTAAAATGGATAGTCACATAAGAAATCTTAAACAAAAGCCCCAACAGAGCATAGAAGAGTATATGACCGAGGTTAGAGGTTTCAACGCACTATTGCGTGAACCAATAAAAGATACAATTTTATTAGAAATACTAAAAATAAATGTTGCCGATCGTTATAAGCCCATATTAGGCGCACAAATTCTGACTACTGTCGAAGAGCTCGTAAAGTATGCGAAAAACTTTGAGCAATACATAAATAAAGAGGAAGCTAACCCAATTAAAGAAGTATATCGCGGAAATTATAAGAAACCGATGGTCGCGACGGTTATAGAAAAGAATAACTATAATCAAAATAAGCGCTATAATGACTGTCCTAGGAATGACCAGCGCAATACAAATGATATGCCGTTTAACAATAATAGATTCCAAACATCAGGTAGAGGGCGCGGAAACATGAATCGTGGGCGCGGGGGATATAACTTCTCCGGACAGAGTAGAATTGTGAACGAGATTAGATGTTTGAAATGTGAGGAAGTAGGTCATCACTTCACCACATGCCGGCAAATAAGGGGTAAAATCTGTTTCGGGTGTCGTGCGGAGGGCGTGACAAAATTTGAATGCGCCCGATGCAATAATAATAAGGGGATATCAAATATAAATAATATAAATAGAACGTCGGGAGATGTAAGGAACGATCAAGATTCAGTAGTGAGACCAGTATCTCGTCAGGAGAATTCGGGAAACGAATAGAAGGCTCACCAACTGTAAGGGGGTTAGTGAGGCTATACAATAGCACCCTAACAGATGATATTAATGATCAAAGACCATATATAATGATAATAATAGAGGGAAAAAAATTAAAAGCTTTGATCGATACCGGATCAACGGTGAATATAATTGGAAAAAAGTATGTGTCATCATTTAAAAATAATATAAATATAATAAAAAAGAATAGGGTGGAGTTGACTTCGGCTGATGGAACTATACAAGATATAATAGGAGAGTTAAAAATTATGACCCAATATAAACAAATTAAACGGAATTTAAATTTTATTATTAGTCCGAGCATAAAAGAAGGTGTGATATTAGGACTAGAATTCTTGAAAGTTTTCAATATAAAAATAGATTTCGAATTAGAAGATGAAGAGGTGGGGTTCATTCGTTGTGCCAGTCTAGTTCAAAAGATAACGTCGGATAAATATATTTTGGAGGAAGGTGATTTAGGCGAACGTGAATCACAAATATTAAAATCATTAAAGGAAGAATTCAATGAAATTTCAATAGAACATAAAGGATTAGGATTAACGCACTTAGTGACACATAAAATAATTACAAAAGACGGTCCAGTCCGACAACGACCGTACCGATTGTCACCATATAAGCAAGAACTTTTGAACTTAGAAATAGACCGGATGCTAAAGTTAGGAGTTATTAAACCAATTAGGTCAGAGTGGAGTAGCCCTCTGGTAACTGTAGAAAAGAAAGACGGGACGATGAGAGTATGTTTAGATTCACGACGTTTAAACGCGATAACAGAAAAGGATCATTATCCAGTAGCCTTTTCACAACGAATATTAGATAATCTAAAAGACGCCCACTATCTGTCTTCTATAGATTTGGGTAAGGCCTTCTGGCAAATACCATTAGATGTTACATCAATACCTAAGACAGCATTTGTTGTAGAACGTAAAGGAATGTATGCCTTCGTCCGTATGCCGTTCGGCACGTGCAATGCAACTTCAGAGCTTGCGCGCTTAATGGATAAGATCTTTGGTTTAGAGTTCGAGGGAGAGATATACTGTTATGCAGACGATCTAGTAGTAGTATCGAGGGATTTCAACCGACACATAGAGTTATTAAGAACTGTGAAGGACCGTTTACAACAGGCTGGCTTAACCATAAACATGAAGAAGAGTGAGTTTTGCAAACCAGAAATTAAATACTTAGGGTACATAGTAAACAAAAATGGACTGTCTACAGATCCAGATAAGATAAAATGCATAAAAGAATTCCCGATACCGAGAAACATAAAGGAAGTTAGAAGTTTTGTGGGGCTCGCGTCATACTATCGTCGTTTCATAAAGGGTTTTGCATTCATAGCTGACCCATTACATAAATTAATGGGGGGAAAGAAGAATATAGTACAAAAATTAGTGTGGAACCCCGAAGCGCAAATAGCATTTGATAGATTAAAACAAGCCCTGACGGAAGCACCGGTCATGAAATGCCCTGATTATAGTAAAATCTTTTATCTTCATTGCGATGCATCAGGAAAGGCAGTGGGTGCCATGTTAGCTCAGATTTCAGGGGATGATGATAAAGAACACCCGATAGCGTACTATTCCAAGAGTTTGTCAGCTGCAGAGCGTAACTACAGTACGACAGAACGCGAGTTATTATCAGTTTTAAAAGCAATACAACACTTCAAACATCATTTTGATGGCGTACACTTTAAAGTCTACTCCGATCATAATAGCCTAAAATGGATCAACCGTCTCGAGAATACCAGTGGTCGTTTGGCTAGGTGGAGCTGTTTACTGTCTCAGTACGACTTCGAAATTATTTACCGGAAGGGAGCTTTAAATATTGTCCCGGACGTGTTGTCACGTATAGAGCAGGATGAAGTCTGCAACGTAGAAATCACAAAATTAAAAAACCCTGACGAATGGTACAACGAACTGAACGAACGAATAAAGAATTCACCGACAGAAATAGAAGGTTTTAAAATAGAAAGTGATAGGTTATATAAATTAGTAGTGCCTAAAACACAAAACTTTGGGACTAGGAAGCCATGGAAATTAATATTAAAACCCGATGAAAGGCAGGAGGCCATAATAAAAACCCATGATGGATACTTAGGAGTACACTTCGGAATATATAAAACAATTAAAAAAATACAGGAGGATTATTATTGGCCAGGTCTAGCAAAAGACGTAGAAAAATATATAGATACATGTCAAAAGTGCAAAGGATATAAAATAGCAACCACAAAGCCACAAGGGTGGATGATAAAACCTAAAGCAGTAGATGAACCATTGAATACTCTCAGCTTAGACATAATAGGTGCGCTGCCTAGAAGCTTGTCAGGGCACGCATACATTTTCTCCGTGGTAGATGTATTTTCAAAATTCGTTTGGTTGTTTCCAATAAGGAAAGTAACGTCAAATGCTTTAGAAGAAATTTTAGAAAACCAAATATTTTTAAAGTATGGAGTACCTGCAACCATTATTTTAGATAACGCACAATATTTTCGGTCCAAATCATTCGATAAATTTTTTGAGAAATTTGCAATACCGCGCGTATATACTTGCTATTATTCTCCCCAATACAATACTATAGAAAGGTATAACCAAGTGATTAAGACCAGTCTAGGAATATTATCAGGAGATCGGCAGAGAACCTGGTCCAAATACCTAAATAAAATCCAATTCGCAATGAATAACCACATTAACTTAAGTACAGGATATACACCGAACTTTCTTATGTTCGGAAGAGAGCCATATATCAATGGAAAACTTCACGGCATTAACACTTATGTACCTAGCGACGCGAGACACATAGAGATAGCAGATGCTAAACAGCGCACCGAAAATATAAGGGAATTAGAGCTGATATATCAAGTTGTGGAGGAGAAGCTATTAGAAAATTTTAAAAAGAATTCAGAAAGATACAATTTGCGTCGTAGAAGAGTAGTTTTTAATAAAGGTGATCTAGTGTGGAAACGTAACCACGTTCAATCAAACAAGATAGAATATTTCACCCATAAATTAGCTCCGCGATACGTACAAGCAAGGGTAAGCAATAGGATATCGGAGAATGCTTATGACCTAGAAACCTTAGAAGGCACTCCGTTGGGAAGATTTCATATCAAGGATTTAATGAAGGTTAGCGGACGGTGTTAAAACTTACAAGTTATTATATATACATAGAGTGCAAAGATAATGTCATTATTATTATAGAGCAGAGATACGCAACCTTTTGTTAAAATATATTTTAAAATGCCTATTTTTATTCAGCGCTACTAATAGTGACTGACGATTAATAATTTATTATGATGTTCTTTTGAGGGACATAACCATAAGTAGTTTGCTTGTATTATATGAATAGTCAATGAATAATATTATAGTAAACATACCATTTAATTACTACCTATCAGTACCTTGTAACAATATTCATTCCATCCTGACCCGCATCCTATTCATAGTCCTCAACCACCAATCCTACTCACATTCCTCAACTACCAATTCCATTATTCCACAAACCTTACTTACACTGTACTGAAACGTTTTAACTTTTTGAGTCGTCATTAAAAATTTGCTTTTAAGCAAGGCGTTGACATTTCATAGGACAAGAAGATAATTAGTTTAAAGTAGTTACACATAAATTAAATATATATGTATGTATATAAATATATATATATATATATACATACATATACTATATGACAGAGGGAGTTGGCAACATCCGCTAATCAAAATATCAGTAGAGAGAGAAATTTAAAAATATTATAATATAAATAATAGTGGACAACATGTCTCACTACATAATAAATATATAAATAAATAAATTAAAGATAGACATCACGTAGTCGAAGTCAACGACACCGGAGGTTAACGACAATAATAGTTAAACCTAAAGGGGATTTTAATAATATAATAATAATAAATAACCATATACGGAATAACGTTGATTAAATACCGTAAAATAATGAGGATGAAAATATGTTCTGTGGTAAAATTTTATAATAATGAAGTCTTGTGTGGTATAAGCCGCGACAAGATATAAATATATTTTTTTTGTTATCAAGATATTTTAGAGTAGTTAAATATGGAAATATAATAGAGACAAATATTATGATAAAAATATAATAACGTGTGCCATATAGTACATGTCCGGTTATCAATGTATATGGAGGATAACAAATATATGTTTAATAAAAGTATAATGGAGCTAAACCTTATACCATAATATAGATACGTATGTCATATAACATACGTACGGTTATCGATTTGTAGGGAGGATAACGATATATAAAGATAACAACAATGTGGCAGTAAATGATCTTGGGTTGATAACGATGATTTTTCGGTGGGTCTGAAGACTGACATGTCGGCGAACAAGCCATAGGACTGCAGGGCTAGGACGGATGTTTTTTTTTGTTAGGAGTTTATAATAGGAGTGATTCATGACGCTCCGGAATGCCTGGTGACGGTTTAAATAGGTTCGTCCAATAATCCGAAGCGCAGGGTTCCAAAATAATGCAACGAGTTGAGTGCGTTGGCATTTTCCCCAGGGCTGCTAGATAGGGAGATATTATTAGATTATAGGCTGATATGGGTCCTTTCACGAACTCGTGTAGATTGGGACGGGGGTTTTTGAAGATAGGAGATATAATAATTATTATCTATAATATTTAGTTGAGAAGTTGAAATAAATATATAGAAGTTTCTAAATTAGTTTAAATATTGGAGGAGATATACAGTAACGTTCCAAAAGAATGAGGCGAAGTATGAAGACGCAATTTTAACTTTAAAAATATCTAACATGAGATGGAGACGATGACGGGTTGTAATTTGGTATGAAGAGATGTATGAAGAAGACACATGAAAGGGAATGGATGAAAGATAGTGTCTTAAAAGGATAAGAGAACATCCCGGATTCTGACTTATTACATGAGAAGTAGCTTCAACATAAAAAAAAATCTGATATCAGTAAATGCACAGCAATAGTCCAGTTTAGTATACATACGTTAGGTTACCCATAATTTAGCTATACAGACGGTGTAAGTTCGGCGTGAAAATTCATCCCAGTTATAATATTTTTTTTTTTAAATATGATATATCCCATGCTTAGGTACGAACTTTGGTTTGTACGTCAAGGTCGAGTACTCAGGTCAGTGGCCTAGGGCGAATATTTAATTATAGTACCCAAGAGACTCGCCATGGCATTCGCATATTCAACATTGTTAGTGAGTTAGACAGAATAAAGTTTCAGGTGACGCCCGTGTAAGGATTTAAAAATTCATCGGTTAGCGCACGCGTGATTCGGAGAAAGAAATGAAATTAATTTAGACTTTTCAACGGAAGGAAGTAGTATTTATATATAACTATATTATTGATAATATAGCGAGAGAGATGAATCAAGTAGGCGGAGATGTGATCGAGGACTCGGAAGTAATTCTGTTGAGCAGGTGCACATTGAAGTGAAAGAGAGAGATTGAAAGTTGGATTATTATCATACGTATATCAATATTATTAATATATGATACTGAGAATTTATAATTTTTTAAGGGAATAAAGCAGTAGTTGCTCTAAAAATAATCAAATTAGAATGTTATTGAATACGAGTAGATCGATTATACCACAGAACATAACATAACGAACTCAAATATAATATAATATGATGAACTCAAAGTATAATACGATGCGTTGAATTTAAAGTATAACATAATATGATGAAAGCTGGAGATAAATATAGAATATAACCTGAATAAGGAGGAGATGTAATAAAATAAAAAAAAAATGAATACATAATCTAAATATATATAATGAGGATAATATAAGGGGATTTATAAATATGATGACACATAAATAGACATAATATCAAATGAAATAATATATTACAAAATAGGAGATAAGAAATAATAAGAGAGCGACATGAAGCAATAACAAAATATTTTTTATAACCAAGAGCGAAAGTAAGAACTTTGCTGACTACACGTATGATGAAGTCATGTGGTTCCTCGAGGGCGAGCAACGATCTGGGGAGGGGGTATTGTAATGATATAAAATCGAACGCCTCCTGTCAAATAAAATACTTAATATCTAAACCAAACCAAAGCCATGTAAGCACACCTATTGCCATCTATACGCAGCAATGGGAAGGCAAGGTGAATGGTCTTTAAAACGTAAAAGTAGTAATTAGTCGATTCATTCATGATCCCAAAATTTAAATCAATTTCAAAACGTGTAGCGACATCTAGCGGCATACGCGAGAAATGTTACCAGTCGATAAGTAGATAAACTGTAAAATAAACTTTACCGACGTTGACAGGGAATACAAAAATATATTAAAATAAGATTAAAACTCAATAAAACAATGAAACGTTTATATATTCGTTAAAAATGAAGCGTAATAGCAATAAACCACTAAATAAAATAAAACTAAATAGGCTTTAGAGAAAAATAAAGGAAAAATCGATGATTAAAGAAACGCCGAAATCACATACAAAAATGGGTCTTCAAAAGATGCATGATAGAAACACAGGATATTTAGAAAGATTTCAGCGACGACACGCACTATAGACGTAGTATAGAATAAGCACTATCCCCTGAAACGAAAGTAGAACCTGAAAACAGAATAAATAGTTAGCAATTGATTTAAATAGAGCAGAAAACGAATACGCAGCCGGCTAGAAACTGACAGTTCATATTATGATTAAATTGTCGTACTTTTACAAGAAAAATCGCCACTATAGACGATAATGCTAATTACAGCCGATATAGATAGATCACACAGTAGATAGACCTACTAGAATAAAGCCAATGAAATGAGCTATTTTATGAAGCAGAGCATATATTCTGTACGATGGTTTACAGGGAGAATTTAATGTTTGAAACTGAATAAATGACGATTTGACGGAAAAATAAATCCGAATTAACCACGGCAAGAAAGTGTTGCCATGTTTTGACATCAAATAGAGTCGGAATATCGTACAAATTTTGATCACTAGAGGCGCTGTAATTCAGAAATAAAGGAAATTTTAAGGTGGACCACTAACAAAAAACAGACGAGCGTCTCAAGGAGCGTCATATGCATATTTGGCGGGAAAATTTGGAGGGAAAGCCATATCTAAAAAAACCGACGATAATACAAATATTAGAGTATACAGAACGAAGAAGCCAGTTAAAAAGGTCATAGGTGACATATTTTTAAAGGAAACGGATGAGTAATTTCGATGTAAAGAATTGTTTTCAAAATGGGTCACTGAAAAACCTACTAACGCCGAATAACTTTTTATAAAAACCATATAGGATTATAGTAGAAAAAAAATGAATAATAATAGCCGTAATAGTTAATGAAATAGACATACTTTTTGGAAAAATATACACGTACCTTTGGAAGCTCATAGCGCCGCGAAGAGGCAACGTAAAATTAATATATATGCAGAAATTAGATGCTGGGGATACAGATTATAAGGGAAAAATAAGGAAATCAGCTCAAATGAGTGAATTAAAGAAATAAGAGTGCAAAAATAGCTCGATGTGCACGAAATGGTACGGAACCCCAATGCGGAAAAACGATAGTTGGTAACCAGACAGAAAAAGCATGATGGCCGCGTTATTTTGCATAGGAAGGGGGTGAAAAGCACATCTAAAAATGGAGAAATTGCCGTATTTTGAAGGGTATAAAAAGGCGGTGGGCGATGCCAAAATCAATTCAGTTTACCAGGAGATCCACCGCGTAATAACCTCGTCACCCAAACGTCGAAAAAGTGCCGGAAAATGTAAAAGTTCAAGTTAAAACGAGGGAATGTGGGCAGAAATGCTGTCCACATTCCCATAAAAAATCATGTAGAATCTAAGTGAAGTTTTTTTAACACATATTTATTTTATTAGAAGCGGTACATCAAATATTTGGCGGGAAAGCCAACAAAATTAAACAGTGCTAAAAATTCGACGAGAAATCGACGTAAAAACAGTAAAAAACCCTCTATAAGAGACGCCACGTACATCAATTATTTGGCGGGAAAGCAAAAATATTAAACAGTGCTAAAAATTCGCCGAGAGATCGACGTAATAACAGTAAAAACCCTTTATAAGCGACGCCACGTACATCAATTATTTGGCGGGAAAGCAACAATATTAACCAGTGCTAAGATTCGACGAAAGATCGACTTAATAACAGTAAAAAACACATTTATATAGACGCCACGTACATCAAATTTTGGCGGGAAAACATAAGCATGCAGAATCAAATAGTAGCAAGATAGAAGAAAAATTAAAGATATTCTTTTTAAATAAACATTCACGAGGAGATCATATAAATGAACCAAGACAGACATTCGCAATAGATTTCGAATCACAAAGACAACTTCAAATCAATTACATCTTTCAACAGAACGGGGCGAAAACAATCGTACGAGACGGCCGACATCCCTACGATGCAGCTGTCAAAATTTAAAAAACAGTTTGTTGTTGTTATGTGTTAGTTATTAAGAAGTGTATAAAGGTGTTAAATTAGTGTAAGGTATGTGATATTGGATTGGATGGCTGCTTAATACAAGTAAGATTGTTCAAATTATTATAATTGCAGTATATCCGTGCGTTATAACTGTCGAAGCTGGCCATACTATAAAACTTGTTATTGTAGATAGTTTTTTTTAATATTTTAAGCAAATATGTATGTGTTATAAGTATGAATAACAAATGCGTCTTAGACTGTTTCGCGCTATAATTGAAATAGAAAGCCAATACCATCTGCTTTTCGTACTGCCGCTACTACATTGTTAGCGTGAACCTTTTTTTATAAGGCCAGTACTTGATTGGGACTGCAGGCCGTCAATAAAAGACGAAGCCTCATTGATTGAGATACTTGAAACTGCCTGGTTTCACGTGAGACAAAGTCCGTGAACCAGCGTAGCGATAAACTAAGAAAAAATGTATATATGTATGTCGTAATTCACTCTACATACCAATTAATTTAGGATATGATAAGTTGTTTTTTTTGTGCTATATTGCGTATTGTCATATTATCCTGTTATTGTTATTTAATGCAAAGCTACAAAGAGAGCCATAATATATGTAAATGAATTGTATCAACTAAAAATTTTATTTTACAATATATCGAATATTTTGCCGGAAAAAGTGTTCATATTTTTTAATCAAAAGAATACCATACCTGAGAATACAAATAGACTGAGCTAAATCATAAGTAGAAATTGATTCGATAGATCAGATGCAGCACTAAAGGATGGACGAACGCAGTAAAGGGATACGCGAGATTGGCGCCTTAGTATAAATTTATCTCGTAATCCAATAAATATATAAGAAAAATAACTCCTGAGTTCACGACGCACTGACAGAAGACTGTAGCATCCGTCAGTGTGATAAATAGTGCATCGACAAATCAAACGATGTCAGATATTCAGTAATGATCACTAGCGTACTTATAAGGACATAAAAAAAAAATCCCAGCTGATTGGAGCAATCGTCAATCGATATTGAGAAAGTGACTTAAAACTATTAGCATACATTGATCTGGAAGTATCTAACTATAGAACACCTTTGATAATCCCCTAGATAGGAATTGTGTCATAGAACATCAAAAAATCAATATTTCTCATCGAGACGAGATCTTAAAAGTGTAGGTCACAAGCCGATCTTAACTTATAAACCTCAAATTGATTCAAACTATCTAAAACCAAGTGCATAAGGATCTAACAAATTGGTCTAGACACATAGAATACTCATTATTATTCTTCTTCTTCTTTTGGAGAATACATTTTAGTCAGGACAGGAGAATTTCATATATGAAGGAGCACGTACAAGAGGAAACAGGGCTATTGAATTAAAATCTCTATTCTCTGCATACTTTGAATATCTTTATACATATATTAGCATCATCCTCTTCTTTCTAGTCACTTCTCCGTTCAATTTTACCTTCTTCATCAAGCGCTTATCGCTGATGATACATCGCGAGCACGTTTAAGTAACAAATATTGCTAAATATTATTATTATTAAATAATATTAATTAATATTGGTGTTAATAATATTAATAAATATATTAAAAAATATCGCTACAAAATGGCTTGCCGAAAGTGTGGCCAATCATGATCATTGCGAGATATTGTCATCTTACATCTCTTACATCTCACAAATTATACCAATTAAATTAAAAGTAAATAAGATTATATTATTAAATAATAAATAAATAAAAAATAAGTAAAAAATAAATGCTACACCTATATAATATGCAAAAGACGGCACTGATAATAGAATGTTATTATCGTAATCATTATCAATGTTATTATAGATGGTCAAATTAATTGCTATTAGTCTGGCCGTCAATGCTACAAGAGCCGCCTGCAATTCACCGTTCAGAGGTATTGCCAAATCGTACAATGGAGTTGAGCAATCCCGCCCTCCCCTCTCCTCCACCCCCCCCCCCCCCCCATTCAACCCTCCCCGCCTTCCTCCCCCCTCCAATACCTCCCATAACCTCCCCCCATTCTCTCACCCACCTTCTCCTCCCCCTCCCCTTACCTCCCTCTAACAAATCCTAACAACCCCTCTCTCCCTCCCGATTCCCCATATCCTCTCCTCTCCCATACTTCCCCTCCTCCTTCTCCCACCCATCCCTTTCCCTTCACCCCCTCCCTCTCTCTCCCCCCTATCTCCTCCAACCTCCATCTCCATCACCCACCAACCTCTCCCCTCCCAACCTTCCCCTTAAGGTCAACCCCCCTCTTTCCCGCTACCCTGTCCCTTTCTCTCCCCCCTCCCCCAACCCCCTTTTGCCCTCCCTTCTCTTACAACCACCCCACACCCCCCAACCCCCTATCCCTCCCTCCCACCTCCTACCTCAACCCCTCTCAAGGTCAACCTTCCTCCAACCCCCCATCCTTAAACCCCCAACCCCTTTCTCCACCCTCTTCCTGATACTTTACACCACCCCCACTCCCACCCTTACCACTCCCTCTCTCTCTACTTATCCCCCCCGCCAACCACCCCCTTGTAACACCCGCTTTGACCTCCCTTCCCCCAACCCCCTTCTCAACCCCTACCACGATCCCTCGCCCCCCAGTTAAACCACAATCTTTTCAACTCTCCCTATGACCGAATAATGCCAGTATGCCAAATTTAGGTTCAATCGCATGAAGCGTTTGGGCGCTATCGTGCAGGAATACACACATACACACAGACACACAACACACATAAGAGCGTCCACAATACATTCCTTGCCAGGAAAATAAAAGAAACCAGTATATCAAAATTATGACGGATATCTAGTAAAAACAGTCAGGTTGACTAAGGTTTGTGGGACGAAGCAGAAACGTTTCTTTGCTTCAAAATAATCTTTTCCTGTGACTTTCTAAAAGGTTAACATTTACGCAATCACCGAATATGAAGAGGATTAGATCTCTGAGACTGCTCCGATTTGGATGAAAACAAATAAATCAGAGCACCATTTATAATTATATTTCTTTTCTAAGTGTATTCTGAAATCGTGGGCGACGTTTGATCTAGTTTGAACTTTATATTAAAAAGATATGATGAATGTTACGAATATTCATAGATCCATTCATCTCTCTCGTCATTATAACCACAGTGTAATCAAATATATCAAACTATCTTAATATAAGTACAATATCGTCGTCTAGACGGCAATAATTATATCGGGAATAAATCATATAATACTCAGAACTTTTCTATTTGACTTGTCGGCAGATGGCTGATTGATTCCTATCCAATAAGGCACGTAATAAACTCTCTTACGACTGAGTCGACTGTTTTCATTTTTGTCTCAAGATATATACTCAGAATTCGATTAGTTCGGCCATGAATACTCCAAGCACGTAACTGAAAGACCGAGACAATATCGATAAATCAAAACATCATATTGATATTTACCGTCTTCTTAGAGACATATAGAATCAAAACTGTATTTCCTGTGGTTTACAAAGACAGATAATTTAAGAGTGTAATACCGATTGACCGAAGAGGTAGCCAATACTCCGAGTTTAACCATATTTTACATAGCATCACACGATTTTTACTTTTCCGGCCCAGCAACCGACGAGTAGGGAAAGTATTATGAACGAGCATTTTTTTCGAGATGACGGAAATATCAATTTTGTGTCCTCCTGAGACGATTAAGACCATTTCCAGATAGAAGTATGTCTGTGTGTATTCCTCCACGGATAGCGCCCATATGCTTAATCCGATTGAGCTGAAATTTGACCAACAGTCATCGTTTGGTAAAGGCAAGAGTTGAAGAGATTATGGTTGAAATCGGTCCACTAGGGGGGGGTCCACTAGTCATATATCAATCTCGAAATATTAGACTTAGAGACTGGATATTTGGTACACAGATGCCACGCCCCGTCTGGCCAAAATCTCATTGTGAAATTTTGGTTGGAGTATACAAGCTACACTAATAATATTTAAATTTCCGCCATACATTTCAATAAATGTCGCGTGGTGACGTCGTTCATCGGAGATATATGTAGGGTCAAGGCCCAGGAGCTTAGCGGGGTTCGTTCGCCGGCCGAGATATGGCGCCCATCGAAATTATATATAAAATTAATATTCTGATGAAATCAGTTCTTGGCTACTTGCCGTAAAAGTCTTGGGGTGATACATCCGGGTGATACGACTGACTAAACGATTGAAGTAAACGTGTTTAACGCGATGCAATCTCACTATCCGCGCTCGTCGCCGACTATCCCTTTTAATCGTTAACCTCCTTCTCGAAGGCTCAAAATCCTTCCAGAATTGACACTTACCTACTTGCCATGTGAGTCTTGTGGTGAAACAACCGATTTTTAACACGCTTTTATTAGGTCGACCTGTATGTAACTATGTAATGGAATCTAAGGAATCGTAGTGTCATGAAAAGTGGCAGCTGTATGTAGGTAGTTCTGATGACAATACAATAATATGGTACTGTCGAACTGATCTGATGATGGAGTCGGAAGATATGAACTGGAACTTCATGATGGAACATCGTATATTAGCTGTGTTTGGACTTATTAGAAAAGTCTTGGAATGAACTTTGACCACAATTAGGTTTCAAGGTCTGATGATGAAGCCGGAAGATAGGCACTGGCATTCCATGATGGAATATCGTATCATAGCCGTGTTTGGACTTGTTAGAAAGGTCTTATAATGAACTTTGAACACGATTAAGTTGCAAGGTCTGATGATGAAGCCGGAAGACAGGAACTGGCATTCCATGATGGAACATCGTATCATAGTCGTGTTTCCACTTGTGAGAAAGGTCACGTAATGGACTTTGAACACGATCAGGTTTCAAGGTTATAACAAACCTATTATATATTGACTTGTAAATATTGAGTGTAAATAGTGTAAATATTGACATAGGTGCCTGTATAAAGCGTGTTTTTAGTGTTTTTTTTAAAACTATTAATTTATTAGTTATCCGGCCTACTAACCGACCAGGAGGGAAAGTAAGCGTTAAGATTAAGTATTAAGTATCAAGTATTAAGTATAATTATCAAGCGTTAATAAGTATGAAAGCGTTAAAATGCTTTCGAGAAAAAGGTGGAAATATCCATTTTGAGCCTTCCTGAGTAAATTAAGACCAATTACAGGTTGAAGTCTGTCTGTGTGTATTCCTCCACGATAGCGGCCAAACGCTTAATCCGATTGAGCTGAAATTTGACATGCAGGCATCATGTGGTAATTGCAAGAGTTCAGTAGGTTGTGGTTGAAATCGGTAAACCAGGGGGCTCCTTATTCTTATTTCAATCGCGAAATATTGGACAAAGACTTGAAATTTGGTACACAGATGCCTTGTTTGGCCAATTTTAATTAGAATATCTTATATACAAGCTACACTAAAAATATTTCTATTCTAATCAAATATTAACAGATAACCCGAACCCAACCAAGTTGGATCGCGACCGAGACAGGGCGCTGATCAATTTTTTTTAATGAAATTAATATTCAGATAAAATCAGTCCTTGGCTACTAGCCGGGAAAGTCTTGCGTGACACAACCGATTTTTTTACTGGTCATATGGCGAATTAACTGAAATCCACCAGCGAGAAAACAAATTTTTAATCATTGCTCATCAAAGACATCGCTACGTTATCAATACTTATGTACTAATATTTCGGAACCAACCCACGATACAATATGATAGAAACCCACCGACAATTTGGTCGATTCCTAGCATATTTATAAGAAGAATTTATTACAGCTTTGCAAAATGAACTGTTCAGCGGCGATTTCTCGCGCTATACGCCACGATCATGAAAGTGCGTATTATCAGGGCGCAAACGGGAAGAGGCCTATATTACAAACCACGTCGTTGGTAATGATGAAAAATCGTCTTTATACGCGGAAAACCGTGAGCAGCTGCGCCATGTATGGAGCATAGATAATGGACCAATGACGGCTGATATATTGGTGCATAAATTGGAAAATGCCTTACGAGAATACCGGTATACATACATTTTGCTTAGGATTCACAGGCCTCAAATCATATTCTCATCTTTTAATTTATTTATTTTATTTATTTAGGTAAGTAACAACATGAACTTATAATTAGATACATAATTCTTAAAAAAACATGTTCGTATGCCGATTATAACGTACGCCGTTCGAAATTATTTGAAAAATAATTTATGAAACAAAAAATACACCTTTATTATTTTATATCCAATTGCCTGGTTTACGAAGTCAAGCCTCTGACTTGTATCCTGGGGCTTTAATTCTTGCACCAATTGAATTTTATAGGGGTGCAGCTTTAAGTCTTTGTGCAAAAGACGGTGTAATGATGATCTACGCATATTTAAGTCACTTGCACCCTTACGAATTACACGGCCCGGCATAGTGGTTAGGTCGCCTGATCTTATATCGTAAGGTCCCGGGTTCGATTCCTGGCTGGGTCACCATTTTCAGTTGGGATAAAATTAACGGAATTGCATTTTCAATTCTGTCGATCGACTGCAATAACAAGACACACACTTACTCACATGTTACACGCACGCATACATATAAACACGTCGTAGTAGGGTTAGTTGTAAGAGATTGTCATAAGGTAATAAACCCGCCCATTGTGACTTTCACAGTAACGAGTACAAACAAAGAAACAAACGAATTGAAAGGTTAAGATCGTCACGAACAGACTGATTAACACTCTTCACGTTTTCTACCGTTCTTGATGATCTCGAATTTTCCGAGGTATGCTTGGCTCATCATTTATTTGTCTAAAACCTCGAATATTGCAGAATCTTTAACGCGCTACAGTAGCCGAATCACTGTTTTTGTAAAACTCTCGCACGCACAACGCGCGATCCGCTCTCGAGAAGCGCTCGATAGCGACTGAATTCCCAAGAACTCAGATTCGTTGAGTTCGCGCAGTAAACTAATCAAATATAAACTTTCTGTTGAGACACCCAGTATATTATTATGTGTTCTGGGCTGATAGTATTTAAAACATTTTCATTCGTGATCGCTCATTCATTTTCAAAAACTAAAGGAGATTTATTTAAATGAGCGAATAACTAACCCACTAACTAACCGGAAAAAACTAACAAGTTAGTTTAACGTGGACACATCTTCTTTTGAAAATAAGGTTGTATAGATTATATCACATATACATCTCAAAGCCACAGCATCTGATAGAGGATTCTGGTCTTTTATATCCGAAGATAAATATCCGAATCTAAGGCCAATCGCCCTTCAGTTGACGGCAGTGTTTGGGTCAACTCACTTGTGTCATCAACAACATATGTAATCATGCTTGCGATTAGCACTCGGTAATTACGTACCATCTTATGAAAAGTATGCTAAGGACATGCAGTGCCACGTTTCAACATTCAAAGTAATTATTTAGATAAGTTTAAAAACTAGAACTCGTTTCTTTCGTAAGAACTAATAAAGTCGCTGTTTTGAATGAAAATGAGATTTTTTTCAGACTTTTCAAAGCAGAACTACGCTTACCTGGACTAAAAAATGCACATTGCGGAAAAGTAATTTCTGTCTATCCTACTAATTCTATGTGGATTCATGGCCATGAAATTCTGCAACGTCCCTATATGATTATACATGAGCTACGATACACCCTCCCTACCTAGGCGACAATCCTGCATCACACATACTTGCAGCCTCTCAGAGTCGATCGATCGGGGTCTAAAAATATTGAGGTAGATCGCCAGCAGTTCAAGTTTAAGTACCCCTGCCCTAGGCTAATTGCACACCTCTTATTTTTTGTATGTGTATCTGTAATACTGAAGCTTGAAGCTTTCAATTGCAAATGTTCAATTCCACGTAAACTCTTACGCCCCATTAGATATTTGCCCCTAAGGACTTGGAGCTTAAACGACTTGTTAGAGGAATTTTATACCTTTAATGGGTTTCGAAATGGAGGGGCATTAATATGCACGCTCTTAATTTTGGGTTTTGAAAAGGCGATACATAAATAAAATTATATATATACCCTGTTTGGATTATAATAAATAAATACGTGTGTGTGCAAAATGAGCCCACGTGGTCTGCATCTATGTCACGAAAAGCCCCATATTATGTCCATGTGACATGATATGATATGGATCCAACACCGCCAATAGTCGCCCCGCGCCGCGAGGAAAGAAATGATTGCGAAAATATATTCGCGGAACTCAATTTCGCCCGACGAAGCCGCACGATTTTGTTTGTCGTATGGGCGAAGGAGGCTGCAGACAATGTCGGCAATCAACATTCGATAAGTGAATTTCCTAGGAAGTACCATTTTGCCGGTTCCGCGCACGTTTCCGGAATAACGGCGATCCGATCACTGCTAAAGTGGCGAAATGATATTCGAAGTCCCACGGAATCGCCTCTGCGACTGAAACGTTTAGAATGAATATGCTGTAGAAAGAGCGGGGAGTTAATGAGCCCTTGCTGAGTTGGCCACGAAGACCCATTCTGTTCAGGGTTGGTCACACTCACGGGTCAACACCTATCCGACGGCCTACACGCATGAAGTGCGAGCCTGGGTAGGACTCTGGCCTTATGGTTAGTTTCCCCTGGGAATCAACCTTCTGGCGCTCCTGGACGGTCTGCGCACCGTGCCGCATAAGCCAATCGATTGCGCACTCTGACTAACAGTCGGGGGAGTCTGGAAGCAGTACTGTTTCCTATAGAGCGGGGGTGGTTGACTGCTCTTGAAACGACCATCGGCTACCCGATCCTGGGTGAACAGCCGGGCAAAGGATGCCGTGGTCCTCGATAGATTCGGTATACACCGTTTCACCGCTTCGTAAGGGAGAGGACCGCGCAAGCGACCTCGAACTCGTAACCAATCGAGGGACTGGAGTAATCTGGTCGCAATTGGAAGTAAGGGCGTGAGTGTAAGCCCGCTGGGTAACACTCCTGGCTATCTCGCGGTTAAGGCCTCTTACGGGTTTGTGGCGGAGCAAGACGGTGAACTGTTTTTGTCCTAAGTCTTCTGCGCTCACTCCAGGAAGATAGAACGACTAATCGTTAAAACTTCCTGAGATGACGGGCTCGCCCGCTGTAATCGACAACTCTAGTTGTAGAAAGAGCGATAATAAGCTAATATTTGGCCAACATTTTATTACTTTTTTGTAACATACATGAAAGTAATCATAGGTGCCTAAAAGTATCTTAACTATAATCCTTAATGCATCCTTAACGGAATACACCAAACTCTATCAGCTCATATTAGGCATCGATGCTGGATATGAAACGCCAACTCATATGAAACGCCAGTCAATCCTGACAAATTTTCGGCCATTCCGTTGTCGTTCATCTGATCGGCAAGCGCATCGCAAAACTTCCTTTATCAGAATATATAGCCTTCGACCATCCTCGCCCGGCCGTCATCTCTACGACAGCCTGTATGGCCGAATCGGCATCGAGCGAGGTTACCAGTTCGATATGGACAGCCCTTGTGGCCATGCAGTTGAACAAGACGTCCCTTACCGTTTTCTTCTTCTACTAATTGTCACCTCGATAGATTCAAAATAAATCGCAGGTCGTAAACGGTCGAGTGTGATGCTCTAGCTTTGTCGCAGGTAAGTTTCCCATCTGCTGTGCTAACTGCCGTGTCCCGCAGGCCCTTGGCAAAGTTTATTGACAAAGTACTTTCTTACAGCCAACCGACAATTTAGTGCGATTCTTTTGTGGTGAGAACAGTAAAAGAAAAGTAATTAATAGGTAAGAATATGAAATAAAAACAATAACTGTATTATGTCTATGGAAGCAGAGGGATAGGTACAGGGGATGGGTAGGAGCGTAAATAACTTTGACGGTTTGATAATGTTTTTCAACGACCATTGAAACTTGCAAGTGGGGTAAGACTTATAATAATAGACGGGCTGCATGGTTTCAAAGACGGACTACATGAACGACGAAAGATGAATAATGTAGAAATGTACCTAGGAGTGTTAATTGTATAATATATTAAATTAAGTGTTAATTGTATAATGTCTCTGGGAGCTACTGTGCCCTGTTGCAGTTTAACTACTAAGACCCAGTAGAATAGGTTCGTTTAAACGCACGAGTCAACACCCATACAGCGGCCTCCACCTGAAAGTGCCAGTCTGGATAGAACAGACCTGCAGGCCAGTCTCCCTTAGGAGTCAACCTTCGGACGCTTTTGGACGCTTTGCGCACCGTGCGGCATTAGCCAATCGATTTTGCTTTCCGACTGACAGCAGGGGGAGTCTTTCCGTTTAAAAATATTTTCCCATTAGATAATTTGTGAAATTATCCCAATAATTCCGTTTGATTATTCGTACTATTGTACATATAAGAGTCCATATGATAAGTCCTTAGATATTAATCCATATGAAAATCCTACGAAATTGTATAAGAATTTTGATAAAAAATATGGGAAAAAATTGGTTTCTCGATATAACTTATAAAATCTGCGCTTGAATGTTTAACGTTCTTACCTTGTAATACCAATGTTCATACCTTATACCGTATAATTTAGGTATATATTTACATAATATGTTGTATTTTTTGTTAATTTTGACATAACCAAGTGAAGGAATTCTTATCAACTGGTTTAAAGAAAAAAAAGATAGAAAAAAACGTTATCTGTGGGTAGGCGGTAAACGCTGTTATTACTTTGCAGATTATAACGGTGTGAGGCTGCGGGTTCAGCGCGCGCGAATTTTAAAAATCTGCCGTGCACACATCAGTCACTGTATCTTGCGTTACGTCCTTGCGCTCGGCGCTGGGATTGAAAACATTTTATAAAGAGGGTTCCAGGTAGTAGAGAGTTTGCGGGATTTTTCTTTCTTTCTTTTGAAATAAGAAGAACTCCGAACTTCAATAGAGACGACGGCTACAAACTCTCTTCTAGGTGGAACCCTCTTCTTAAAATGTTCCCGCCGCCGAACGCCGAACGCAAAGACGTAAAACAGGATACAGTGAGTGTTGTGTGCAAGACGGATTTTCAAAATTCCCGCGCTCTATAACCTACGCAGTTATAACCTACGCAGTGGCGGCAGCGGTATGCGGCCTACTCGCAAAACAACGGACTGACAGCTCTTCAGTCTACCCTAGACAACGGCGGCTGCAACGTCACCGAAACGTCGGGTCCTACAAATTTCACGCGGTAAATTCGTTTTCTATCCTATTTATAATGTCAAACAACCGCGATAGTCTTCGATTTTATATTGGGATTTTTCTTATTTCAATGGTTTCCCGGATCATGCGGGGATAGTAACAAATGTTCTTTGGATAGCAGAATGGGATTTTGAATGTTCCGCTATCCAATAAGTATTACGAGATCGCAGATTTTTCTCGCTCAACGTTTTTAACAGCTTTGATGTGTTCCATCATTCGAGTGACTATATATATGGGCCGTTTCGATTGTCCAACGTAGGCCTAAACACATCTATTCTCGATTTTATACACACCCGGCGTTTGCAGTATTACATCCTGTACAGAACTCGAGCTGTATTTTGGGTCGGTTTGAAGATCGTTTTAATGTCGAATTTGTTTAGCATCTTATTTATTCGATCTGTCACACCGTTGATATATAGTACGAATGCCCGTGATCTGCTCGTTTTCTGAGTTTCGTCTGTATTGGATCGTATGCCCGTCAGACGATTGACGGCAGTTAAATTTACCCTGGACAACGGCGGTTAGAACATCGCCAAAACATCGGGTGTTACCCTGGACAACGCGGTAAATTCGTTTTTTCCTACTAAAATTGACCATGGTTGTTATATGACTGAATTCCAAATGCGTCGACGAATTCAACTTTGAATCTCGGCGGTGCGGAGTGTTACACCACAGCGCCGACGCCAACGACATCAAAACAGTCAATAGAATTAGTATTCAAAATGTGCTCTCTTTTTGCTTTCCCGGCCCTCCAAACGACGAGGGAAGGTATTGTGAACGCGCTAAAAATCGAGATGAAGACAGAAGTATCCATTTTGAGCCCTCCTGAGATGATTAAGACCATTTCCAGATTAAAGTATAATATGTATGTGTGTCTGAATGTCTGTATGTCAGTAAGTCTGTGTATTCCTCCACGATAGCGCCAAAACACTTAGTTCAATTGAGTTGGAATTTGGCATGCAGACATCATTTGCTGATGGTAAAGGGGCAAACAAATTATTGGACGCGTCCGTAAGCCGCGGCTTACGAACAGTCGTCTGAACAGTCGTCCGCGACTGACGTGCGATAATGTGCACGGCTCAATTATAGAAATTCATTACACAGATAACCTTTCAGTCGCGTCCATAATCCGCGGCTGACGGACGCGTCCGATAATATGTTTGCCCCTTAAGAGTTGAAAAGGTTGTGGTTGAAATAGATTCAACAGGGGCGCACTAGTCGTATTTCAATCTAGAAATATTAGACTTAGAGAATTTCGGTACACAGATGCGTTGTAGGGCCACAAGGAATCTAAAGTCCTAGACGTTCGTCAGATATGCGCTAAGGTAATCCTACTCTACTTTTATGGTCATGAGGTTATTATTTATATTTAACACACCATAAAGTAACATGAGTAACAACAAACAGACATCACTTAATAAAAAAAAGAGAATATAGTTTTGCACAAAAACACTTTTCTTACATTCCTCCTCGACTATTCAACAATGAATAGTGTTTTACCCGCAGAACTGAAATTGAGGACTAGTCACGGAGTAAAGAATAACCTAACTAAGTCACTGTTGACTATGGGTCGAGAAGAAACGGAGACACTTATATACTAAAATAGAGCATGGTTTTTTATCTATATAGTATATATGTATTTATTTATATATGTGTATATCTATGTATATACTTAAATTTAATATTATTACGTATTATCTATAAATTAATTTAATATATTAATTTTATTTATTACATGCTATGTATGTAAAGAAAAAATACTGCAAGTTACGTGAACCACTCTACATTATTTTACAATAAGCCTACCTTAGCACAGGCCTAGTTAGGATGGCTTTGCAACTAAAATATGTGTAACTTTATAGATTTAATAAAGAATTTTGTAATTGAATTTAAATTAAAATTCTTCCATACATTTTAATTAAATATTAACGCCATCTGTTGTCGTTTAACCCAAACCGCTCTTATCCGAGAAACGAGTCGCGCTGCCCGTGGCGATTGCAACGGAACCCAACTGGTTTTGTCCGCCAGCCGAGAGAGGGCGCTCATAGATTTTATTTATGAAAGAAATATTAAGATGAAATTAGTCATTAATTTACTTTTAATTTCATCCAAAAACATATTCTTTTATATTCAAATTATTAGCATTAGTCTCGTTGTAAATGCACTAGATAGCAGTTGGCGATACCGTTGAACATTAAGCTGCATCTATTCCCTTCCTCCACGCTCCGGCGTATCACCTTCAGAAGCACGGCACATCGCTGAAAGATGAAGCTTTCACATTCATCTATGTTCATTCGATTCCATTCAACTCGAGCCAGGCAAGTGGTATTTTGTAATCCCCCACCTCTATACCATTCATGCTACCCTGAGCAACGAATATATTCGTGGCGCGGCGCGCTTTTCCATTGACGCTTCCGGTAATATTCGTTTTGCTGATTTGCATACAAGAAGATTTAAAATATGCAGGGTGAATAAAAAATAAGTATCCCAGTAAGAATTTTGCTGGAATACGAATAAAAATGAAACGTTTTGATTCATATAAGAGCGTTCCCCAACGCAAAATTTCAATTATTAGAATAAACACGTTCTCAGGTCCTCCTTACCAACGGGTTCTCCTTTGGCTAAAGACACCCTATTTATTTATTTTTATTTGTTGTGTGGGGCTTTTCTAAGGTCTTTATGAGCCTTGTAACGCTGTGACTATTGCTGATCTATTGTGTTCGCCACCTACATACTATAGTTCTGCGCTAAGCTACGTGTCATTTAAAAACCGCTACAGGCTTTTGACGCCAGATTGTTTTACCTCTTCAGATTGGAGGTATTATAATGACCACCCAAGTGGGTGTATCTTTTACGCATCAGCGGGCCACACTCGCAAATGAGGTGCCGGGGAGTTTCCTCTGCCCCTTGGCAGGACCTGCCCATTTTTGTGGTGTCTTGGAGCTTGAGGTTGTATATGTGTCTTTTAAGGCCACAATGCCCCGTGAGCGCCCTCACCAGTATGTGTAGATTGTTCCTATTTAGCGATAAGGCCTCACGGGCCGTCTTAGGGTCGTAAGCCTTAATTGATTCAACCCTGGCGTGTTGTTCCAGTGGCTAACGGATTATTCTAAACATATTTGTTTAGAATAATCTTATTTAGGTTTGCAAGGTTTTTTGGTACGCCACAGCAATGTTCAGGGCCGTATAACGTTCCCTTTACAAATTCCCGTCCTAGCAAGTTCTTCGGCTTTTTCATTTCCCTCGATTCCTGCAAAGCCGGGAACCCATGTTAGACACCCTAAGAGCTGGTCCACATGATGCGGGGCGGCTGCGGCGAGGCGCCTGAGCGATTTCAAAAACATTATAAAAACATCAAAAACATTAAAAAACGGTATTTTTTTAATGTATTGTTTAGTTTTATGTACACAATTTCCCATGAATCAACGGATTTCAGATATTATAATAATAACAGCATTTGTAAATAGTGTTTTTTACAGGACTGCCCAACAAATCTCTTCAGTGCAGCGCCGCATCGCATCATGTAGACCGGCCCTAACGAACCTCTGTCATCGGCTACTAAAGGTCTCCGATGGAACTAGGCCGCTGTGTCAGTACACGTTGTTTATGTTTGTTCGTTCGTTTCTACCCTTTTCTACTACTACAACGATTGAGTTTACTATAATACGAAATAACATGGGATTGGGGAACCTATTTACGTTATGCCACAACAAAAAACAAGAGCGCCACCGCATTAATCCAAAACGTGGAAAGAAAAAAACCATAGGAGGTAGGGTTACCGAAAAATTAAAAAAACAACCACAGGGTCGGGGAAAGAATTTGGTTTGGCACTAAATTTGGCAAAACGGAGAATTTAAAATAAAACACAACAAATTGACGAGTTAGAAAACAAAGGTCCTTTAATGCGTAATTCCTTCCGTAAATCTCTTCTTCAGATTAAGTTGACATATTGTACGTTTCCATGTTCAACTTGATATCCAGACGAGAATCATCCGGGCACGGTCGGCCAATTCAAGAGGTTTTTACATGAGGAAATAAAAGGCAACACAGCCCAACCCACGCTGTGACAAAAAATAAAATAAAACACTATTACTTTTACGAACTTGTTTAGCTGATTGAACCCCAAAAGAATTAAACGCTTACCAAAAAATAAGACCTTGTTTACATTACACTCAAACGCCGCACTCCTAGTGCACTATACTCCGCGGATCACTTTCCATTTCACCAGGTTGTCAGTCTCCCAGCGCGAGTGAGCAAAATCTCTCGCGCCATCGTGGAACCAATGGTCCCTCAAGCGGAAGTGGCAGTATTTGGCAGTGGTTGCTGACCTTACGGCGACTGCTCTTGAAACGACCATCGGTTACCCGATTTTGGGTGAACAGCCGGGCAAAGGATGCCGTCGTCCGCGATAGATTTAGTTGACAGAACTCGTAACCAGTCGAGAGACCGGGGTAATCTGGTCGCAACTGGAAGTAAGGGCGTGAGTGTAAGCCCGCTGGGTAGCATTCCTGGCTATCTCGCGGATAAGGCGTTTGCCTCTTACGGGCATGTGGCGGAGCTTGACGGTGGACTGTTTTGTCCAAGTCTTCTGCGCTCACTCCAGGGAGATAGAACGACTAATCGTTAAAACTTCCTGAGGTGACGGGCTCGCCCGTTGTAGTTGACAACTCTAATTGCAACCTGCAGTCGAAGACAGTTGGGATCTGTAGTGCGGATACGGGAGCAGACCTCGGGCGCAACAGCGTGGTTTGTGCACCGGGTTTTTTTATTACAGTCGGAAGGGACATCGGAAGGGACAATGCGAAAGCGTCCTCCTTTCTCGCGAGCGTCGCGGCGTCAGCGTCGTCTGCGCCCCTTTGGCCCCGCAGCCGCGCCGCGCCCGCAGCTAACAACGTGCGCTTGTTCTCTTCAAGAAATGATTTCGTGCGTAGAATTCATATCGGCTGTGCAAAAAAATGAACCTATACGCGGATGGGGAACATTTCAATTTGCCCCGGGAATAACAAGTAAAAGGGCTTTAACTCGTGCGGAATGGCTATTTTTTATTCGGAGTACAATCGGGGATGGTTTCATTTGGAAGGCGGTGAAAAAAGACTGGCGCCGCGGTCGCGCTGTTTAAAATGAGTAGCTTTTAAACCCAATCCAAGAAATATCTAAATATTTACATTCATAATTAGGGAAACAAAATTACTATAAATAGATTGTGGTTCCTAATGGTTCAGTGCAGCTTGGGTGGTGTTGGTCAAACTCTATGTCATTTGGTCTGACCAACTCACGGTTCAACTCATATATGGTAGCCTCCTCGAAGAGGGTCTTACCCTGTAAGGGCCGATGTGAGATTCTGTCGGAGGCGGTTGGGATCAAAAGATCGCGGGTTCGGGGATACCTCGGCCGGAACTGGAGCTCTATCTGCACTTGCCGAAAAAACGAAGAAATAGCCGGGGAATAGCCAACTTGCGGTGTCAACTACAACGGGCGAGCCCGTCACCACAGGACGTTTTAACAATTTCGTCGTTCTATCGCCCTGCAGTGAACGTAGAAGACTTTGGACAGAACAAATCCAACGTCCAGCTACGTCACAACCCGCAAGAAGCCAACGCCTTACCGCGAGATAGCCAGTGTTACCTGGCGGGCCGACACTCGCGCCCTTGCTTCCAATTGTGACCAGAGATCTCCGGTCTCTCGATTGGTTCCGAGTTCGAGGTCGCTTGCGCGGTCCTCTCCCTTACGAAGCGGTGAAACGGTGTGCACCGAATCTATCGCGTACCAAGGCGTCCTTTGCCCGACTCTGAACCGGGATCGGATGGCCAGTGGTCATTTCAAGAGCAGTCGCCGTAAGGTAGACAACCACCCCCGCTCTATAGGAAACAATACAGTTCCCAGACTCCCCCGACTGTTAGTCGGAGAGCACAGTCGATTGGCTTGCGCCGCTCGGTGTGCAGACCGTCCAGGAGCGCCAGAGGTTTGATTCCCAGGGGAGACTGGTTGACCCAGTATCCTACCCAGGTTCGCCCCCCATGCGTGGAGGCCATCGGATGGGTGTTGACCCGTGAGTGTGACCGACCCTGAACACATGGGTCATCGTGGCCACCTCATCATGGGCCCATTAGTTCCCCCGGGGAATAGCCAGGTGGGTTTGGAGACGTATGTTGCCTATGACAGCAGAGGGTAGTTGTCGACCTGACGTCTTCAACCCTTGAATAGATCCGTCGGCCACTCGATCCCGAATGATCATGAGAGGAAAAGGGCGTCGCGGTCCGCAAAATATTCAAACTGAATAACCGCGGTAGAGACCGCGCAAACCACCTCGAACCCGTGACCAGACCGGGGGACGGAGAAATCCAGCCAAATATGGTTGTAAAGGCGTGAGATTGGCCCGCTGGGTTCACATTCCAGTGCCTCTCGGTAAGGCGTCGGCTTCTTAAGGGCATGTTAGCAGAGCTAGACTGTAGACTGTGTTGTCTTTCTTGAGACATGAGAATTTGTTAGGTTTCCTATGAGTCGGGTCCAGATAGCTCTCGAAAAAAAGCAAACGATATCGTCAACCCTATACTAACAGTCTTGGCTTCTGCTCAAGATTTAATTTTTCCGTTTTGAAAAATACTTGATTTGATATTGCAACCACCGAATGCATGTGCAAGTAAAATTCTTTCTTTAAGTCCATTCTTTGTTTTTATTTTACGCATAAGTCAGATATTGCAAACCGTCAGCGAGGTATAAGCGGAAAACTGAATCGGAGCGCCATTTTTCCAAAATAGCGGATCGATCGCAACAGATAGAGTAGGGAACTTTTAGTATGTTTAACAGTATGTCTTAACAAACCTCTATGCCAAGTTTCAAACCATTAACACTTATTTCCGTCGAGCGGCGAACTTCGTTTCTATTTGACTGGAAAAGTAACGTAAATACGCCGCTCCGCCATGGATATAATTCTTTTAGTTACTTTTTACCATGGCTGTCCAATAAGATATATATATATATATATATATATATATATATATATATATATATATATATATATATATATATATATATATATATATATATATATATATATATATATATATATATATATATATATATATATATATATATATATATATATATATATATATATATATATATATATATATATATATATATATATATATATATATATATATATATATATATATATATATATATATATATAAATATTGCTATAATCAAGATAAGTGTGGCTTTAGGAATATATTTTTTATACATCTATATCTCTTATAATTATAAAGAACACCTTGAATATGTAAAAAAAAAGTTGAATGATTTTTGGATATAAATAATTATTTTGTTTTTTTTTCTACGAATAGATATTCTTTTCCTCCATAAATGAATCCGTCATCATTGAGTCATCCGAAAATGATATCCCACTTGCCCTAATATCTATAGTTTGGGAGATATAGAGCTCAAAGTGAAGCACGGCGGCATCAAACTCCCCCCCCCCCCCCCCCCCCCCCTCCACCCAGCACCCGCGCGGAGGTCACCGATTGCCCCCAGGTTTAATCCACTCAGAAACATCTAAAAAATAATTGTGCCAAATATAAGCATTTAATAACAAAAGGCAGGGTTCCCATTCAAAAAGTTGCACTTATTCCCCAGCTTGATTGTGAGTTGTCAGTTGACTAGGCTATTTTCATATATGATATGTAAAAATGAACATAACACTTTTTGTATAGAATTTTATAAGCTATATTTTTTACATGAAGCATAATTCTGATATCGCTGAAGTTAGCGAGATATAACCGAAAAACTGAACCGGTGCGCCATTTTTCCAAGATGGAGGCTTGAGCTCAACAGATAGAGTAGGGGACTTTTTAGTATGTTTAACAGTACGCATCAAAGAACATATATGCCATATTCAAACTACATACCAATCATTTCTCATAAAAAACCTTATTTGACTGGGCTATAAATGCTTTGTAGATGAGACTCAAGTTTAGTTATATTGTTAGTAACTAATAATAATAATGGAAATAATACAATGTAAAAACACGATTTGTCGGATTTTTAGGTTACTTAGGGGTTCCACAAACTGAGCCTACTTACGCAACGTACGCAACGCATGATGACATCTGACACTTAAATTTATATATGAAAGCAGACACACTTATCCCATGCAACGTTACGTAGGATAAGTGTGTCTGCTTTCATTCAAATACAAGGGTCAGATGTCATTATGCGTTGCGTACGTTGCTTACGTCGAAACAGTGTGTCGGACCCCTTATTCCTATTTATAATTACCTAAATACCAATATAATCATAAAATAAAAATTTAATTTAACACTCTCAAATAATGTCTACACAACTATGTATTTAGTTTGACAATAAATGATTGATTGATTAAATTTATCGCTGACAGTGGCATCCTTTGCCCCTCTACCACTCAGGATCTGGTAGCCAGCGGTCGTTTCACTATATAGTAACAACAAGTCAACATCCTCACTAGGAAAAGTATAAGATCATTTCCGGACTCTTACAGTTGACGCCGCACAATGCGCAAATCACCCAGAAACGCTCGGACGCCATCCCACATGAGAACTGATCCACCTGCCGTGGCATGGAAAACAGAGGTCTTACCGGGTTCGACCTACTTCAGGGAGGCTACTGGATAGAAGCTGAACCGTGAGTTGAGCCGACTAGAGATAACGAGCAGGTTTTAATGGCCTAACAGCACGAGAACCGTTAGCTGCCTGTTCTTTGGAATAGTGCGACTATTTATTCCTTTCGTGTTGCCTAGTTAAATACTCAATCGGCATTAGTGGAGGTTGCCTGCCTGCTGAGGCCCGTACCACCGGCCCAAACATGCCTCCGGTGAATTGCAACTAATTTTATTGTACCGCGGAGCAAGTTGGCCCACTTGAATGGAGCGAAATGAGGGGAACTTCCATATCTCCCGGGGATATAACGCTCAATTACACTGCTCTAGCGTATTGACGCCGGTTTGACTTCCAACTCGAGGGGGGGGGGGGGTCGTCTGGATGGAGGAAAGGGTGGAGGTGGAGGTGGATGTAGGAGGAAGGTTGTGCCTCGGCGAGCGCTTTCAAGTTTCGTGTAACTGTCTTACGACCCCAGTTCTATATATGGAACTCTCAATTGCCGTCATCTATTTTAGAGAATGATTGTTAATATTGTTAGTACCCTATTTTACTAATTTGATATAAATAAATGCCAACAAAACAATAGTAGGCAGCAATGGCAAGTAGAAGATATTAATAAAATGCTTCTCGAAGGTCATTATAGGTACTATTTGGTTAAACTGTTAAGAGGCCTATTACAAAATAGCGTAGGTATTCTTTTAAAATGAGTTTAAAAAATGAACGCATTTTTTTTTGGATGTAACTATAAAAGATAGGATAAATAAATAAAAAAATAAATAAATAACTATTCAACCCTGGGAGAAAACCGCGGCACTGAGCGCTCTTCTCTTGCGCAAGCAAATATATACACAATTTCTAATTGTTTTTTGCAGTGTTTTCTCCTTTCTAATGACAATAATTTATATTATGTCGTATTGCTAAAAGAGTGAACTTTAATATAGTATAAGTATTATATAAGAATCTTATTTTATTTCTGAGAAAATTAGAATGATACAGGAAGTTTTTTTTTAAATTTTGTGTAATTGTAAGTAATGTATACCTTGGATATGTGGTCAAAAAACGAAAAAATAAGGCCGCTATGGTCAACAAGAATACATGACGGACATAAAAAAAAATAGTATACGGTTTTCGTTGTAGTGATATTACTGTATTAAGGAGCTCAAAGTTTGCCTTCCGAGCGTTTTACGAATAACGACTTTCGGAAAATGGGCTGAATAAGTAAATAATATTCGTTATATCTAAAATTAAAGGCCGCTATGGTCAACATCAAGAAATGGTCCAGGTAATTCAGTAATTAAAGTTTGTAGAAATCTCTTCATTTCTTGGAATTAGAACGCCAAAAATCCACTTTTCTTGCCTTTCTGGAAAAAATATGTGATAGGGCTCTTAACTAACGTTTTCTCAATAAAAATATTCACAAACATGTGGTTTTGATTCTTAAAATTTACGATATAATTCTACTCCGCGATCGCCTTTCACTAAGAAATGATATTGAGTATAATGAAGTTAACTTTTATTGAAAGTTCTTTTATTTTTAGACATTTTTAGACATTTTAGACAACCTTTTAGGTATATACACTTAATGCATATTTTTTCGAAACATAATATACCATTCCTAGAAACTCTTCATCCCGATCACCTAAAAACTCCTGCACTGCGGCGCTACTACCGCATCTTCAAAATTTTCGACATCTCAGATGTTACTTTAATATTGGAAATACATACAAATCACTAGGGGCAAGGTTTAGTGACTACATATTATATAGAGGATGATCCAGTAATTCGTAGCCAGTTTCTTCAATAGCAGCCATCACAACTCTGAACATGGGTGCTGGGGTGTCATCTCTGGAAACATGTTACTTTGTGACTTGCGTGATTGTTATTTGTTTTTCATTGTGGCGTCGTTTTGAAAATTGTGTGTGTGAAAATTGAATTACAATGAATTTAACTGGAGAAAATTTTGTCGCTATCATTTTTTACGATTTTTGCTGCGCTCAGAGACTTTAATTGGCATTTGGTGATAAAGCCCTATGTCGTAGCTCTGTGTACGCATGGTTCCGTGAGTTTGCACGTGGACGTAATCATCTCCACGACGATCCACCTAAAGATCGACCAGCGACTGCGGATTCTAATATTGATTCTGTACGTCAATTAATTGAGACTGACAAAACAATTATAAATGAGTAAAGTGCAAAAAAATTGCATGTAATTTGTATTTAGTATTTTCCATACCTTCATGTGTATAATATGAAAGTATGGAAGCTTTACACTCGATTGATAATACAATACAATACAATACAATTTAGTTCTGCTCCAGTAGGTAGGCTTTCCTACACTTGGATGCGTCTTTGCCTCTAAAATTTTAAATAATGTAATTAATTAAAGAATATTAAATATCATGATATAAATGTGGCAATATAAATTAATTTTAGTAAATTATAATTGGTTTGAAAACTATTGATAAATATAAAATAATAAAATAATCAAAATTGCTGATCAATAAAAGAGCTCAATGTCTGTAGTCATAATTATCAAGGCAATAATATGCTGGTCATGAAAATAGATAAGCGTATACTAAAAATATCTAAATTTAAATTAATTGTCAAATCTAGCGATATAGCAGTCGACGATAAAAATAAAAATAAAAATTACGCTCTTTGGCAAAGTTGATTATCATGAATTTTCCGTTATTTTACATTAGGATGCTCTTGGAATAATAATTCAGCATTATCCAAATCTCGTAAGTCATATACTGGATTCTTGACTAGGGGCCATTAATAAGGATTTTTTTAAATTGGTTCTCTCCAAGACATCTGATATGTGTTGGGACCTTATTATAATAACACAGGCTTTGGTGAAGGAAACTGTTGCGCACTTTGCTGAGTCTGTGCCGATTTAGATGTAGATCAAATTTATTTCTGGTATTGTGTTGATGAAAATCGCTATTCGCCGGGACATCCGATATGTGCTTACGAGCGAGCATAATATTTTGATGGATATAGCACGAATACATCGTCATGATTCCCGACTCGATGAAAAACGGCTTACACGAAGTTCTTGGAGAAGCTCTGTGAAGACTGCGTAAAGTCCTTTTCTTATACCGCATGACGCGATACCGCATGATTTGCCGGAAGACCAGAAACGACTATGTACGTGTAAAATGGTAGAGTGGTGTCGTAAAATGGTAGCTAAGTTTGATGAAGGGCAATCATTGTCTGTCTATAATATTGTGACAGGTGACGAAACATGGGTGTACTGCTTTGAACCGGAAAGAAAAAGCCAATCGGCAGAATGAGTCTTTCCTTCATTAGAAACAAGTAATTTAGGGAAATAAAGTAAGAATAAAACTAGCTTTTGGCAGCAGAAAAACTTCCGCACCTTCTGAGGATTTTAAGGTATGTGCTGTTGGCATAAACATATTTATAAGACGCGCCGTGAAAACGGCATTGTCTCAACTGCCACATATCTCTTTTGACCACAGTCTCCCCTATGTATAAATGCTTGTAATTGGCCTTAGGGACCAAGAATTACATACATATATTGAGAAAGGATTGTGAAAATTGACTTTACTGTCAAATGGGGAGAGAGATGCCAACCCAGACGTCTCGTAGGCGCATTAAAACCAAGTGCACTTTAATCAATTTTATTGCCTTCAATCAATCAATTCTTTTGAAATTATTCTCCTTTGACGTACCATTCCTCAGGGGAGTTTACAGTGTGGCTTTGTTATATTACTATCTCTTATTTCTGTTGCCTTTATTATAACCACGAGATACGTAAGCAGTAAGAATACTAGAAAAGTGCTGAAAGTAACCCTTAGAAAACGAAAATTTTGGAAGATAAAATTTTAAAAATCATGAAATTTAAAAAAAAATATATAAAGAAAAAAAGAGCTAATAATTAAAAAAACACATCAGAAAGAATAAATTTAAAGTCGACCATTCAGTTATATAATACACATTTTTGTTATTTACAAACCGTATCCAACACGTGATCTATCGCTCTCAAGAAAATATTTATATGCCATTATAACTGCAATATAACAATAATAATAGGCCCGATTGCGTTTCTTCGTGAACTAAAATAGGAACTTAGTTCAACCGAACGAGACAGAGCAATACGTTAGAACGGAATATGAAACGAACTATCCTCGATTTTCCCGCATTAAAATTACCTGTCGAACTTATAGACGCCCAAAATAAGTGTAAACACATTTCGTGCGGTGTTAGATTTAGCTGCTTTATCTTCGGCGGGTAGTTTCAATGCGGAAAGTGACAACCATCCATTTCACATTCCGCGCTGACGTACTGCTCTGCCTCGTTCACAAGACCTAATTTCCGATTTTAGTTCAAGAGAAACGCAATCGAGCCCAATATGTATTCATGATTACATACCTTTAAATAGTATGTATGTATGTATATTTAAATACAATACATTTACTTGCGAATTCTCACTTCCGACCACTTCTCACTATGTGTGTGTTTATTTTACAAGAAAAAAAATCAATTGGAAACATGTAGGGGAAGGGGGTCGAAAGCGGACATAGTGACTAAAGCGGGCACCTCGTGTCATTCATTGTCAGTCATTTAAAAAATTGGCGTGCTCTCGTACCGCGTGGGTAAACCCCGCGCCCCTCTCACCTTGCTGCAGTCATCCTATTTGCCTGCGAGCACGAGTTTAGAATCTGTGCAAAAAAAATATTTTAATCGGATATTTTACAAAATTGCGAGGTAATTTACTTGGGTTTACTATATTTTTGTGTATTTTATGTTATTATTACTACTTATTCGTTATTGAGTGTTTACCTGGTCGTGATTTGGTTGTATTTATTTTTACTTGTCTCAAACTATTGAGGTTAGTTCTTGATAGCAATTGCTTAGTTTTTAAAAAAACACGTGCCCGCTTTAGTACGCCCCTTCGGGCAAAGCGGGCTTTCATGGGAGTTTGGTAATTTTCCTTATATTTTTTTGTTTTTAGCGTTTTGACAATTTTTACCAAACGTTATTTGAAAGCGTCAAATCAAACTACTCAATGTAAAAAATAGGTTGCAGTAGGTCATTCCTTATAAAAAATAAAATTACCTTTCTCTTAAGGGGCCCGCTTTGAGCCCCCTTCCCCTAATTAGCTTTGTCCTTTTTGTATGTAATGTATCAAAAGAGCAATATTTTTCTGAATATTAACAAGTAAATATATAAAAACATAAAAAAACACGACTGCCGTTACAGAAAGTGAACTATTGTATTTTTAATTATGTTTATTATGGTTTCTTATCAAATATGTATGGTTTATGTATTTATCCACATAGATACATGTATATTTCCGGAACGTACTCAATATTTCATTTGACACTAAACACGATATATTTATGTAAATTTATTGACATTTGGACATTTGAACATTTAGACAAATACTTATTTGATATTTGGATAGTTTAGGTTATAATACTGCACACTTCTAAATCGGTTCAAGCGTTTAGAAGTTATGGTGGAATAAATAAACGAAAAAAAAACATAGATAGATGGACACAGAACACATTTCACTCCTATTTTGTTTGGCAGTTGTGTAATAATATAAAGAACAAGTGTTTTTTTTAGAACTCGCCTGATCGGCTAGTGGCAAAATGTTCTGGGAGGGAAATTATAGCATCACACGGTCAGCACTCAGGTGGTAACCAACCCAAGCACTGACCGCTTTTAACGAAGCCACTCGTCATAATTTGCTCATTTTCTCATAATTTTAGAATACGTATTTTCTGTGTAAACGAAGTTTTAAATAAAAATTGCATAAACTCCATTGGGCCCTTGAAACTGTCCCATTAACTTCAGTAACATACGAGAACCGGTGTGTCAACGTATATTGTTTTATATACTTTAATCACTAAGGATATTGTCATTATTCGTACCCTAATAGTTTTTGACTAGGATTCTCTTAGATTTATGAACTGATCCGTGGCACAGTTGGAGATGTCGACTACAACGGGCAAGCCCGTCACCTCAGGTTGTTTTAACGATAATGATCGTTCTGTATCCTATGAGGTGAACGTGGAAGACTTTGGGACGATCTCATCCACCGTAGACAAATCTACCGTCCAGCAAAGCCACGAACCCGCCAGAGGCCAACGTCTCACGGTGAGGCTCTAGGAAGGTAACCCAGTGGGGCCACCTCGCCCCCTGACTACCAGTTTTGGGAGGATATCTCCGCCTGGAATTAACCTTCAGGATACCTCCGTCCTCCCGACTGGTTACGGGAACGAAGTCGCGTGCGCGGCCTCTACCTGTTAGAGCGTATTACAGCGGTAATTTAATATAAATTTATCGTGGACCTGGGCGTCCTTTGGCAGTAATGCCACTAGGGATCTGGTGGCCCGGTCGTTTTAAGAGTGTCATAACAACATGTCAACATCCACCCCCGCTGCTTAGGAGATGTATATTTCCATAGTCTCCACACTCCTTCAGTAATTAGTCAGAGTGCTCAACCAATTGGCGTCGCCGCATGGTGCGCAAACCGTCTGGTAGAGCCAGAGGACAATCCCCCCAGGGGAAACTGATCCTCCAGCAGCCGGCCTGAGAAGCGAGAGTCCTTCCCGGTGTATTTCCTCACACGGGGAGGCTACTGAATAGGGGCTGAATCGTGAGTTAGGCCGAACCGTGGCACAGTTGGTAAACCCAGCATCCTAACGAAGGTCCATCTCTTTATTCTGGAAAATTATTATCGAGTTCGGTCACATTTGCAGAGCCTATTTGCAGAGCCGTCCTCGTGAACTAATAGTTAGAGTCTGTATACGTGAATGCGTTTTGTTCGTCAACTCCAGATCAAAATATCTCTGCTTCGAGCCTGCATCTCTTCAAGGCGTATTGCGTTATCTATTAATTTCAAAGAAAGTTCTGTACTGTTTATAGTAAACATAACCTGTCGTTCCATAAATTCGTATACTGTGTTAAAGGTATTAACAAACATGAATTGCCTAAAGTCCTTGATAAAATGTGTAGTTAAATTAATATGTTTCAAATATCGTATAAAATATTATAACATCTTTTTTCCTATATATTCTGGTATATTTATTTATTTTTAAATTATGGACTAAATACATTTTTTTAGTGCAATGTGTACAGCTTTTCTATGTTTGATGTGGTCTTTTTTTTAAATGGAAATTTGTCAACAATTTGTATAATCATAAAGGATTTAATATCATAATGTCGAGACGCTTAAATATCAGTCTACATGATTGAGACACATGTTCCTTGGATTCCTTGGAAACAGACTAAAGGATTACTATCCTTTAGCCTGCTTCTGTAAAGTAAAAAAATATATTTTATGGTAATTGTAAGAACTTCCCCAGCATATTAATCCGTACCTTGGCAATTGAGGCAAAATAGCTGAGATATACCAGTTTTGTCTGTTTTTCATGTAAAATATGGCTCAATACCTCTAAGGTTAAAGAACCACTGGCTAGCTTACTTGTCAGTGCCTCACAATGATCTCTTCATTTTAAATTCTTATCTAGAGTGACAACTAAAAATTTAATAGTGGTGACATATTGTACAGGTTATCTGTTATTTTATTACACGACTGCCCAACAAGAAAAGAGTGTAAGTTTCAAGGTTCATCTATGTTCAACATGTGTTCAAGGTTCATCTATGTAAGTTTTCTGTATCTGTTTTCTTTATATATTACACCATAGCTTCTAAACGCTTGAACTGCTTTAGAAGTGTGCAGTATTGTTAGAATCATTTATTAAATACGTAAATAATAAATATTAAAGAACCATACTTACATGTTTTTATTTTATCTATTTATTTTCTTTTCAATATGCAGAATAATTATATAAAAAATAAAATAACAATAATCTATACTAAAATGTTGAAATGTTCAATTAATCATATGGGTTTGTCACACCCACTCTGTGTTCCGTGTTACAACTTCTAACCTAATGCACGCCGAATTAAAAACCTCAGACAGAGAACAAAGGAAGGGAATTGCTAAGTGTTGCTAAGGGAATTGTTAATTTCTTTATATATTACACCATAACTTCTAAACGCTTGAACTGCTTTAGAAGTGTGCAGTATTGTTAGAATCATTATGTCATTCCCTGTTTCATAGGGTGCCTTAACTGCCCAAATAACTGTCCAAATGTCAATAAATTAACATAAATATGTCGTGCTTACTATCAAATGAATCGTCTGATGGAGAAATGCATCGTCTGGAAATATCCATCTGTCTATATGGAAAATATATAAATCAAAATATATTTTTTAAAAAAACGTAACAAAAATAACTATTTATAATTATTTTTGTTACGTTTTTGTTTCGTATTTTTGTTACGTTTCACAATAGTTCACTTTCTGAAACGGCAGTCGTCTTTTTTTGCCTTTTTATAATATATTAACTTGTCTACTTGTTTTTATAATATAATATCTACTTTGTTTAGATTGAACAATAAAGAATGACATATATACAATCTTATCTTGATTTAACACGAGCTTATTGTTATAAAACAAAGAATTTAGTAACTTTAGAGCAGCAATGGCTTCTTCCTCGACCTCATGTGTATTGCTGCCAATATTGGTGGCTGTCACGCTAATAAATAGGATAGAAAACGAATTTACCGCGTGAAATTTGTAGGACCCGACGTTTCGGTGACGTTGCAGCCGCCGTTGTCTAGGGTAGACTGAAGAGCTGTCAGTCCGTTGTTTTGCGGGTAGGCCGCAAACCGCTGCCGCCACTGCGTAGGTTATAACGGTGGTGGGGGGCCGGGCTCGGAGCGCGGGAATTTTTAAAATCCGTCTTGCACACAACACTCACTGTATCCTGTTTTACGTCTTTGCGTTCGGCGTTCGGCGGCGGGAACATTTTAAGAAGAGGGTTCCACGTAGAAGAGAGTTTGTAGCTCTTAAAATGTTCCCGCCGCCGAACGCCGAACGCAAAGACGTAAAATAGGATACAGTGAGTGTTGTGTGCAAGACGGATTTTAAAAATTCCCGCGCTCCGAGCCCGGCCCCCCACCACCGTTATAACCTACGCAGTGGCGGCAGCGGTTTGCGGCCTACCCGCAAAACAACGGACTGACAGCTCTTCAGTCTACCCTAGACAACGGCGGCTGCAACGTCACCGAAACGTCGGGTCCTACAAATTTCACGCGGTAAATTCGTTTTCTATCCTATTTATAATGTCAAACAACCGCGATAGTCTTCGAGTTTGTCACGCAAATGTTTTATTTCGAATAAATAAATAAATATAACACAGATAAATCCTAAACCACTTTCAGAGATTTATAAATCTTGTTAGACATATACCTTAAAATTACTATTTTTTGACTTGTGTCATGTTCTCGCGTGGGTGCGATGTACCGGTCGGCGGCGCGACCGCAGCCTCCGTTCGGCAAAAGGCTGGACGTGTAGGTACTCGTATAGTCCATTACGGGCAGCCGTCGCCCACCGCAATTAATTATCATTAAGTGGCCAACTGACGGCCCTCGCTAAATTTCCGATAACGATTAATGATCACCGAAATTTTAAACTACCACCCTTAGCATCCAGAGCTGCAACAAAATTGCTGGAAATTTTCAAAGTGATCGATGGAAAGCGGCGGAAAATTCTGAAGATTTATCTACGGAAATGTAGTACAAGAGGGAATTCCAGGGCATTCAGTTATTTCTAGGTGAAGTCTTATTTTTTTAAGAATAAGAATAAGAATAAGAACAATTTATTTTCATAAACCCGATCTGGGTATAGAAATTACATTACGAAAAAATATTATATATATAATAACATTACGAAATTACAAAAAATAGTATTTCTACAAATGAAATTACATTTCAAATTATAAAAAAAAGTGTATAAAAAGTTCTGCGATCTAAGCTAACAGTGTATAAAAAAAGTGTATAAAAGTTCTGCGATCTAAGCAAGGCATTCGACTGTATAAACATCAATACCCTGGTAGACAAGCTAAACCATCACGGAATTAGAGGAGTGGCCAATTCAGTCATCAAATCGTACCCACAAAACAGGCAGCAAGTGGTGGAGATTAAAATAATTGATGGAATTGAGGAAAAGGCTGAGCAATCGAGTTGTGAAATAGTAAACATCGGTGCGCCTCAGGGCTCAACATTAGGACCTCCCCTCTTCAAACTCTATTGTAACGATTTAGCAACTAACATTACTTGTGCCAAGACTGTCCAACTTGCAGACGACACCGCGCGCATTCTTTAAAGTGACTGTAGAACAAAAATGGAAGATCCAACAAGCGAAACACTTTTTGAAGTCAATGATTAGTTTAGAGTGAACCCGATGTCGCCAATTCAAGCAAAGCAGTGTTGATAAACTTCTCAAATAAAAAAGAAAAACAGTTAAATTACTCTATATTAAATTATTAAATATATATATATATATTAAAATTCCTTAAGGTCATATAAGGATTTCTCAATTAAATATTTTTTCGTCTCTTTCCTGAATTTGTCATAATTAATTGTCATAAATATAATGCTAGCCTATAAGGACGGCTCCCATGCCAAGGTTAGTTTGGCGATGACTCTTAGGGCTACCAATGTTGGTACATTGGTACACCGCCGTGTGATCTGTGAAGAGATTAGATGACCACGTTCGCGGTTGCAGCCGATGGCTATTCCACTGGAGGTGCGAGATGGAGGTATACACAGAGTGTTTGTTTGACGGATAGTTTATTTGAGACTGTTGATCGGGTGAGCGAGTTCAGGCCCGCTCAGGTTTACACCTATGTTCGATCGTAAAAGTAACGTGATTTTTTTATATCTGACTCCTGTGACTAACAGTAGCGCACGGGGCAAATTTAAATTGCTTTCTACAAGTGCAAATGGATTAAAATATATGATGTCTACATTAGCAATACCCTGTACCCTGGAGTGCCACTTAGAGAAATCAGGGGTGGCACGGTGCGCCAAGATACCCCTCCCCCTCCAACAGATCAGTACGTCTCTATATTCGGGCAGGTAGCCGATCTCATCATCACATCGCGAGTCGTCAGTATATCATGCTAGCGGCCACTGTATAGCTGTGAGTCGTGTAAGAAAGCTGTGTGTAGGTACTATGTAAGCTATACCTATATTTTTTTAAGAGTATATTTCAAAGTTTCGGGGCGAGGTAGTCGTACTGACGTTGTCCGAGTGTCGTATTTTTGTGAAACCTTATTTTTGTGAAACATTGTATTTTTCTCTAAGCTATGGATACCGATTCCAAGACCTACCGCCGTCTGAAAAACTTCCACGCTTGTGACAGTGCAGTATTATGGTACTGCATTGTTTTGCACATTCATTTTGCAAAAAATGCACACTAAAAGCAATAGCAGGCAGATCCCGTGATGGACACTGCGTACCATGCTTTATCAAGTATAGTCAAGGAAATATTATTTGACAAAAGTGTCGTTAGCACATTTGTACCTTTTTCACAACGATCGAGACCTTTTTCACACTTATCTTCGAATGTCTGATAGCTTCATATGGTTATACTAAGTCGGCTTGATCGCTTAATAATAATAATTATTTTTACGTATCAATTTTCAAGCAAAACCACTAATAATAACATTTTCTTCCGAATCTTTCAATGACAGCTGAATAAGCAATAGAATTAATTCAAATAAAGTAAAGCTTTGACTGAACTGAAAATAATAATGCGAACGCAATGATCATTAACTTAGTAAGTAGCTAAACGATTATGACTATTAATTAGTGAAACCCTAACAGTTCGATTTCGAAATCATTAGTAATTAGTGTGTATTAAAATATATATCTATGAAGTACACATTTTACAATAATTGTTATCACCGAATTTAACATGGTCCGATTAAGACTATTAATTAGTGTAACAGTAACAGTTCGATTTTGAAATCATCAGTATTTAGTGCATATTTTAATATATCTGTCTGAAATACACATTTTACAAATATTGTTAGGTACATATACTGCAATATATGTACCTAACAATCTGATCTTCGGTGGTATAAAGTTCAAGATGTTATGATCAAACCCGGTGCAGCGGTCAGTTTGTGCCTTGAAAGCGTTTGTTAAAGTGTTCCACGCAGGTAGAATCGATCTCCATATTAAAATAAACGGTTACAACTTGTTGGGAATCACTGTTTATTTTATGACATTTAAACGACACTTTTGTCAAATAATATTTGGTAGACTATACAACATGCCGACTTTTACTGGCGTATACACTTTTTAATGTCTAAATTATGTACAATCTAACATTAACTAATAAGGTTAGGCGCAAACGAACCACCGGCCACCGCCACAAGTAGCCAGCGACAAGTAGCTGACACGCTTTTTACACGACTGCCCAACAAAAAAGAATGTGATGTGTTCAGGGTTCATCTACGAGCACTGAAATCTTTCCACCTATTAGAAAAAGTTAGTGCAGGTATAAATTAGTTCCAAAAACGAACTACCCCCACTCTTTATATTTTTCTACCTGAATAGGGTCTTACTTAAATAATGAGACCAGTTTTATTGTGCCTTGCAATGTGTTGACAGCAAGTATTAATATTTTTGTGAATTATGGCTAAATTTAAGCAATTAAGAGTTTTACAGAAAATACAATTTTAACTTTGGCGAAACAAAAAGCGATTTCCAGAGCTATAGCAGTTCAGATTGGATGCAGTCACACTGCAGTGTTAGATTATATAAAAAAAATAAAGGTTCTGCAAGTCTAGAGGGAAATAAAGGTACAGGGCATAAAAAAAGACAACACATGCTGAGGATCGACTGCTGAAGCGAATCTGTTTGCAGAATCAATTCAAAAGTGCCGTGGGTATAAGGACAGAGTTCATAAAGGCTTGTGGTTCTGAAGTTCGTGTTCACACCGTACGCTGACGACTCCGGGAGAGCGGCTATTTCACCAGCCACTACTGACCAAAAAATGTAAAAATATAATAACATTTGAAAATATGAAAAATATTTCCAACTTTACTTTCTCCTGTTTTATAAGTAGCCACATTATATTATGAATTATGTTTTATTTTAATGAGGGAGTTCCTACATTGAACGAAATAGCGAGGGAAATACTCTTGTAGACCAAAGAATGGCTTAGGGCGTTTCTTTGGTATTTCATAAATTTTAGGTTTTAGATGTAGTTTATCATTTTTAAATTCAATTAAGGCTAGGGTTGAAAATTTATTAGCAGACATAGAGCACGTGCCTGAACATTAAATTCGGTGGCAGAGTGGAACTAAAAAAGTTGTGGATAGAAGAAGTTGCGACAAATGAGAAGTAGCACCGATGATTTGGTAGTCCAAACAAGTGGTGGTCTCAAGAAAGTCACTTTGAATGGTGGATTTCTAAAGTTGTCAGGAAGTTGTCGATGTAATGCAACATTCAGAAGCGAACACGTACCTTGTTTCTCGGTCGCCAGAGTAAAATGAGTGGATGGCCGGCAGATGGACAAGAAAACCGACCGGTAGATGGACAAGAAAACCGGCCGGCAGATGGACAAGAAAACCGGCTGTTGTCGCCGTTTGAGAAATTGGTAAATCATGTATGTGCATAGGAGGAAAATCTGCACGGTAGGCGACTTATAAATGAATGGTTACGGGGATCAAAGTCAACTTTTTGAATTCGTTTGTAATTCCTCTTCATAAATTTAGTATTATAAAATATGACCGTTTAGCCAGGGCTGGTTTGAGTAAGAAACAAATATATTATGCCTGTAAACCAAATAAAACGTGTTTCAAAAAAATATGTTTTGCTTATTGTCAGCAATTTTTTATTATCATTAAAAAAATCTAATCCGTATCTTAAAATTTAATTGACATTGATCTTTTTTCCCCGTAACCATTCAAATAAATAATTGAAATATATCTGAACTACGCCCTTTCTGGGGCAAGTGTGTAATAATCCGCCGATTATTACAATATTTAGGTAAATTAAAGTTAGCGTCAGCATCAAGTTAATATATTTTCAAATAAAATTATTGATTTAAACTTAAAATAACTGACGACTTCAACGCATTTTGTCGTCATCTATATTCGTTATTAATATCATGATTTAATTCACAGCATCACATTGCACCGTCATATATTTTTATAGAAATTTCCTACTATTTAAATTTACCACTACTATCTCTGAGAAATTATTTATAAAATTATTATTTATAAAACTAAAATAATTAATTAAATTACATTAAAATAATTACTTTAAATAATTAATTTAAATTAAATTAAACAATTTTACAATAAATAACTATATATTTTTTTGTTGATACACACATATTTATATTTACTATATTTAAGTACCTACCTAATATGTACGTATTTTAACTAATTATTATATATTATTAGTTAATATTATAAATTAGTAATTAATATTACTATTATATATTATTAGTTATTATTATAAATTATTATTAATTGTTACTTGCTTATGGTTTTAAAATTATTTTGGTGTAGTGTAAATTTCATTTTAACTTAATTTTATCTAGATTTTTTATTTCTTTTAGAAGTCATGTATTTTATAATTATTTTTATATTGGTGTTCTCCTTAGAAAACGCTTTGCCTAGTTAGGAGCAACACAATCTATGTTTAATTGCTAACGGTGTTTTTTTGTGGACTAATAAATAAATAAATATTAATTAAATTAAATTATTATTTATAAAATTTACCACTATTTCCCATATTTATCTATGAGAATTATGCAACTTTAAGATTTAAATGCGAGTTTTCATTATACTTTGTCTATTTTCAAAAACGGCTGCAAGGCTTTTTATCTGTATACTGCGAATATTTCTAGGAAACAATCTATCAGAGCGCAAAATTGATACAGCTTTTTGCTTGAGCTCGTATGAGATCCGTAGCTACATCGAGAACGTGAGGCAATTTACAGCCAGCAGACCATGAAAGATTCCTGTAGCCTCTCACGTTCCCACTTCGGTTTCAGTCTCAGCTACGTTTGTACATATGTATGTATCAAAATATGAGGAAAACGTGTATATGTATACTCGTAAAACGCTGTAATACACATTCTACGCGGCCGGGTGCAGAGCTGTGGGTTGTGCGAGCTAGTTATCTCCGTTCCACATTATTAGTTTTCGGTCTCGCGTAGTTGAATAACATCTTACGTATGCTACGCATAATTTTAAGGCAATGCCTTCTGTGCCGGCGCCGGCAACCGACATTAAAAGGACCATTTTTCCTAAACGATACATCAACAAAAATATTTTTTCGCAGGATGAACATTGTTATTTATAAAATATTTCCTAACAATAAAATTTAAATATAGCCAATTTTAAGTTTTTAAGTCAGATATCAATAAATATATACTGAAACTGATGATTATAAAATAAATACAAATCCTATTTTATATCTTATTTATAAAAGTGTCAGTTTTTGTCGAAACGATACTTTTACAGTAAATGTATCGCTTTGACAAAATCTTTCAAGGAAACTTCAACATTGTCAATTTTATAATATTTGATTTCTCGAGTATTCAAGACAAATGACCATATAGACAAATGACCAGTATCTGGGTAGGGTTTCTTTATTATTAACTCTTAATATGTCTGTCTGTGTCCGAAATTGCTCAATCATATGGATTAAATATCAATGCGGAAGACCAAAGTGCTCACTACGGACGGTTCGAAGGCCAGCGTTTACCTCGATGGAACCCGAATCGAACAGTTCCCACAATTCGAGTATTTATGATCGTTGGTTACGGAAAAGAAAGTGGCATCGACGGCCGATGTCCATAGCCGATCAGGCAACAGCAACATTCGCCTCGCTCAAGTGGTGCATATGAAAATATCGCCATTTCTTATTTTACACTCCCAAAAAGAGCCATAACTTCACTTTGCCATTGACGAATTAGTGAACTAACAGTTATAACTCTTTTTGGAAGTGTAAAATGAGAAATGGTGATATTTTTTATGAAGAAACACCATAAGTTGAACTTTTCAAGTTATTACTGTGCGATCGGAGGTGCGATATTTACCTTAAATCCGTTTTTTTTTATATCTTGAGTTTAGCGGCCGAATATCGGGCAGCAGCAATTAGTCATTAGATTTTGTTGTGGCACCTGTCGATAGATTGCAGTAGGTAATATATGTATTTTAGGTACATGCTATTACATGATATTATATTATGCTATTATCCGTAAGCTTTTACAAGAGCAGGCACCGGCTGCCGAACCGCTGTCTAATTATAAACACCCGATGTGTCACTTTATCTAGAACCCGCATGTTTTTTCTAATAGCCAAGAACCCTCATAGTTTAACTAATAGAAAGGTACTGTCAAACATCTGAATTCTGTTAAATTAGGGGGTAGTGTCGCTATCGTTAGAAAATTTACGTATGATTGGATGTTTAATAATCTCGTGGATAGATATTCATTACTGAATATCGATGTCTCGATCAATAGTATCGTCTATACACACAGACGGCGTAATTACCCATTTAATCTCAAATATATTACGTCGAGGAATGTTTTAAATTAATAGAAATCCTTTCATATTATTTAAAAGTACACGGTTCTCACTACTATTTTGCAAAATATCAATATTTTTATTATTTTTTTTCATATTTTGATGAATTTTACTGGAAAACTAATGAAGTCTGAAAATGAAATCCACGTATTACTATCAAGGTATCCAATGAAGCTTTAGATCTTTTTCAAACTGTTTGAATAACATTTATAATTGAAACACTTTCATTTTTGGTTATGCAATGTGTTATTCTGGCACTGCCATATAATACATCAACCCTTAAACTCCTGTTCCGTAATCCACATACAGGGCTACCTCGGGTTTCTACTATTTAAATAGTACTAAAGGGTTGTAAACGTAGGATTTGTAAAATCTACATCGTTATTGCATATGAAGGCTTGAAAAGGTTGAATAGCTCCTGAACAAGCACAATAGGCACAATACATGCGCTAGTGAAATATGTCAACAATTTCACGCCCACAGTCACTTAATCAGAGTGAGGATCTTAAGTTCTGAAAAGAGAAAGCTTTCGATATGTAGAGTCGAATAATGAATCATTTTAGTAATCGTTTGCAATTATATAATTAATTGTAAACATTGTTCGCAATAAATCCATAATATATAATCAAATAAAACACCGCCAGAGTGGATTAAATGCTGCGTTTAACTTTGTTAATAAATAGATATATGTAAAACAGTAGATGTAATTAAAAGACAGTAGATATAATTATTATACTTACTTATTTATTTAGGAATTAATTACTATAAAACATTGTTTTTGCTTCTAAAAATAACAGGAACCGAATGGCAAAACCTTAACCTTTTGCTTATTTTATTCTGTCACCCAACTGGGACTAGCCCGTTCTAGGATGGACAGGACTGTAATTTTACAATAAATTATGTAAAAGTTATTATAATGCGCATAAAACTAAATTGCCGTAAAATATGATCATCAAAAAAAACAATCATATAGAGTGAGACAATCAGAATTTACATAAAACTAAAGTAAAGGGTAAGACAAATCTATAATTAAAAAAAAACAATAAGTAATATTTAATATATATGTTAGGAAATATAAAATACCTAGTCAAAATAAAAGTACAATTTATTGTCAAAACAATATATAACAATAACATGAATTGGTAATTAGTTGAATGTTAAAATACAATCAACATACTATTTAAAAATATAATAATAATGTAAGCACCTAAGTTTTATTAAACTATAATTTCTAGCATCTAGCACAGTAGATATAATTAAAAGGCACTTACGATGCTTTTTTCTCGATAGCTTTAGTCTAGTGTAGTGTTGCCTAGACATCTGAACCCACATTGGCGACTCAAAAAGGCTGCGGCTAACTAAATTCTTGAAAAATAAACTAATTTGAAAACATGTAATTCAATAAAAAATATATAAAATAACTGTCTCCTTATCATTAGATACATGTACCTTTTTTATGATAAACGTCAGTGTACAGTAAAACTTATGACAGAAACTATGACTATTAATTGCAATGCTATTTTTTCATCCATAATTATTTCAATTTGGTTATTTATTGTAATGTTTGTTTTTCCATCCCTAATAATTATTTATCTTTTTCATGTGTTATTGAAATTCCTTTACTATTTATTTTATTATGTCTTTTATGATGGGTATTTTTTAAATATTATTCGCAGACTGACTTATACTGACAGACGCATTGACATATCAATCACCTACTTTTTAGATTAATGGGTAATTTGTACCTACCATTTGTAAGCCACATGTAAGCCCGAGAGATTTCATTACAGATTTTGAGCGAACCCCTTGTAATATAGGGTACGACAGATCGAAATAAGCAATGGCCCCTATTCGCTTTCTCAAAAACAAATGCAAGCTTGTCAATTATCTTCATTATTATTCCGCCATATTTTTTCAATCTCATTTATGAGATTTATTTATTTATTTAATAATAACTAACTAAAAATATTTATTCTCCTTGCTACATTATATAATTAACTAATATCGAAATAGTCAAGAGTCAGCAACAAAACAGGTGCAATAGGGTTGTAAAAGCTGATACTTTCAAAACAGACAGTATTTTGTCTATAGAATGTCAGCAGGCCAGACTCTGTGACACCTGGCGCTGGCATACTAGGAAAAATGTAATTTTTATTAGTACCCCCAAAGTGTTTTGGAAATAATTAATATAACCATTAGTTCATTTTTAATATTATAAGATACTTAATTTTACTTTTTTTTATTATTAAGTTTGAAGTATGTACAAGCATTTGTTTACTTGGTACGCTTGCCCTAGTACGGGCCTAGGCCTAGTTAGGCGTCGTTGATCTGAAGAAATACTGGCCTGCCGTACTCTCTTTTTTGCTACTATTTACGATAGAGCCTCTAGTGATAATGTAATAATGTACTGCAGTTAAAACATGCGCTTTTATTTATATAAACAAATATAAATAAATAAATAAAAATAACTAAAATACAACAGTTTATTATAACGAATCGGATATATGTCCAATTCTTGTCATATAAACCTTATACAGTTGTTTTGACAGTTGGACATAGAGTTAAAACAAGAATAATATCCAACTTTAAATAAAAACCTAAAATTTGAAGACTTATATTTTCATAATTTTTGCCGCGTCGAAATAAATAACTATAAAACTACAAGCCGGGCGCCCCGCACCCAAGGCACTGCATATAAACAATATTTTTTCTTATTTATTTCCTGAAATCCTATCATTGATTACATATGGTATTAGATTTATCAACTCAATATTACGTTTAGGAAAACCATCTACGCTGGCGAAATGCAGGTGGGGCTGATAGCATTGACCGGTGAAACTAATAGTAATTTATTTGGTCATCTGTTATAATACATGTAATAATACAATGACAGACGCATTAACATATCAATGACCTAGTTTTTAGAGTAATTATTAATTTCTACATACATTGTTTATTGCCCTAAGTTAGGTCCTTATATTATTAGATAATATTTTTTTTTCTCTTTTACCATATGTAGTTTAAAGTATGCACAAGCCACTATTTTCTTGGTATGCTTGCCTTAGTACGGGCCTAGGCCTAGTTAGGCAGCGTTGATCTAAAGAAGGACTGGGCTGCGGTACTCTTTTTTTTAACACGCTTTTATTAGGTCGACCTGTATGTACCTAACTATGTAATAGAATCTAAGGTAACTAATTTAACCATCTTCCAAGGATCGTAGCGTCATAAAAATTGGCAGCTGTATGTAGTTCTGATGACAATACAATGATATGGTACTGTCGAACTGATCTGATGATGGAGTCGGAAGATATGAATTGGAACTTCATGATGGAACATCGTATCATAGCTGTGTTTGGACTTGTTAGAAAAGTCTTAGAATGAACTTTGACCACGATTAGGTTTCAAGGTCTGATGATGTGGTTTTTACGTGCATTTATAAAAGCGTGTTTTTAGTGTTTTTTTTAAACTATTAATTTATTGCTACTATTTACAACGGAGCCTCTAATGATAATATGTAATGTACTGTAGTTTTAAAAAATGCACATTTCTTTAAATAAATAAATAAAAAGAAAAAAATATTTATTATGAATGTTTTTTTATACGAAGGACTGATTGAATATTAAAACTATATTTAATACAACAATATTTAATATTAGTGTCATCTATCACATTTTTATTTAGGCTGATTACATCTCAGAAATAATACGGAGAGATATAATGGCATTTATTAGTCTATATGAACTTTAAAGAGTTTAATTCTTACACTCTTCAAGTTAAGGCAGCGAACGTGGTAAACGGCAGGGCGTCCTCTTATTTTTGACAGAGTAATTAAGTATTGATATAACAGTGGTTTATTATTTTTTTTGCTTTTATTTTTGGCTTTTTAGGGCAGTATTTATAGAAGCGTTTCTTTTTTGTTTTTTAAATTAATATTTTATGAATTTTCCGATCTTAGAATATGTCCTTCAGTCGGTACATATCGCACCGTCAATCAAATATAGTAATATGGTAATTATGGTGTTTCTTTATAAAAAAATCCCCCACTCCCAAAAAAAGTTGTACATTCAATATTAGTGTCAACTATCACTTTTTTATATACTGATTACATCTCAGAATTAATACGGAGAGATAGAATTGCATCTATTAGTCTATATGATCATTAAAAAGTGTAATTCTTACGTTATAAATAAGAGACAAACGAATTTACCGCGTGAAGTTTGTAACGCCCGATGTTTCGGCGATGTTTCGGCGATGTTGCAACTGCCGTTGTCTAGTGTAGACTGAAAGAGTTGTTAATCTGTTGTTCCGCGGGTAGTCCGCATACCGTTACTGCCACTAGGTAGATTATAACGGTGGTGGAGGCGGGCTCGGCGCGCGCGAATTTCGAATATCCGCTGTGCATACAACACTCATTGTTTCTTGTCTTACATCCTTGCGTTCGACGATGGATATTGGGAACATTTTAAGAAGAGTGTTCCACGTAGAAGAGAGTTTGTAACCGTTGTCTCTATTGAAGTTTGGGGGTAATTCTTACGTGTTGAAACCTGCATGCTAAATTAAAAATTGGCATCTTTATGTAAATAATACTAAAATAATAAGAGCTGTAACTTCAAAATTTGCTTTTTATTGTATAATTATTTTATTTCAATATATTTTATCTTAAAAGCGTGTAAAGAGCGCTATCTAAGTGAGCAGTCATACTGTTACACCACAAACGCCGCCATTTTTAAAATAAAAGAAGATTAATCAATTTTCGGAACAATTTGCGGATCTACACGTCGGATTTGTAGTAAGATTTCAGCTGACTAATCGTAGTACTACGTTGAACAATCTAATTTTGTTATATAATCAACTGGAGCTGTCGACTACAACCTGCGAACCCGTCACATCAGGAAGTTTTAACGATATTAGATTGTTCTGTATCCCGTGAAGTGAGGGCAGAAGACTTAGAACGAAACAGTACACCGTCTACTTACGCCCGTAAGAGACCAACGCCTTACCGCGAGATAACCAGGTTAATCACCCAGCGGACCGACACTTGCGCCATTACTAGCAGGTGCAACCAGAGAACTCCGGTCTCCCGACTTGTTACGGGTTCGAGGTCGCTTGCGCAGTCCTCTCCCTTACGTAGCGGTGATAGGGTGTCTACCGAATCTATCTCGGACCACAGCATCCTTTGCCCGGCTGTTCACCCGGTATCTGGTAGCCGATTGGTCGTTTCAAGAGCAGCTGCCGTAAGGTGAACAACTACACACGCTCTATAGGAGACAGTACTGTTTCCAGACCCCTTCGACTGCTCAATCGATTGGCTGACGCCGCACGGTGCGCAAACCGTCTAGGAGTGCCCTAAGGTTGACTCCTAGGGGAAACTGGCCTGAAGGCCAGAGTCCTACCCTGGCTCGCACTGCTTCGTGGAGGGCGCCGCGCCGGATGGGTGTTGACCCGTGAGTATGACCGATCCTGAACACATGGGTCTTCGTGGCTAAACTGCAACAGGGCCCATTAGCTCCCGTTATATAAACATTGGTACTATGTAGGTATATCATTTTTTTTTATAAACTAAACATTAAAATAATGTGCTCAATTATATAGTTCAATTAATTGTGAAGCCCCTCAATTTTCGAACCAAATAAAATACTCAAAGCAATATTCATAGAGCCAAGCTAATAAACTGTTCGTCCCGCTGTTTCATAGCACTTTTGAACACCCAACTAAAGCTTGAATAAATAGCGCTAATATTAATATAGTCGCCAGATACATTTTCCAGCGGGTTTGTCTTTGAGTCGTTTGATAGGGCGGGCAGGCCTTCGAGCCGAAATTTCCCTCGAAATGTTATGAAGTCTCTGTCCATAAAGGCGCACATTATTAACATCGGTGTAATTAATATGAGACTCCGCTTTCAGAGAAAATTCCATCCCTAGAAAATGAGCCTCTCTTCAGCAGACCGCATTTTATAGGCGTGGTTGTTTTTGCCTGTAACGCTGAACGGTATTTCTTCACGTACTTATTTTTTGTTTAGACTCAGGCATGTGCACTTTACATCAGTGGACATGATTAGAAATTAGAAAAAATACGCGGGCCGGAGCACCAAAATCACCAAAATGCAAGGTTGTTTAAGTAATTAATTTCTCTCTCATTTATTTGTAATATCCCTTTTATAAATTACATAAAAATACAAAATACAAATAAAGCTAAATATTATATTTAAAAAAAAACGAAACATCAAGTTTTATGCGACGATTACGACTTTATGATTGAGACACTATTTTTATTTATTTATTTATTTATTTAGGTACATGGGATTAGGTATACAGTTCATTCATAGGTCATGTAATCTTATAATAATTATATAAATTATTTAATAATTAATATAGGGAGGTTTAACACATCTTACATGACCTTTACTGCCAATAGCACATCTAACTAGGCGATAATTTGGCCCGTCTCTAGATGTGCATATTTTTATGCTATTTTAAGAAATGAAGTGTTTTTTAAAAATAAATTATTTGGACCCACCACCTGTATATATACATAAATATACCAATTTTATAAATAATATAGCTATGTAATAAATATATACATTTATAGTTGTAATTTAATAAAATTTAATTAAGAAAAATAGATAAGTGATACTAAATAAATTGTCGTGCGTTGCAAAGAAGTTGATCAGATTTTACATATCCCTTGTTAAGTAGCCATCTATTAAGGTTTGCTTTAAATATTTTTATGTTAGGATAATTTTTCATGTCTTCACTAAGGGAATTATATAATTTTGGGGCTATGTAGAATATATGTCTCTGGGCAAATGTTGTCCTGACTGACGGAATTATATAATTGATACTCGCGGACATTCTTGTGTTCAGATTGTTTTGAGTTCGGGCGTGGTCATCTCTAAATTTGTAGAATGCAAGAAGCGCTTGCTTAATGAATAACTGTTTAGCTGATAGATAGCACATGGGATTGGGAAAATATTTGTATAGTCACTATAGTCAATATTTGGAGATATTGTGGACGTTGAAACTCGCAAGGTGTTTCTCAAGTGTTCATCGGTTATTCGTGTCTTGGTTTTGGATTTTATGAACTTCATCCTTGAGAAAATTGCTCACATTTATATGTGCTTGCAAATAGCGTCAAATTTTGTGTGCAAACATCGTCAGATTTGGAAATTTGTCACGCGGGAAAAAGTTTTTATAAAATTCAACTAGGTAAATATCCTTGACTGTTGCCTTCAGATTCACTGATATTTAAAAAATTCTTCGAGGGCCGTATCGGGTTGCGGGCCGTACGTTGCACATGCACAAACCACACTGGTACGAAAAAGGGGTACCACCCTAGTCATAATCGCGAAACAAAAATAATCGGTTGTGTCACCCCAAGGCTTTTACGGCAAGCAGCCGAGGATTGATTTCATCTGAATATTAATTTCATTAATGAAATCGATGGGCGCCAGTGCCGGATTAACCTATGTAGGGGCCCATAGGCCTTCGAAACCTCGGGGCAACCTTTCACTTTGCAAATTATATCCTTAAGGTACATTTACATCTACCGACACAGTGCGTGCCAGACAAGTACAGTGGCAGACATCGACAGACACCGTTTATTTATATCTAGCATGCCAGAAGTGTGCTGTGTCAGACATCGACAGACACTGTCGTCGACGTCGGACGCGACCGTTCACCGGCATTTACGGCTTTAGTAGAAAAGCACGATACATTTTTGTTGTAAATGTAATGTTATCACCATATTTTTTATCGCTAAATCATTACGGAATTTATATTCCCTTACATCTTTTATTCATTTTTCGTTATCCATTGCGTTAAAAGAAAACAAAAGACGTCTTCACGGTTCCGATGCTCTATTAACACTGCCCGGCAGGTACCCACAGACACGAACCGCGCAGACAAAGTATTCTTTTCGCGAATACTGGCCGGGCACGGTCCGTGTCTGTCGGCGTCTGCGCGGCCGCAGTACGATATATATACACTGTTTAGTAGAATATTATTCCTGTTTATAATCTACTGTTTAGTAGATTATTATTTACGTCTGCCACGGTACCTACTTGTCTTACATACTCTGGTGGTGAACGGTTTCGTGCAGCTTGTGCCACAAGATCCACGCTGTTCTCGGATCGGCTAAACTCACGATTCAGCTCCTATTCAGAAGTCTCCTCGTGTGGAAGGCTAACCCGGGTAAGACTCTCGTGTCTCAGGCCTCAAAGCTGGTGAACCAGTTTCCCGGCGGGATTGCATCCCGGCGCCACTGGATGGTTTGCACACCGTGCGACAAAGCCTATCGGTTGTACATTCTAACTAATTCCTGAAGAAGTCTGGAGACTATGGAAATACACTGTCTCCTAAGCAGCGGGGGTGGATGTTGACCTGTTATCTAGCCACTATTGAAATGACCTTGGGCCATTCGATCCGGTGTGGCACTACGGGCAAAGAACGCCCAGGTCCGCGATAAATTTTAATTGAATTACCGCTGTAATACAACAGGTAGAGGTCGCGTAAATGACTTCGAACTCGTAGCCAGTGGGGGGACGAAGGTATCCTGAAGGTTAATTCCAGACGGAGATATCCTACCAAAACTGGTGGTTAGGGGGCTAGGCTGCCCGCTGGTCTCTGACGGGCGAGTGGCGTAACTAGACCCAAGTCTTCTGCGCACACCACACGGAAGAGAGAACGATAAATTTCGTTTAAACTTCTTGAGGTGACGGGTTCGCTTGTTGTAGTTGACAGCTCTAGCTGTCTTCGTCCCTAAGTTTCTATGCACACTCCAGGCGGAAAGAACGATTACATGTCGTTATACCTACCTGGAGTAACGGGTTCGCCCGTTGTAGATGATAACACCTCACTGTACTAAAAGTGTTAATTGGCTGCACTGCATCCTCAATTGCCCCGTTACTAGAAATTTTAAATAGTCTAAATCGTACCTATTATATCACACACCAATATTTTCACAACTCAACTGATGAGTGAACTGAAACTCATTTGATGTGAACAGCTAAACTTTGTCCGGGATAATTAGCTTAGTAGGAAAATCTTCTATCCATTTTGCTGTAAGTATCTGTCATCTTAAATGGACCTAAATAGTCCATATGAACTGTTTTAAAGCAGTGCCTCCATTTTGCACTTTTTGTGTCCCTCTCCCTTTTTACTTTTCATTTTCGAAATTATCAAAATTTTTTAATGTATCTCAAATAATAATTTACTTTCAATCTTTCTCGAACTATCCCCCTTCATAGTTATATCACTATCTAAATAAAATAAAAGCGTGCTAAAAACACTAAAAGTACGCTTTTATAAATACACGTAAAAACCACATCATCAGACCTTGAAACCTAATCGTGGTCAAAGTGCATTCCAAGACTTTTCTAACAAGTCCAAACACAGCTATGATACGATGTTCCATCATGAAGTTCCAATTCATATCTTCCGACTCCATCATCGGATCAGTTCGACAGTATCATATTATTGTATTGTCCTTGGAAGATGGTTAAATTAGTTACCTTAGATTCCATTACATAGTTACATACAGGTCGACCTAATAAAAGTGTGTTAATAAGATTAGTCTCACGTGATGATTTGCATTTTAAAGGGGGCAGTCAAACAGACGAATACTCTCATCAATTTTAATGGAGAAGCCATTGCTTCCGGCTGGCCCGTGCCTTGACGACAATGACACGCGATTCAAAGCCTTGTACGTTCATAAGCCGTGAAGACTCAGCAATTTCATTAGAGGACGCGTCGGTTGGCGGCCAGCTGTTGCGCATTGGTCAACCTATGCTGTGCACATCGCCGCTCCAGCTCAAAATTGCAGCGGAAGACCTAGCGACGGCTTTGCTCCCCGTCTACCTCACGTATAAATCATATGAAATTACACGCTCTGCGAAACTGCTAGATTTAGGTTTAGGTACCTATGCATATTTTCGAGAACGTTAAAGATGATAGATAGTTAAATCGGTGTTTGTAATGTTGGCGGTGGACAAACAACCGGTCAGTTGGAGCGATCAGCTGTTGGCCGGAGACCATTTTGTAAATCCAGGTGTCACTTTTGTCAAATAGGTAGTAAGCTTTTAGGAATAGCGCGCACAGGTGACTTTTGCCACGGCGACTTCTGGACGGTTTGCGCACCGTGCGGCGTCATCCAAACGATTGTGTATTCTGATCGACAGCCGGGGGAGTTTGGAAACAGTACTGTCTTCTATAGAGCGGGGGTAATTGCTCACCTTACGGAAACGGCTCTTGAAACGACCAATCGGCTACCCTATACCGGGTGAAGAGCCGGGCAAAGGATCCCGTGGTCCGCGATAGATTCGGTAGACACCCTATCACCGCTACGTAAGGGAGAGGACCGCGCAAGCGACCTCGAACCCGTAACAAGTCGGGAGACCAGAGTTCTTTGGTTGCAACTGGTAGTAATGGCGCAAGTGTCGGTCCACTGGGTGATTAGCCTGGTTATCTCGCAGTAAGGTCTCTTACGGGCGTGTGGCGTAAGTAGACGGTGGACTGTTTCGTCCTAAGTTTTCTGCCCTCACCTGACGGAAGACAGAACAATCTAATATCGTTAAAACATCCTGATGTGACGGGTTCGCAGGTTGTAGTCGACAGCTCCAGTTGATTATATAACAAAATTAGATTGTTCAACGTAGTACTACGATTAGTCAGCTGAAATCTTACTACAAATCCGACGTGTAGATGGCACTCACAGTTCCGAAAATTGATTAATCTTCTTTTATTTTAAAAATGGCGGCGTTTGTGGTGTAACAGTATGACTGCTCACTTAGATAGCGCTCTTTACACGCTTTTATAAAATATATTGAAATAAAATAATTATACAATAAAAAGTAAATTTTGAAATTATTGTAGTTGAAACAATATGGCCGATTTTTTGACGTTTAGTATGCACACTTTAAATGCCTATATCTCGCTTATTAATTGAGAGCGACACAATATTATTAAAGATTCGGAATCTGCGTGGTGAATATAGTCCGGTGACGTTTAAAAATCAACAATCCAGGAGAGGTTCCTATTCCTACTGCAGTTATACCTCGTATTTCAGAGCACGTATTTTGAGCGCTCACTCTATGCTTATCGTGATCGCCAGACAACATCTTACGTGCTGTCGTCTGTCCTAACCTTACTTTTGGACTTTCGAAAACTTGGCTTTTCGCCTTCGCTAGAGTGAGTGCTTAGTTTCTTATTTTATCATACCTGCGAGGTTAGTTTGTATACAGATTTTATTGCAAATGTTTTTCCACGATTTCTAAGAAACTGATTACGCAGTAACTCTTCAAATTTCTCCTGAACAAGTTTGATGCAGACGCGAAAGAATGTTTCGCTGTAATTATCGATTAACGTCGATCAGCCACCTAAACGCAGTGCAATAATTTACAATCTGTCAACATATGATTACAGTCTTCTGCTCCCGCTTCAAGTGACGACAATCGTATATCGTATCGTCGCTTCAGAATCCGGGGGCTGGTCAGCTCGAGCGATCAGCTATTCGCTGATTATTTTGTAATTCTAGCTGTCGCTTTTGTCAAATAGGTTGTCAGCGTAATTTATTTGTGTTTTATATTCGATTGACAGTTCGAGCGATCGCCTGTCTGTCGGCTGGTGGCCGTTGAATTATTCTCGTTAGCTGCGTGCGTGACATGCTTGTGATTTATTATTTGTCGGACAGTCCATAGAGTATGTATTATAAATATAAAAGGGGTTTCACGTTGATAATGCAAGATAATAAACTTCTTTACTTTGATAACATACGCTACTCATTAATTACAAACTCAACGAGGCTTTTACCGGGTTGGGAAATCATGCTCTCCCACTTCGTTTACCTAAGTCAGAATAATACTCTACGTATAACAAACCACAAAACTAAGTTTTTGTCCCACTGCTTCTCCGTACATGCAGCTCGGCTGTGGAATCAGCGTCCTCCGGCAATTAAAGGCGCAAGCTCGCTTGCCACCTTTCAATCATTGAAAACGCATTTTCTTTTACAATAAATATGAACCACAAATTCTAATCTTTCCCTTATCCCTTACCCTACCTTATTTTGACAGTTTATTTATTTATTTACATGTGTATGTATGTAGGTATATATGTATGTATGTCTTTTCGAATATTTATTTATTTATTACTTTTTGGTTTTAGATACGCATAAAATGAGCAACATTCCCTATAATTTAAAACATCATTTTATATTTTATGATAAATTTTTGAACTTATTTTTGCCTTCTCTTCATCCTTATCACATTATCATGTTGGTTGACTGAAAGATATTGTTTATCTAGCAATAAGTCCGCCATTGTACTTAAATGTTTTATTGTGCAATAATTTATTTTCATTTCATTTCAACTCTAATAGCAGAACCGAAACCATAACTTCTGCATAAACCTTCACGATATCTACCTTAAAAAAAACAACACACCCGCTTTCCTCTATTAAAATGCAGACTGTAGCTTTCCAGTTATAATTAGGCCAGATTCGGATGCAGACTAATAAAAATGACCAAAGTTGGCGCCGTGGCAGTGAGTGGGGGGGGGGGGGAGGTTAGGGAGGGTGGATGCGGCGTCGGGACGCCTGAAAGTTTGTGATGCCGCAGGTGGCACGAGCGGAAATATTTAATTTCCGGCCCTGAAACCGATATAACTTCCCGCATATTTAATGACTCCTTCCTCGGAGGACACCTTCGCCTGCGTTCCCTCCAAAATATATTATATTTCGCGATATTGTACTTTTGAATTTTGCGTTTAAATCTCGGGGTGATTAAATAGAATTGTATGTACCTACATTTGGAAGCTAATGGGCCCTTGCTGAGTTGGCCACGAAGACCCATTTGTTCGGGGTCGGTCACATTCACGGGTCAACACCCATCCGGCGGCCTCCACGCACCAAGCGCGAGCCCGGGTAGGATTCTGGCCTTAGGGCTAGTTTCCCATAGGAGTCAACCTTCGGGCGCTCTTGGATGGTCTGCGCACCGTGCGGCGTAAACCAATCGATTGTGCATTCTGACTAACAGTCGGTGGAGTCTGGAAACAGTACTGTTTCCTATAGATCGGGGGCGGTTGTTGACCTTAAGGCGACTGCTCTTGAAACGACCATCGGCTATCCGATTCCGGGTGAACAGCCGGGCAAAGGATGCCGTGGTCCGCGATAGATTCGGTTTACACTGTTTCACCGCTACGACCTCTGCGGAGAGGACCGCGCAAGCGACCTCGAACCCGTAACCAGTCGAGAGACCGGAGTAATATGGTCGCAATTGGAAGTAAGGGCGTGAGTGTAAACCCGCTGGGTAGCATTCCTGGCTATCTCGCGGATAAGGCATTGGCCTCTTACGGGCATGTAACGGAGCTTGACGGTGGACTGTTTTTGTCCTAAGTCTTCTGCGCTCACTTCACGGGAGATAGAACGATCATTTCGTTAAAACTTCCTGAGGTGACGGGTTCGCCCGTTGTAGTTGACAGCTCTAGTTGTATGTACGTACTCGTATTGTGGTTATAGCTAAAGAACAAGGAATACTATGAGGACTCAGGACAGGCAAATGTCATCGAAAACCAAACGATTATTATTCGAGTAAAACAAGTCACCGAGTTAAAATGTCATCTTTTGATTTTACCATATTAAAACTCTTGCTTCGCCGTTCCTTCTTTCCAATTTTTTCCTATTTCCTGTTTCCTCCTTCCTCTGGCTTATCTATACTACTATGAAGTATACATAACTCTAACTCTACTAGGAAGTGCTTATGTGAATGTTTGTGAGAATGTATGGGTGTTTGAGCCGGTCGGGAATCGAACCCGGTGCCTTACAGTTTAAGATCAGGCGACCTAACTACTATGCCACCGAGCTAAAACAACATCTTTTGTTGTTACCATCTTAAGGCCCTTCTTTCACCGTTCCCTTCTTTCCAATTTTCCCTATTTTTCTGTTTCCTCCTTCCTCTGGCTTATATATATAGTAATAATTCTAATTACTTAACCGCCCTTCCCACCAATAAGGAAGTAGAGTATTGTGAACGCGCTGAATTATGTCTCCCATTTTTAAAAGATTTTATATTTTTATTATGAATTTTATTATTAATTGTTTTTACGTTCTAAAAAACAGTCAATATATGAAAAAAAATGTTATACCACATAACGTATACCGCAAAATCAAGTAAAAAAAAAATACTAAACCAAGAGTAAGGACCTATACCAACTGGTTTATATTATAAATAAAAATAAATATACAGTGCAAGTAATACAGGCCTAAAATAGATCCTTGATGACTCTGAGGAGAAAGCAATACGAGAAGGAATCTTTAATAATGACTTTCTGGAAATTATTATCAACTTATGTCAATAAGGCTTCGCCTGGATATATTTAAAATTAGCATAGTCAAGAAACGTTAGGCCTGTAGACAATTAATTGGCTCTAGTCCCTCGTTACGTCATCAAAGGACTAGCTTTAAAGAGAGTTTCACTTATAATGCATTCGTGACTTGCAGCAGGCTGGTGGTGTCACGAAGAAGAGCTGTGTTGTCGCTTTTAAGAAAGCTTATAAAACAACACTCATAAAGGAGCAACGTGAGCGATATAAAATCGAAGACTATCGCGGTTGTTTGACATTATAAATAGGATAGAAACGAATTTACCGCGTGAAATTTGTAGCACCCGACGTTTCGGTGTCGTTGCATTGCAGCCGCCATTGTCCAGGGTAGACTGAGGGCTCGATTGCGTTTTTTCGTGAACTAAAATCGGAAATTAGTCCGTGCGAACGAGACAGGGCAATACGCTAGAGCGGAGTGTAAGATGTCACTTTTTCGCATTAAAACTGCCCGCTTAGGTCAAATCTTACACCGCACGAAATATGCTCGAATTTATTCAGGCGAGTATAAGTTCGGCAGGTAGCATTTAACGACGATTGTTCGTTTCATATTCCGCTCTAACGTATTGCTCTGTCTCGTTCGCTTGGACTAATTTTAGTTTTAATTCACAAAGAAACGCAATCGGGCCCTGAGTCTACCCTTGACAACGGTGTCAGTCTACCCTGTACAACGGCAGCTGCAACGTCACCGAAACGTCGGGTGCTACAAATTTAACGCGGTAAATTCGTTTCTATCCTATTTATAACGTGAGCGATTTTAACGTGTCAATTACTGAAACAGGGCATCCTAATATTCAAGTACCCAGTAACCTGAGGATCTACGTATCATCGTAGGTACATACCTTCTAAAAATTTCGTCGTATTTCCTAATTTCTTTGTTCTGTATAATGGTGTTAAGTTGTATTCTCGTATTAACGTAATAATTTATAACGACATACCAATAAACGATTTATTTATTTAATCAGGTCTACAGTTGACCACTGAATACAAAATATTTTCTTAGAAGAGTTTTCTCAATTGTACCTTTAGATTCGCATTCTAGAAGCAATTTGCCATCGTTGAAAGCGTAGAGATTACGTCACAAGTTATAATTCGTTTGCTCCGTCAGAAAGCAATTCAAATTTGCCGCTTGTGGTATTGTCACCCGCGTGAATTAATTATGGAGTCAGATCGCTGTAAACACCAAGCAAAATTGAACATATCGACCCGCCCGAGAGTATCAATTAAATCATCATCACACTGCGTTTTCTTTCTCCACGTACCTCCGGTTGAAACCGACATCGGTACTAATGTTGGTCATCAATTCTCTACAACGGACGACACAGTCGCTGTAAAGGGGGTCCTAATCATCTCCAAAGTGGTTACCATAATCATCGGTAAACAATAACGGTCAAAATTAATCAAAATAGGCCAATATATCAATTTAATTATGCTTTCGCTCAGCAAGAGTTTTTCGGAATCAGCTAATTTTTCACCGACTTAAAAACAAGGAGGAGTTATCAATTCGGCTGTATCTTTTTTTTATCTGTATCAATTTAAGAACCGATTCGGAAATATCTTTTTAATTCGAAAGGATATACTTACAGATTGGTCCCGTTTTTATCAAAATCTTGTTCTGATGATGGGATCCATGAGGAATTGAGAGAACTCCTCAAATATTATCATATGAAGTTGAAAATTTACATGTTGGTTTAATTCCGATGACAATGCATATTTTTGTGATAAGCGTGACCTGATTCTATACCCTAGGAGACTCCTAAACGGTCAACAGCACAGACACGAAATTTTGTATATGCATTCAATTACGACAGCCCGTTCAAAGTTTCACCAAGACAGGACTGCGGCACCCAGCGTTGGCTTCCAACGAGGGAACTGCTCAACGGTCAACAGCACAGACATAAATTGTGTATGCTCATTCAATTATGATAGCCCGTTCTAAGTAACACCATGGCATGGCTGCTGCTCTTATAAACAATTTGTAGTCGATTTTGTTTTGTTAAAATTTTGTGTATTTAATATACAATTCGTCCGTAAAACTGCCTATATATCTTGGGGTACAAGAAAACCTGACTACAATAGCTTTTTAGTTATATACTAGCGGAACCCGGCGAACTTCGTCTCGCCACGAATTTGTTCGCTTAGCAGCAGATGGCGTTAACATAGGTAATTTTCATCGACAGTTGTTTGAAATTTGCATTGTTTGTTTAAATTCTTCATTGAAAGCAGTCTGATTGTTTATTTTTTGTCTCACCAAAAGAGCAGTTTCATTAATTGCCATTTGTGGATTGCTAGTGCTCGTTGTGTCCTAACTGGAGGAGAAAAGTGTGTAAAAAGTACGATTTTGTTTGACAGAGAATGTTAGACATAAAATGCTTAGAATCTGGTGCATTTCCAGACACGAAAGATCCTAATGGAACCAATGGTGTCAATCTCATTTTACCCCCTGCGCAACACAAAGCGAGTGGTTCGTGGCGGTACTTCAATGCATTGCAATATTGGCACAAATGGTCCATTTCTCCAATTTGCATGCATTTATAATCGCTGTATTGTTTCGTCGGGTCATAATAGATTGCCTCTCTGCATGTGTTTTGTCACAAATTCAATCGTCTTCGCACTGCAACATTACGGATCCGTGCCGCTTTATTCAATTTTTGGCTACGCTCATCGCTTTCAGTTGCTCGAACCTCTCTTCACGAGTTACACAAATTCATTTAATTCAGTTGATTTACCTTCAGAATCACGAAAACGCTATAAAGAAATCGTAAAATTCAACTTAACTGTCAAATGTTAACTGTACCGCCATCTTGATTTTCGAATTTTTATTCTTGTCAAGCAACGCCATCTATGATCAAGCTTAGTACTAAAATAATTTTTGGTTTTTCTCATTTTTCTCACTTTTCCGAGAGATTTTCCAATTTTTTTATATCCTATAGCAACATCGAAATGATTACGAACAAAACAAAAAAAGAATCGTTCAAATCGCGCCAGGCGCTCGTGAGTTATTAGGTAACATACATAAAACCCGACTCATTTTTATTATATAGATAGTTACTTATTATAATTTATGCTCTTATAACAAAGCGCAGCATCCATAATTACATCATTTCTGGATATATAACTACAGCAAGCGCTCGCCCTGGCGAATCCACGAAGCCGTATAAATATATATGTCCCCGTCTTTTGACGACGGAGTTACATAGTCGCTGCCGTAATTACATTAGAACTAAACACGGCACGTCTCACGCAAATTGCCGTACAGCGTGCGGCTCACTTTCATGCCACAAATTGCTGCTAGCTTCCTATAGGAGGCGACTAACTCGTGTTTATAGCCCAACCTGTAGGGCTAAGAATTTGGTTACAATAAAACAGCGTTATTCAAAATGTACGTTAATCACTGATATATAGAGTATAAGAATGCTTAAGGTCATGCTACAATTTTGAAACAGGAATTTTACTACAAAACGCAACGTGTAGATGGCATGGCACTCATAATTCCAAAAATTAATAAATCATGTATTATTATGTTCAATATGGCGACTTTCCTGGTATAACAGTATGGCGGTGCACTGTAAACGACGCTTTAAACACGCCTATGTGGTTTAAAATAATAATGAATTTTTAAATCAAAGCTCTTATTATTTTAATATTATTTACATAAAGATGTAAATGTATAATTTGGTATACGTATACAGGTTTCATTGAAAACGTAATAATTACAAAATTTAAGTTTAGATAGAACTTAATATGGGTAATTATTATTAGATCATTAGATGGCATTCTATGGGCCGGATAGCGTTTCATCGGGAACTAAGATTGTAACTTAGTTCAACCGAACGAGACAGAGCAATGCTTTAGAATCCTACTAATATTATAAACGCGAAAGTTTGTATGTATGTATGGATGTTTGTTACTCTTTCACGCAAAACCTACTAAATGGATTTTGATGAAACTTTACAATAATATAGCTTACACATCAGAATAACACATAGGCTATAATTTATAAAGATATATGGTTTTCTATCATATTATCACAATTTTCCATCACCACGCGGGTGAAACCGCTGGGCGCAGCTAGTATAATATAAAATTAACTATTTTCAAATTTACAGCACCATAAACTACCTATCGATCTTATAGACGCTCGAATACGCTTGATCACTTTTTGTGCGGTCTTACATTTAGCTGCTTTATCTTCGGTGGGTAGTTTTAATGCGGAAAAGTGACAACTGTTCATTTCACATTCCGCTATGATGTACTGCTCTGTCTCGTTCACATGAAATAATTTCCGATTTTAGTTCAAGAAGAAACGCAATCGAACCCTATCTTTTCATATTATTTATTTAATGTCATGAGCCTATATAAAAAAACCGACAGATGGCACTAATAATTAAATGTTATTATTGTTATCATTGGTTAACTTAATGGGTTTTTATAAACAATCAGTCCTTTTTTAAAAATTCAACATCGCACGAAATGTGTTCAAATTTATTCGGACGAAAAGTTCGACGAGTTTTAGAGAAACGTTTTTATCGACGATAGTTCGTTTCATATTCCGCTCTAACGTATTGCTCTTTCTAGTTCGCTTGGACTAATTTCAGTTTTAGTTCACAAAGAAACGCAATCGGGCCATTATTATTTTTTTTATAGATGGCCAAATACATTTCTGTTACTTTGGCCGTCAACGTTACCTGCGCCACCAGCATTTCGCCGGCGAATAAGAGTTGCTAAATCTTTCTACACAGTTAAACAACCTAATACCAAATATAATCAATGCTATAATCAATCATTGAACCTCTAGCTACAGGATAAATCAGAATGATATGAAATTTCTACGATATGCCAATTCAACACGACCGCAATCCCGAAATAACCCTTAGCTATTTTACTTAAACCGGATTGAGGACGGCGGTATTTCCGTCGGGAATATTTTCGGACCTAATAATTCATCTTTACAATGATGAGACCTAACGATATTGACAATACCCTATACAGAAAAATCCATATTTTATTTTCAACGATTTCATAAAGCTATTCCAAAATACTGTTGGCATAATCTGTTTCCGGATCGCAAATAATAAGAACACCAGGGCTCGTAATTTATTTCATATACCGATAGCCAATACCAACTATGGCCAAAATTGTAGTTTTATACAGCGTTTAGATCGTAAAACATACAGGTTTGTATTTATTTAATTTATCTAATAATTCATCTTTACAATGATGAGACCTAACGATATTGACAATACCCTATACAGAAAAATCCATATTTTATTTTCAACGATTTCATAAAGCTATTCCAAAATACTGTTGGCATAATCTGTTTCCGGATCGCAAATAATAAGAACACCAGGGCTCGTAATTTATTTCATATACCGATAGCCAATACCAACTATGGCCAAAATTGTAGTTTTATACAGCGTTTAGATCGTAAAACATACAGGTTTGTATTTATTTAATTTATCGTCAAATACTTCGAAGACATTCAAAACACGATTAACCCTTTAATGGCCATAGGACATATGTGTCTCATAAATTAAAAAATCATTGTATCAATTATCGAATACGAATAATTCATAAACAAAAAAAAAACCATCTTAATATTGGCTTTAAAAAATTAACAATTGTCTAAAAATATACTGTTTTTTTTTTTATAAATCGCAAATGACCAATGAACTCTAGTGATTTTAAATAAATACAATATTTACCGCATGTTTTTCTTTTC
>OX155959.1:10965682-11150682 GCA_944548615.1 Micropterix aruncella | reverse complement strand
TTTATATTCGGTGTATCAATTTTCTATTTACGTAATATTTTGACTTATAAATTATAATATAATATTTTCGCACTATTTTTGTTTAAAAAAAACTTTTAAATGAATTAAGTCCTACTTAAGACCTTCTTTCATATATCAATAGTGAGGTCAATCAGTTTCTCGTTGTGATAATTAGAATTATATTCCTTGTCTATAGAGATATTAGTAAAAACGGCTTACATATTTTGGCATTTTTTTATGTTGCATTACAAGTTGTAAATTAATTGTAAATATTAAATATTAATTTGTTGTAAATATTAAGTACCAGGTAGATGGATTCTAAGTAAAAAAATATATATTATGTATTACCTAGGTCACCTTATCATTATGGACCTTTCTTTGGATCTACTTACCAAAACCTTACAAATAAATTTTTTTCAGAGTCATCATGGCTTCAAGGGGCATGCTTATGTTGCAAGCTGCATTAAATAATCAGAATGCACTAATTGAATCACCACCAATTCCGACAACGGAGAAGATTGCGTCTATCGATGAATGGAGTTTCATTAATGAGATATCTCATAAACTAAGAGAACCATGAGATCAGGACAATTATACGACATAAAACCAGCTTAAGACGATATAATGGACCTGATTAGGTCCCACCATATTCCTTCTGCATACAAGGATCTTTATATTGCAGTATTTGATGAACAAACTCACTTTTCTATGTTTAAAGCGAGGTTTTAAGCTTTTAAATTGCAACTTCTCACATATTATTAGATTACATTTTTTTGCTTACCATTAGTATTGTGAAATACATTTTATTAACATTAAAAATACAAAAATACTCTTATTATACGCCTTTTATTTTTATCTTTAATAATCAACAATTTTTAAAATATCTGATATTTTAGGAGGAAAAGTGACACAATTAGTGCAAACTATGAAATTTAAGCTACCAAGGCTACTATAGTAATCAAAATTCCGAACATTTTTTATATAAAACGCAGAATAATATGATTTCATTACCTGCATTATTAAAATTGTAATATTTACTAGTATTTCGAGCTTTTGGCTCGTGCAAAATATATTATTTTTGTATTTTTGTTCTCCTAAAAAAGTAAATTTTTTGATTTGTGTCAGTTTTCTATGTGACATGTGATATTATTATTAATATTATTACGTATATTTAATCTATATATTGTGAATTACCTAACACTATTTCTATTTTATTATTATCTTTTCAATATTATGGGTCCGATTGCGTTTCTATGTGAACGAAAACTGAAATTAGTTTAAGCGAACGAGATACAGAAATACGTTAGAGCCGAATATGAAACGAACGATCGTCGATAGAAACTACCTGTCGAACTTATATTCGTCCGAATAAATTTGAACACATTTCGTGCGGTGTTAGATTCAAATGCTCTATCTTTAATGGGTAGTTTTAATGCGGAAAAGTGACAAGCGTTCATTTCACATTCCGCTCAAGCGTATTGCCCTGTCTCGTTCACACGAACTGATTTCCAATTTTAGTTCACGAAGAAACGTTATCGAGCCCTATGTATATTTAAGCAATTAGTTTCATGTAATTAGTTATCTATTCATAATGTGGCTTATTATCCCTTTCCTTGAAATTTACCCACATACGTAAAAACTGTATTTTCTTCATATATTATTCTTGCGCTGTAACGATATGTCTAGTTTAACTGTGAAAACTTTTAACTAGATATATTGGGCTCGATTGCGTTTCTTTTGAACTAAAATCGGAATTTAGTTTATGTGAACGAGACGGAGGAGTACGTCAGAGCGGAATGTCAAATGAACGTTTGTCACTTTTCTACATTAAAAACTACCCACCGAAGATAAAGCAGCCAAATCTAACACCGCACGAATAGTGTTCAAACTTATTCGGGCGTCTATAAATTCGACAGGTAGTTTTGGTGCGGCAAAATCGACGATAGTTCATTTCATATTCCGTTCTAACGTATTGCTCTGTCTCGTTCGGTTGAACTAAGTTCCTGTTTTAGTTCACGAAGATACTTAATCGGGCCCATTGTTAGATAGACTTATAAAGTATACAAACGATGTAAGTTTTGTAAAAATTAAAATAAAATCAAACCACTGCTTACCTATAGTTATTATATTGAATAGATAATTGAATCCGTAAATTTGGCAAAATTAATCGAGCTGTAAATTCCTAAGTTGGAATTGCGGCGCACTGAGTTTATCGGTGTATTACTGAAGCGGAAGCCATTCACTTAATGCAAATTTAAAGCCAGGACAATCGCATCCACGATGCTAGTTGTAATGGCTTTAGGTAGTCAATTGTAATGCGAAACTATACGATAAGGTTAGGATTTTTCTGAGACGGTTGAAAGAAAAGCCAAATCATATTTGAAAAACATTTATATATTTGTTATTTAAATGGAACATTTAGTACACAATGTAAAAGAGATTATTTTATTGTCCTTCATATTATTTTATTTTATAATATCTAACTAAATTTATTATATTACAAAACAGTATATTGATATGGCTAATATATGTAAATTTGTAATGTATAATATTCTATTGCATAAATAAATATGTATATTATAATGACCTAAAGTGGATACAATTGTATTTTATTTATCCGCGAGCACGCGTTGATTGATCGAGTGCTCGCGCTAGACTGACGCTTCGCCGCGCAAACATGCCTACCCTACATTCAGCACCGCTAGTATAAAAATCCCTAAATACATAAAAGCGCATAACTTATTTTGAAATCTATGACTATTATTACTGTGATAAATCCACGGTGGAGTATTCGAGTACCAGATGAGGTTGCTGCCGTCTGTCGTGGTGGCGTCTGGCCATGCAACTGTCCCCGACTGTATGTTTGTGTATCTGCTGATGATCTTTCCTCCCTTTTTCTTCTGATCGTCGGGTGTTGATATTTTGGGTTGATTTTTTATCACAGTTGTGAAACGCTGGTGTTGGATCGCTGTCGGCTGTGGAGGAGGCAGCTGTAGTTCTGTTTGAAAGAAATTTTGTTAATGTTACAATATTATTGAATAAAAATATATTTTATACAAAGTGTTCGCGACAGGCCGACATCTCTTTCACGGGGTAACTCTATATATGCCACTAAACAAGAGATTTATTTATACAGAAAATTATTTAACTTATTATTGATTTATTTCCTTTATAAATTAATCTTTTAATATCCAAAAACCTGCTTTTCAAGGGGAAAAAAGCTGTATTTTACATGAAAAATTGAGGGAAAAGTCACGTGCATTTCTTTTTAACACGCTTTTATTAGGTCGACCTGTATGTAACTAGGTAATGGAATCTAAGGTAACTAATTAAACCATCTTCAAAGGATCGTAGCGTCATGAAAATTGGCAGCTGTATGTAGTTCTGATGACAATACAATAATATGGTACTGTCGAACTGATCTGATGATGGAGTCGGAAGATGTTAACAGGAACTTCATGATGGAACATTGTATCATAGCTGTGTTTGGACTTGTTAGAAAAGTCTTGGAATGAACTTTGACCACGATTAGGTTTCAAGGTCTGATGATGAAGCCGGAAGATAGGCACTGGCATCCATGATGGAATATCGTATCATAGTCGTGTTTGCACTTGTGAGAAAGGTCACATAATGGACTTTGAACACGATCAGGTTTCAAGGTTATAACAAACCTATTATATATTGACTTGTAATATTGAGTGTAAGTAGTGTAAATATTGACATAGGTGCCTGTATATTTTTTTTTGTTTTTACGTGCATTTATAAAAGCGTGTTTTTAGTGTTTTTTTTAAACTATTAATTTATTATTTAGACCTTGGCTACGGAGGAAAACTATTTAGACCTGGCTACGGAGAAATTTTTTAATTATGATAATCAGATTATTTTACTTTTCCGGCCCACCAACCAACGATGAGGGAAAGGATTGGGAACGCGCATATTTTTTTTCGAGATGAAGACGGAAATATCCATTTTGAGCCCCCCTGAGATGTTTAAGAACATTATCAGATGGAAGCTGTCTGTGTATCTGTATGTGTGTATTGCTCCGCGATTGGGCTTAAAAGCCTCCGAACTTTGGCACGCAGACATTTTTCGTCATAGCATACGTTGAAAAGGTCCACCAGGGGGCGCACTAGTCATATTTCAATCACGAAATATTGGACTTAAAAGCTTGAAATTTGGCACACAGAAGCCTTTTTGGGCCAAAATCGCATTGGAAACTTTTGGTTGGAATATCTCTTATTCAAGCTACACGAATAATATTTACATTTATCCATATTGACTGTCAAACTAACCTAAAAGTTTTGGATTCCTGCTGCCGTCTTTACGATTGTGTCAAACCTCCATCCCGAATGGACATCAAGCTCAAAATCCTTTCATAAGTCCTAAGATACTTGCGAGAAAGTTTTGGGATGACACAACTGGTTTTTTTTCTCAGTAATGAAGGCCTAAATCTATAAAAGTTGTGGATGACTTTCAACTCAGTTTGTCATATAAAAAAAAAATCTAGAATAATTATCTTAATATTATAAACATGTTTTTAAAAAAAAAAGCTGTTACTTCATCGTTCTCTCGCGAATATCATGTACACAGTGATTTATTTATTTATTTATTATTTTTATAAATTTTTTAGTTTCAAATAGTATTCAAGGGCATTACAAATGAATCCAATTCGCCCTTGAATATTAAAGCTAGAGTAAGTCTAAAAATAAATGACTTACATAACTAAACTAATGCTAACATTGAACAAGAAAAAAACACAAAAATATAAAACTAAATAAAAGACAGATTATGATAAACATGAGATAGCAGGGAGTTGCCTTTTTAGCTGCCAAAGGGATATACAAAAGATATCTATTTCTGTGGGTAAGAAATTAAGAAGAGCTGTAACTCTTCCCACTGGCCTGTCTACAAAAATATTGTTACGGTGGTACGGCACATTATATTAAACAATAGATGCGATCTCCTCGCTGTGTAATTTACCGTTATGTACAATTCAAACTTACATAGTATATCTGGCAAATAAATAGTTCCTTGAATTAATTTATATGCAAATATAATTAGTGAAATATATCGACGTGTTTCAAGACTGTTGTATCCTACCATTCCTAGCACAAAATTGAACGGAAATAAGTATGGATAAATATTGTATTTTATGTAATAAATATGTCTTAAATTTTTTCTTTGAATACGCTCTACCATCTGAATGTATTTGTTTTCACTTGTACACCAGATGACCGAGTTATATTCAAGTATGCTACGGACTAAACAATTATATAGTAAAAACATTACATGAATATTATTAAACTGTTTACATATGCGAATAATAAAACCGACCATTTTGCTAGCACGATTGCAAATATTTGTAATGTGTGCACGGAAGTTCAACTGCGTATCAAATGTAATTCCAAGGTCCCTCAACTCGGTTGACCTTTTTAAAATTGACCCGTTTATTGTGTATGGGAAAAATCAAGGTGTTTTCTTTTTAGTGATGGTTAAAACAGAGCACTTGTTAGTGTTGAATTCCATGTCATTGACAGAGCCCCATCTTGAAAGTGATGGGACTTCCGCTAAGAGCCGCAGGCGGATTTTTTTAGGATTAGACTTATGGGAGCATGGACCTCTTAAATGGGACTTGATGGGACCGTGCTGCTTGGGCCTGATGGTCTGCTTGTGTTTTTAAGGTCGGCCAAACTCACGGTTCAGCTCCCTTTCGGTAGCCTCCTCGAAGAAGGAATAACCTGGAAAGGCCTATGTGAACTGCCTGCGGCTGTATGCCCAGTCGTGGTCAGTTAGGAACTTAGATTCGATGTGGAGGAACACCGAATTTAAAAAGATTTAAATAAATACGTAGAAACACCGTTGTTTATAATTTTAAATTATAACAGAACGGAGAAATGATTAAATATGAAAAAAGTCATTTTAAAAAAGAAATGATATTGCGCCTACTGTTCCACTTTTAAAGGACACGGCAGCTACACAGCGAAGACAACCCCCCCCCCCCCCCCCCCGCTGCCGCTGCATAAGCCGTGTCTATTGACCGCTGCATAAGCCGTGTCTATTGATCAGCGCTACGACACAGTACATTCTAATGAAATGCGAGATATTATCAGCCACAGCGCGCATTCTACATCTTCTTATTCTCTTACGTGGCTTATCACGAGCCATCCCGCGAGCGCCTGGCATGACAGTATAAGACCGCGGATGGGCGAGCGCGAATGGGCGAGCGTGTAATTATATATTTTTTTTAAATTATGTATCAAGGTTTTGCGACTGATTTGACGGTACTTTTATGCCGTGCACGCTACGGAATATACGAGGTTCAACTGGAAAGTTTGTATGAAATAACGAAATAAAATATTGTAATTTTCAAAATACTCTCCCTGAGAAAAATGCATCGCCAAAGCTGGAAGGATATTTGGAAGTTTTCCGTTGTAAAGATCTTCAGCTGCCGCATTGTTGCTGCCTTGATGTACTCCTCGTTCTTAAATGCTGTCCTCGAAGCACCATCTTGAATTTTGTGAAGAGGGAGAAATGACAAGGGTCCGAATCGGACGAAAGAGGGGGCAATCGAGGTGTGGCACTCACTCAGCCGCCAGTCGCGCTGCTAGTGCTCCTCTTTCGCATGCATACAACTGTTGTTTTCAAGACGTTTGTTTAGTTGCAGCGTACGATACGATGGACAATTTCGATACAGAAAAGTTTATTATCGAAATTCAAAGCAGACTACCTAATTGGGATAGTTCCTCGCCGGATTTTTCTAATAGAGATTTGAAAATGTCGCGATTCTGGTATCTATCTCGGGTCTAATCTGGTGTCTCGACTCAGTAGCTCAAAGACACCACGGTGCGCTACTGGTTGCACCACCATGGTGTCCCGGTGGAATAGGGCCCTTACTCTTCCGCCGTCCCCGGTGAGGACCGCCATTACCAATCGTCGCGAGCGTGCTCAGTCTCTACAATCGAACCACACCGCAGTAAAGGGGATCCTAACTATCCCTCAATGGTGGCAGTAAGACAAATAAAAAACCTCTAAACGAGCAACAGACCCGACTGAATTCTAGAGCGCTTGGGTTCAGTCTGATCTACGTGGGGATCGTAAAGGGTGAGGAAAACCAGACTTGCGCGCCTCCAGTTCATTTCATGTTCTTCTAACATTTTTTATAAGAAATATATAATACCTTGTAATCTTATGCTTCCTTCTGCTCGTCCAAGGGCATTCACCGAACAACACACATATCCACCAAAGTCCCGCCTGTCTAAAGACTTTATTGTCAAATTCATATACAGGGAATATTCGTTTATATAACTTTCTGTGCTGGTATATTTGTTGACGTCCATCAATTTATCACCTGGGAAAAGGTAGCTAAAATTATTATATGATCTAAGACGTTGAATACTAAAATTTATTTTTAAATATAACACTGACCATTATCCCTTAACCAAGAATTCATGGCATTTGGTGAAGATTCCACGTAGCACTGGACTTGCACATCGCTAGCTAAAGGCGCCGCTACGAGCTGGTTTGATAACTTTACGAGTGGAGAAACTGTTCAAAATAAAAAAAAACATATCTTTAACAGGAAAATCTTTCGAAATCCAGCATTTGGAGTCCAAAGGCGACGCGCGAGGTCCAAATTGTTCAAAACAGAACACAACCAAATTGTTCAAAACAATAGTTTACCGCAACATTGGTATACTTTAAATTCTGCGTATACTTTGATCGATACTTTGTTTTTTTTAAACGTTGGTAACTCTGCAGGCGCGAGCGGCCGCGCGTTTCTTTCAACGCAGTACCTTGAAAGAAACGCGCGGCTGCTCGCACCTGCAGAGTTACGAACGTTGAAAAAAAACGAAGTATCGATCAAAGTATACCAGAGTCGCCGTCTCAACATGTGAACTAATATCGGAAATTAGTTCATGTGTGCAAGACTAGGCAATAGAGCGGAATGTGAAATGAACGATTGTCACTTCTGCGCATTAAAACTACCAACCGAAAATAAAGTGTCTGAATCTAAGACCGCATCAAATGTGTTCAAACTTATTTTGATGAGTAGAGTTCAAGAGGTGGTTTTTATGCCGGAAAATCGCCAGTCGATCATTTCATTTCGTTCGAATGAAGTAATTTCTTTTGGGTCGTGGTAGAACCTTCTTTCTAACGAAGTCCCCCATTTCTGCCCAGTACGGCACTGGGCAGAAATGACGACATTCTATGTCGCTTTTCATTTGGGATTCTACCATGGAATTCGAAAGTGATAGAGATTAGATATCATCTCGATTATTGCATTTCTAATGAAATTTCTAATGAAAGTGTGTTTATTAATTATTAATATAATTTTGTGTGTTTATTAATTAATATTGATGATTTATAAATAGGATAAAAACGAATTGACCGCGTGAAGTTTGTAGCACCCGATTTTCGGGCGACGTTGCTACAAACTACGTTGCTACAAACTTCTTCGGTAAATTCGTTTTTATCCTATATGTAATGTCAAACCTACCCTAGACGACGGCGGCTGCAAAGTCTACGAAACGTCGGAGGCTACAAACTTCATGAGGTAAATTCGTTTTTATCCTATTTACAATGTCAAACAATCGCGATAGTCTTCGATTTCATATCAAATATTAATGAACCACCGCGCACCAACTTATTTTTCACAACCCCCTAAAGCAGGACTTCCCAACCGGTGGGGCGTGCCCCCCCCCCCCCCCCCGGGGGGGCGGAGAGAGATCTTAGAAGGGGGAAGTGTTCGAATATTTTAATCTAATTACTTATCATTGTTTATTATTTAAAACACACACAGATTTAGTCGCGCCATCTAGTTAAAATGATCAATGTTCTGCAATTACCAGATGTCCAAGAAGAATTTCTGGAAATGAAGGCAGATTCGAGAATGAAAGATGACTTTCATCTCTTGACTTTGGAGAAATTTTGGATAAAACGCTTTCTCCTTAATCCAAAAGTTGCCACTCTTGCCTTGCGAATACTTCTGCCATTTTCTTCGACTTACTTATGTGAAACCGGATTTTCAGCATTAGTGCAAATTAAGACTAAGCAGCGAAATCGTCTTACAGTCGATAATGATTTAATGATAGCTCTGTCAATAACAGAACCTGATATCGACCAACTGGTTCAAAAAATGCAGGCGCAAACATACCATTAATAAATAATAAATCGTGTTAAATAAGTATCTTAAACATAATTTGTGTTTTTTATTGAAGCAATGAAGAAAAATATTGGAGGACAAGAATTTTTTTTTTATAATCCGGGGGGGCACCGTGCAAAAAAGGTTGGGAAACCCTGCCCTAAAGTATTCCAGTACTTACAGTGAACATGTACGTGATATCTTTTACTGACTGAAGGCGGAACTCCATTAGAAGCTATGCAGTAATAGGCTCCAGCATCTTCACGCTGTATGTAGTTGAGTTGAAGAAATTCTCCCTCAAAGGTAGATGTCGCTAAAAATTTTAAATTAAATAATATATAAAGGCAATGGAGAGAACCTTGTCGGACCACTAAATCCCACCGAATTTTTCCTTTCCATTCTCGTGCCTGAATACAATATCCCTTGTAGCATGTCTCTTCCAGGTGACGTTGGGTGAGGGCTCCCCTGTTGCAGAACATCGGAGACGAACGGTTCCACCTTCAAGAGCTGAACCAGTCGCTGAATCCTGCTCGTCATTGAGGATATCTGGCGGAACCACCACATCGAGATATCCCATCTAAAACATAAGTGAACGAATAGACATTAAGGCAGGGGCGTAGCTACCGCCGTATCTGCCGTATCAATTATATGGCCCCCTCGGGCCACGGGGGCCCCCAAACTGACCTGATCTGACCTGGCGACCTGAGTAGTATGTTCGAAATATTACAACCGTAGAAACTCCTGTCTTCTTCAAACGAAGAGATAATAAACGCTTCCGGAAAACTGTCGACTAAATACAGTAAAGACATCTCAGTTATTCTTTATGACCAATTAAAGGCTTTAAAAACATGCCTAAAATCTGAAATTCAAAAAATTCATTCCATTAAGGAACTCATTGAATTATTTCTGATTAAATTTAATAGTCCTGCATCCAGTTTTCCGGAGGTAATAAAAGTATGCTCTTTATTCTTGGCCCTTTCAGTTACAACTGCAACTGCTGAAAGAAGTTTTTCAAAATTAAAACTGATAAAAAATTGCCTAAGAACTTCGATGGGACATGAACGCCTGTCAGACCTGTCACTATTCTCCATAGAGGCAGAAACCTTAGAAAAACTAAAGTCATTATCAGCTACAAATGATTTAATAAATCAATTTGCCGAAAAAAAGCCAAGTATATTTAATTTGAATTGTTTTTAAAAATTTTGGAAAAAGTGACAGATAGATAATTATGATGAATAAATATTTCTTTTAATTTTATACAAACATTTTTTGTTGTTGTGAGAAATCTTTACCCTTCCTAAGGGCCCCGAAACAAATTTGTATACGGGGCCCCGCCAAGGCACGTTACGCCACTGCATTAAGGAGAGGATATATGCGGAAACGCCAAAAATACCTCACATAATCAAAACAAAGGCTATAATTGCAAATCGTTCAGCTATATATGTTATACGAAGAGTTAGAGAGGACGGTCTAAGATTAATAAGACATTATGAGAAATACGCGGAGTAGTATCGATTAAAACGAACCAAAATGGATTTATAATTGTTGAAATACCAATTTCAAATAACATATCCCTGTGTCAACTAAGCCACTTAGTTGATAAATCTCCTAAAAAAGTAAAAACAACTTTTGTTTTTTTTTTTGTTATAAAAAAGATGTTTACATTTCATTAGTTCAGAATAAAAACAGAAACACCAACAATAACGGACTTGTGCTGGATTTTATTTTTAAAAATCAATCTGGAAGGTTTTTAATTAGTTTAAAACTTTGTGTGACGTATTGTCTATGAGATTAAATACGTTAAGTCTGACGACAAAAGTCCTAAATATGGAAAAAGTGAGACCAGTAAAAGCATTTTTTTAAATTTTCCCTGACTTTCACTACATACATTTCATATTTTCTAGAGTTTTATCAATAACAACTTTATTTAACATGCATTTTAGACCTTGATTTACATTAACAAATTAAACAAAAATAATTCGTTATACTGATGCAAAAGTGAGACTACGAATTGTAGTTTTCCGGGTTCACCTATATCCTCCTCTTAAATATAAGGAAGCAGCGTTTTAACACAATTTTTATAATCTATACTTTATGGTTTATTTTCATCTCGGATTTCTCAAAAATTAACATTAAAATTTGAAATATAAAAATCAGAATAATATTCCTAAGAAAATATTTATATACTTAGGAATATTTTTGGCCATCTATGGCCAAAAATATAATTAATTGAAATTCCCGTGATTGGTAGTTAGATAATTATTGGTTTCAATGACAATGACCTAATTAAATAGCCACATACCTGACTCATCATTGGATCAGTGTTGACCTGGCACATGAATGTTCCAGAGTCGTTAGCCTGCACATTAGACACGTGCAACTTCCAGGTGTTGTGACCGTTATAGGTCACGGACAATCGAGGATTCAGCGCCACCATGTTACTATGTATAGCCAATATTGCCTTGGAGTCTGACTTGATCCATGCGACCTGGTTCAACAGATGATACGATAAATATTAAGGCCAATAACGTTGTCGATGTTTTCAATCTCTCTCTGTTCCGTGGTCTTGCCGCACGCTTCCACGCCTCGCTTTAATACCAAAATTGCATGTTTTAATTGTATTACGAGAAGATCTTAAAGAATTTTTTGAGCATGCCAATTCTTTCAAATGGGAATAACATTAATATGTAACATTCAGGTACCTCATTTTAGTTCTTATTATTTAATAATAATATTATGAATTTAATATTTAATATGTAGATTACAATGTGTAATGTAACATACCTGATCATATACATACGTTGTTTTTTCCAATTTTGTTTTGATACTTCCTATTGTGTGATTGTTTTATGTATAAAGTGCTTGATGACTATTAATATTTTTATAATAATTATATATTTTATATGTATACTCATGTACATGTAAATTTTTTTTTATTTGTCTGTCGTGTAAAGCCGACTTTAGTCAACGCTATTGTCGAATTAATATTTATGCTTTAATAGTTTTATATCTACATATAAACTGTCGATTTCTAATATGCGATAATTAGCTTTAATTCATAATTCATGCTTTTATTGTATATTCTGAATCAATAAATTGAATACTGAATACTAATACTGAATATCTTCAGTGTATGTTAAAGAATATCTTAAGTTTTATATTTTCTTGTCTAAAGCAGGAATAACATTTTCGAGTGATTTCGACTAAGAAGATAAATACAGACTTTAGTTTTTATTTAATTTAATAATAAAGAAAACAAAATATCAAAACGCTGACTCGACATGTAACTCGTAAAGGACTTGAAGATTCAAAATGAGATTTTTATTTAGCACAATATCAAGCCGTCCCTGCATTCAGTGATAAAAAACTTTTAAGACGGATGGTTTACAACCTTTTGTATGTAAGGAAATTTGTGTTAGGTTTATGTTATTTGTGATCCGCCCTCCTGGGCTCTGATTTTTTAAGTTATTCACCACAAGTGCATTCATTCCATCTCGAACCATCACAGCTTTGGTTTATGACTTATTAGTCACTTGACTTATTTGTCATATACTTATGACAGCTATTTCAGTGCATTTAAAAAAATAATAAACAAAAAAATGACACGTAACTAATTTTGTGCGATGTACGATCTAGTTGTTAGATCTTGCGATCGTACATCTTGCAACTGCTAAAATAGTTGTACAAATAGGATTTAAATTTTACCTACATGTGGGAATACTGGCACTAGCTTGTTGGTTCGCCCGCCCTCTGGTGGGAGTAATTATCAGCGACCAGCGCGACTCATTTTAATTATAATTTCTAATGAGGTCTAAAATTTGAAGAAATAGATTAAAAAGTAAACCAATAAAACACATTAAAAAGCAAGGAAACCGTTTCAGACCATACCGGGTCCTAAGCTTTAACCAATTTTCTCTAGTTTCTGAGATCCACATGCGGACAAACGGACGGACGGACGGATAGACTTGTTATATTAGACACCAAAGATAGAGCCAAGAATTTTATGTTCTAAAATTTTACTACACTTTCATTTGCTTTTAATATAGCCATATTGCTTTAAGCAGCCATACCGCTATTTTACTGGGAAACTTAGTTAAGAAGTAATTGGTAAAAAAACTCTATAAAGAACTTTATTTTGTCCGTCGGTGTTTCTTCATAAAATGTAAATTTTACGAGCAGGTAAAAAACGTAAAATCTGTGACTAAAATCCAAGATGCGACCCTTCCTCGTGAAAACCCTTATGATTGAAAAACGTAAATAAAAAACGAGTTTCAGTTGCCGAAAATAAACACTCACCCTGTTTATTGTATAGTATATACTGCAGTGCATAACCAAGATGTGTTCAAATTACACAAAAATAATAATTTAAAAAAATCGCAAACATGACTGCCGGTACAAAAAGGTAACTATTTTATTTATTGTTATTTGGAATAATTAATTCGCTCATTAAGCACGTTTTTTAAAGGATACAGGAAGCTCCGCTGCGGCCCTATTGACGCGTGTTATCTTCCAGTGCCTAACATCCAGTGCTTAAAGACGATTGTGCATTCTGTCAGTGAGTCGACAGGCCTTGTCCAAGACCCGTGACGCCTTATACTGGGCAATTGCCCTTCAGCGGGGCTTCACGTGAGCTGGGATAATTTACTCGGCTTTCTGAGTGTGGCGTCGCAAGGGATACGCGCCCTGCAGCAGGTATCTCGTGACGATCGCGCGCCACTCGTAACGCTTTATATAGCCGTCCGCCGACAGCTGCTGTGGTACACAGTCGATTGCCCTCGTATTTATCGATATAGACATCACTATATTTTCGGGATATACTCAATCAGACCTTTCATTGGTTAAGAAACACGATGTATTTATATTAATTTATTGACATTTGGCCAACTATTTATTCGACATTTAGAACGTTCATGGACCCTATGACACTCGGGATGATATAAAATATCTAATAATATGACACACTTCTAAATCGGTTCAAGCGTTTAGAAGTCAAGGAGGAATAAAGAAACGGAAAGCATACATTACACTCCTTTTTGTTCGTCTGTCGTGTAAAAAAAAGACCTATACGTCCGAAAGTAGGTGTTAGGTTGATGGCTGTCATTCCGAGAATACTTTAAAAAACTGGAGATATTGGCCGTTTATGCAAATTTTGCCCAAGAAGCTATTTGCGAATTTTACAAGAGAGCTTGCAATAAGAGCTAAGCAAAATACTATAAGGGTTCATCGGCTTAATATGAGGATTATAACCCATTACCGCAAAAGGATTAAGCTGTATGTAGAACTTAAACGTTTTAATCGGTTGAAATTGGCTGCGTGATCAACTGAAGGAGATCAAAAGTAATGATTTTTTTAAAAATCCATTCGAACTCACGTGACATATTTTTTTTTCATTCTACCCCCTTAAATATACGCCGATTCCTAAAGGTATAATACATTTGATATTCGATACGTCAAAACCCTAGTGATGCATATATAATTTCCCATATTTTTTAAATACAATTTTCGATACGAATAAAATTTAAAACATTTTCATTATACAACCCATTTCCCTTCATATTTTGTAGATATTTTATACAAGATATAATAAATAATTCATTTACTTAACTTACCTTTATTTTGATTTATTACTTTATTATTGGAAAGCATTTTTTAATCCTACCCCTATTACAACGGCTACTATCTTGAAACGTAATCAAAAAGTTAAAATCCCTGAAAATACGTCGTTTTTAATGACTTCATTCAACATTAATGCCAAAATTTAAAGGCAATCCAAAAACGCATTTTTTTAGCAGCTAATATTATTGCGTTAAGTAAAATAACTTAGTATTGTTATTTTTTTCACACAAAAAATACACAATTATTACTTTAAGTATATTACTAAACCATATCTGGTTTTTCTGTGTCTTCAAAAACCTCTACAATATTAGGTTTAAAGTCAATAGGTTTCCAGCTAATATTTGAAACTCTTCTTCTTCTTTTTCCTCAGCCTGGTTTAGTCCACTCCTGGGCGAAGGCCTCTTCCTTCTGTTTCCATGTCTGTCTGTCAGCTGCTGCCCTCAGCCAGTTGGTCCCTGCTGCTTTTCTGATGTCGTCCAGCCATCGTACTTGTGGTCTCCCTACGCCTCGCTTTGTGGTTCTTGGTCCTCCACTGGACAAGCCTCTTCGGCCACCTGGCGTCATCCTGCCTTGCGACGGGACCTGCCCAGCCCCACTTCAGGCTGGCGATACGTTTCATGACGTCTTTCACCCGCATGCGTCTTCGTGTCTCTTTATTGCGCACTCTGTCGCGGAGACTAATGTCCAGTAATGCTCTCTCCGTGGGCCTTTGGCATACTCTGTAGCGGTTGGAACTGCTCTGCGTTAGATGCACTGTTTGAAGGCCGTTATTTGAAACACCTACTCAAATTAATAACATTTACATTCTACCGGCAATGCATGCCACTATTATTGGTCGTATTAAAGTAGTAAATACATAGACATATATCCATGAGTACGTAAAAATATCAATTAATTATAAGCAGTCATTATAAGGATACGTCCTCAGTAGATCCGGTTTTCCATCATTCCAGCTAATCTACTTATATACATCCCCGTGAATAGTCTCTGCGATACTTAATAACGTATCATTCCTAATGTAATAGAAATAAAATTCTGTATTAGCGGGTCGAAAACCGTTTTGATAGACGCCATTTGTTTGCTCGCTGAAGTCTGATGGGAGTTCTTCTCTGTTAATTACTCAACTTACATAACAAATAATATAATTATATTTCTTCTCACCCTGTATTCGCCCAAATTATTGACAACGCATGTGAAATGCGCATCTCGACCTTGTGTTACCGTCAAATTCTCCAGAGGTGCCAAAAAATCAGGAAGTGGATCTGTCTGCAGTGGAACCTGATCTGAAATAATAAATTCGATGAATAAAGCGATCAAAAGCGTTCTATAAATTCTTTAAGTTACATGTAAACAATTTAACTACATACAGATTAGGTATATTTTATACAGAAGAGTAGTTATCAACCATGTGGCATTTGAATTTGAACTTGAAATGGAAGATAAACATATTTCACTACTCTTTATTTCATTATGATTAAAAGCATTTCACTTATTTAGTAATTAGCAATATAAATATAAATGATCATATACCTGTAATTTGTGTATGTAGTAGTGCTGTGAAGCACCAAAGTATTAACCCTCCTTGCAGTACCATTACAGTGGTAAGTAACCTACAAAAGAAATCCAATTTGGAACGTTTACAAAAGAATCAAGATGGGCTTTTTTACTATTTTAGCTAGATGACGTGTAATTGATGAATCAATTAAAACATTAGAAAATATTGATAGGTTTAAGAGTCAGCAAATGACTATTAGAAATAAGGCTTTCTGGAGTAGTGAAGAAACTTACAATTGTAGTTTAATTGGTTTGAAATATTATTGTACTTATGAAAAATGGCAGGTAGATCATTGCTCTACTTTTTAAAAATAATTAAGAAACAATATGTAGAATAGCGTCAGATTGCAATACAAAATATTTTGTAAATCGCATGTCTAGACGTAAATAAATGAATAGTTTTAAAAAAAACACAAAAAATACGCTTTTATAAATGCACGTAAAAACACTTAATCGTTGTCAAAGTTCATTACATGACCTTTCTAATAAGTCCAAACACGGCTATGATACGATATACCATCATGGAATGCCAGTGCCTATCTTCCGGCTTCATCATCAGACCTTGAAACCTAATCGTGGTCAAAGTTCATTCCAAAACTTTTCTAACAAGTCCAAACACAGCTATCATACGATGTTCCATCATGAAGTTCCTGTTCATATCTTCCGACTCCATCATCAGATCAGTTCGACAGTACCATTTTATAGTATTGTCATCAGAACTACATACAGCTGCCAAATTTTCATGACGCTACGATCCTTGGAAGATGGTTAAATTAGTTACCTTAGATTCCATTACACAGTTACATACAGGTCGACCTAATAAAGCGTGTTAAAAAAGACGTAAGCCTTTAGTGGAATTGCCGTGAATAATTTATTTTAATTTAAATACCGTTCATTTTTCTCTTATAACTATAATTTACTTAAATATTTCGAAGTAATCAATAGATAATTTATATTAAAATCTATATTACTTAGCATATATTAATGACTCTTTCTTTCTTTTCTCACATATAACTTTATTTATATTATTTAATCGAATTTTATATCATATTTATTTCCGATTATATAATGGAATTGCATTTTATTTATTACGTTATTTTTTAATATTTATTATTATTATTAATATTATTTTGAAGGCTTATTAGTGGACATTTTTAGACCATTTAGTGGAAATTTTTTAGGACAATTTAGTGTTATTACCTTTTTACTAAAACTTGTACAAAATTGATTGTAATATTAGAGTCCTGTCCACCCTAGTACGGGCTAGTCCCAGTTGAGTGACAGAATCAAATAAGCAATAGGTTAAGGTTTTGCCATTCGGTTGCTGTTATTTTTGTAAGCAAATCAATGTTTTATAGTAATTATTTTTAAATAAATAAAAATGAAAAATAATGTATCCATGTTTAATGGTAAATTTACCTTTATCGGGGATTTAGTCATAAAAATATCATTTTCGCAGTTGAAAATAAACGACTTCTAAAAGTACATGTAAGTACGTGACAACGATTCTGTACATTTTAGTGTTAAAGAAAGAAGCAATACTGTGATATATCAAACTCTGGGACGAGAAGGAACGTTTCGGAAAACTCCATAGCCAATTAAGTAAACCCGCCAAATGGTGTGTTCAAGTGAGCAAGTGAAAGTGTGTACATACAAATCTATATTTTTGGATGTCTGTCAATGTTTCTTTATGTCCAAAAAAATCACAGATTGCTGAAAAAAAAATACCAAACAATTTCATATAAGTAGTAATTTATATTGAGCTGTATTTGTTACTGGTCTTATTTTCTATCCACCTCTGCTATGTCTCTGGTCTTTCTTCCGGTAATCTTTGGTTCTTTTAAAAGATGATTCGAACAATAGATAGTTCTCTGAGGATGTATCTAAAGTATGGTGTTAGGCTCGTTAAAATTAATCACATAATTTGCAATATATTATTTGGGAGTCTAGGTTTCGCAGGCATGTATCAATGTAGACCAGTTGTCGTAATTTATAATATAAATATAAACTTGTATATAACGTAAATTTCATATATATGGAGGTTGCAAATGACCTTCTTTATCGCGTTGAATGCTAGTTTATGTCCGAGCAATTCTTGTGATCTGGTCTATGATGACATGTCAAGCTGTGGTGAAGTCGATGTCTCGTTATACAGTGTGTCTCATTATACGTCGATGTCTCGTTATATGTGTATATTGCTACATAGAAGCCGGTGGCCATGCTATAGTTACTGTTAGTTTACCTTGCTGTTAAATACGGGTACAAACTCTAGCTAATTTAAATACGAAACAACACAAACGAAATGATTTTAATTAAAGTTTTTCAGTAAAATTAGGCGGATTTTTGACTATCAAGTGGCTTTAAGTAAGAAAGTAATAAATAGCCGAATTTAGTAATAACGTTGTAAAGTTCGAAAGCTTACTAGCTTCGAAACTCTTTAACTTTTGAGAATTTTTACCGAAGTTTATCTAATAGTTTCTCGTTACATACGAGAACATATTGAAGTATAAATGAGTATTCATTTATACTTCAATATGTTCTCTAATTCTTATCTAATATTCTTATCTAAACATTCTTATCTAATTTATAACAGAATTATTTGTAATGATTCTAATACCACCCTCACGGGAATATCTTTTACCTGTCACGGTTATCATATTCATCCAAACTGTTTCTTGGTTGGCTTCTCAGATTTTTCAAGTTCACTTAATTTTTGATAGTCATAGAATGACCTACGAAACACCAATCTCCTACATAGAAGACCTCTGGCAGAGGGTCATAGTGCGATTGGCAGGAATCAGTCAAACTACTGAGCATGTAAAATGATTGAAGAAGCCATTATCCGCCAATAAAGCTGATGAAAGAAAATTTTATTTTACATTTTTTTCATTATCAAGAAACCTATAGTGCTATAAAAAATAAGCAATTCAATACAGACCGGTGATATTTTGTTTTTAACCGACTTCAAAAAAAGGAGGAGTATCTTGAGTATCGGTTGTATCTTTTATTTTTTTAATGTTTGTTACCTTACTTGTTTTGTTATGTTAGTTACTCCGTCATTTATGAACTGATTCAAAAAAATATTTTTTCATTTGAAAGGTTATACTTCCAGATTGGTGCCATTTTAATCAAAATCCTGTTCTGATGATGGGATCGATGAGGAATTGAGGGAACTACTCGAATATTACCATATGAAGATGAATATTTACATATTGGTTCAGTTCCGATGACAATGCATTTTTTTATGGTAAGCATGACCTGATTCTTAACCCAGGGTTGGCTCCCGACGATGGGAGTCCTCAACGGTCAACAGCACAGACACGAAATTGTGTATATACATTCAATTACAACAGTTCTAAGTTTTACTAAGACAGGACTGCGGCACCCAGGGTTGGCTTCCAACGAGGGAACTGCTCAACGGTCAACAGCACAGACATGGACTTTTGTATACACGTTAAATTATGATAGCCCGTTCTAAGTTTCACCATGAAATGGCTGCTGCACTTATTTAAAATGAAGTCGGTTTTTTGTGTTAAAATGTTGTATTATTTATTATAGTTTCATTGTATTACGATGAATATTGTGATAAGTTAATAAGGTCTCCAATACGCAAATTGCCTATAGAAAGGGATAAGTGAATTAGTAATATTATATATTTTATATAAACGCTCTAACAATAATATTAAAATCGTTTATTGTTATGTTTATCTTTGTTTTATAATAAACGTTATCTTATTAAAAGTCATATAGAATGTAAATTGCGTTATATTATTGTTATTATTTTAAAAAAAAATAAATCGAAATTCGCGGAAGGGCATTACTTCTTCAGGATTACATCACCCCAATAGGTACATGCCTGTTGGATAGAAAGTGTAGTGATGTTTGCTGACCCTACGAGCCTTACCTGCTGGCCTGTCTTGACTCTCCTAAAAACCGATACATGTACATATAAGCAGGATATAATATAATGTAATGTAATATAATATAACATAATATAATATACGTAATACAAACTAAAATTTATAGTAAACAATATAAGAATGCATTTTTTATCATCTTTATGCTACTGTATATAGCCACTATATATAAATTAGTAAACTAATAGAAATTGTTTTTTATTAATAATGCATCATGTTTATCCTACCGTATATCATTCATCATATTTTTACAGAAACCAATATATTTTATAATTAAAATATAGTCATTCTAATTAAATACGTAAAACCAACATTACTACAATGTACATATCAATTGATATATTGTCAGGGTACTGGCTACCTGATTTTCTAGATGCCCCGTTTCAGTAATGAATACGTAAATATCACTCACTTTGTTCTCTAATAAATAGGGCTTTATAAGCTTTACTCAAAGTGGCAGCAAAGCTCTTCCTCGCGACACGGTAGAGCCTGTTCCAGGTCACGGAGGCACGATATGTGAAACTTCCTTTTAAGTTAGTCCTTATATGGCGAGGTATTACAGCCAATTGCCTAAGGGCCCTCAACGTTTCTACACCATGCTAATTTTTAATATAAATATTCAGACGAAGAATTTCCCAGTTTTTTGATGACATCCGCATAGTGAAAGTTTTGTTAAATTTAGTTTTCATCGTAATTAATATGTAGATATGTAGTTTTATTCAACAAAACTCAATATATTGGTTCCTAACTTTATTATTACCTTTAGTTATGTTTAATTTATTATTATTAAATTTTAATTATGATTATGTTTATTTAAAACCTATCATGATTTTACTTATTTTAACTGTTCCTAATGTTTATAATTAAACTTATTTGTTTGTGATGTTGATTTTTTAACTCTTATGATCGTCTTTTCATTCTTTCTTTTTCTCAAAAAATACTTTACATTTTTTCCTATTGATTACGATTTTTTTTCCTAATGATTACTCGTATTTAAAAACTTTCATGATTTTGATTATTCTAAGTGTTCTTAATATTTACAATTAAACTTATTTATTTATGATTTTGATTTTATAACTCATATCATCCTATTTTTATTCTATCTTTTTCACAACAATTACTTTTTATTTATTTCCTAACCTTATATTTTTTCATAAAAAACATTGTGGTTTTAGATTCTTTATTTATTATTACTATTATTTTTAATCAACGTCTCTTTAATATGAATTTCTGACATAAATATTATTTTAGACCTTTTTTCCTAATTAAAAAACTTTTATTTGTGACTTAAATTCTTTCATTATTGTTATCTTCTTCTATTAAGTTTTAACTACGTCTTAATAAAATTACTCTTATAAACCTTTTAGTTTTTTAACGTCTTCAGATAATAATTAATATAACTCTATGTTTATAAAATGTCCGCCTAAGAACAAGCTTTGCTTAGTTGGGCGATATCGAACAATAAACAGTACATAATAATTGAGTTTAAATTCTTGCTGATTTGGTACAAAATATTTTATTTGGTGTTTTAAATTGTGAGTTTTATTTTATTTCCTCTAAATAAATAATTTGCTCTAAATAAAAAAAATCAATCAATAAAGACGTACGAAAAGAACAAAGCAATAATGTAAATAATTAAAATAAGAAACTTACGTTTATTTTTTGTCTAATTACCATCACATTTTACTGGAAATCATCGCAACACTTTTTAATTCACTCAATGAAGATTACAAAACTTTTTACGCGCGCGAAATAAGGTTCTGGCCGCAACCTGACGCACGACTGCCCTCCGCCGCTGCCTCAAAATGACTGAAATGCAGACACTGAAATGGAAAATCTTACCGCCCAGAGAAAATTCCCTCCACCGGGAGCGCATCAGCTCGCTTACATCGTATGGACCAATTAAATTATAATTAAAAAATAAAAGTTGGTTATTTTAATTACTTCTACCCGCGGTTCTGCTCACGGTAAAAAAATGTACCATTATTTTATTATAATAATTCAAAAAAGAAACGGCGTATCGTTATAAGAAATTGCCGATATTTTCAAAACCCTAAATTGATATATCTGCTATTTACATAATACATTGGTGAGAAGTCTATATACTCTTATGTCGAAAATATGTACATATATATTGCTTAAAAGTTAAGGGTCATAACGACGCATAACGAATCCTTTTTATACTCATTTAATCGATTTATATTATATTTATTGCCGATTATATAATGGAATTGCATTTTATTTATTATAGTATATTTTAATATTTTTTATTATTATTATTAATATTATTATTTTTTGAGGACCACATTTTAGGGCAATTTAGTGTTATTAGCTTTTACTAAAACTTGTACAAAATTGATTGTAATATTTGAGTCCTGTCCCCCTTAAAACGAGCTAGTCCCAGTTGGGTGACAGAATCAAATAAGCAAAAGGTTAAGGTTTTGCCATTCGGTTCCTGTTATTTTTGTAAGCAAATCAATGTTTTATAGTAATTAATTCTTAAAGAAATAAATAACTAAATAAAACTTCCTGATTTAACCCGTTCGCCAGTTGTGATTGACACATATAATGTTGATTTGTTTGGTATGTCGATTTTTTAGAAATCCTGTCATCGTTTCTTTTAATTATCTCGATAAATGCAATGATTTTGATGCTAATGTAGTTCATAAAAGGACTTTAGCGAGATTGAGCCTGATTTTTTGCGAGATTGAGCAAATGAAAATTATTTTTAAAAATGTTATATAAATTGCATAGTTATTATGAAAAGAAGTCAGTTTTGCTCACTTTACAAGTACATATAATTTTCCTTTTGAGGATTTGTTTCTAATGGGATAAATAATACTAATGATAATGGGCTTGATTGCGTTTCTTTGTTTAGTTTACAAAGAAACGCAATCGGGTTACAAAGATTCGCTTGAAATAACTGAAATTATTACTACCCCAAGATTACGTAATCAACCGAATTGGCGGAAAATGTGAAGACTCGTGAAGCCAGCAAACCCAGCAAACCCAGTAAAGTGTTTGTAGACTCTTTTACAATGAGGCATAACTCCGTATCCTTCGTGCACTTTTTGTATTTCTTTTTAAATGCCTTCACTCCTCGTCGGCCCGCTGTTGTGCCTCCGGACCCGAGAGGAGTGAAAACGCTTCGGCGTATGTACTGAGAAACTCCATGTGTAAATCCGCCATAGAATTGATGCGCCACACGACCACTTTAATCTTTCCGCGATGGAGTTAGAGCGTGCAGCGGCGCGCTAGGCCAGAGTTGCAGCCGTGCCGCTGCCACGCAGAGCGGCCACCGGCTTGCCAGACAAAGCAGGAACGGGCCTGGCCACCCGGGCGACTCAGTAGCAGACGAGCGCGTGGAGTATTTACGCACATCGCGCATGCGGCACTGCACTATTTCCGTGCAGGTTTAGACCAAAAAAATGCAATGCGGTGCACGAGGACCCCCTACCCCCCCCCCCCACGTAATCAAGCGTAAGCCTCAACTCCAACCCCCCCCCCCTCTTCTCACGTAATATGTGGACGGCATCATATGTGTATATACATTTTTCGGATAGGATATCTATCGTATTTTTTGTACTAGAGTTGTCAACTCCAACGGGCAAGCCCGTCCCTCAGGAAGTTTTAACGATTGGTCGTTCTATCTCTCTGGAGTGAGCGCAGAAGACTTGGACAGACCAGTCCACCGTCAAGCTCCGCCACAAATCCGTAAGAGGCCAACGCCTTAACCGCGAGATAGCCAGGAGTATTACCCAGCGGGCTTACACTCACGCCCTTACTTCCAATTGGGACCAGATTACTCCAGTCTCTCGATTGGTTACGAGTTCGAGGTCATTTGCGCGGTCCTCTCCCTTACGAAGCGGTGAAACGGTGTACACCGAATCTATCGCGGACCACAGCATCCTTTGCCCGGCTGTTCACCCGGGATCGGGTCCGATGGTCGTTTCAAGAGCAGTCGCCGTAAGGACCGCAACCACCCCCGCTCTATAGGAAACAGTACTGCTTCCAGACTCCGACTGTTAGTCACGAGTGCGCAATCGATTGGCTTATGCCGCACGGTGCGCAGACCGTCCAGGAGCGTCAGAAGGTTGATTCCTAAGGGAAACTAACCCTAAGGCCAGAGTCCTACCCAGGCTCGCACTTCATGCGTGGAGGCCGTCGGATGGGTGTTGACCCGTGAGTGTGACCAACCCTGAACAGAAAGGGTTTCGTGGCCAACTCAGCAAGGGCCCATTATAAAAAAATGTAAATCATATGTGTATATCCCTTTTGTCGGATGGGATATCTATCGTATTTTTTGTACTGTGGAATATCGGCAAGGATCATAGTTAGGGTTATTAATCCAATGGCGCGCTTCATAAACTGGTAAGAGCCCCGGGGGATCCGGTGCCGAGTTACACAAAAGCGGATCCGTGGCTTATTTTCATATTTATATAGGGTGAGGGGTGCTTTGTGCATGGCTGTGGTGTAATATCTCCGCCGACATTTGACAGGCATTCGACCTACCTCGGGGCGGATTGAAAAGGGATAATGTTTCAATTTCATGGCATTCTCCTTTGTCGGGGCCCAATTTTGACTGAATCCCGAGGATTCTCGGCTCCGCCCGAGCCACCGCCTGCCTTGTCGTCGACGACGACCAAATCCCACGCGAATACACGTCTTCTATACAGGTAAGCAGTGCGCACATCATATTCCAGATTGAAATCGTTCAACTCTACACTGAGAAAAACAAAAACTTGAGCTCCTTGAATAACGATCCCCTGAATATGCGTAAAATATGTGTCTATAAATGCGTTTCGATGCATTCAGTTCCAGTTATTTCCTTACTTATTTAATTAATTAATTAATTAATTAGTGACTGGAAATTCCACCATATTATACACCATGTCCCATTTTGTTTTCCTAATCTATACTAATAATAAATCTGAAGAGTTCGTTGTTTTGTTTTGTTTGACTACTCTAATCTCTGGAACTACCGGTCGGATTTCAAATTTTCTTTTTCAATTTGTTAGCCCAATTCTTGTGAAAGGAGCCTTAGGAGCTGAGTGAAAAGAACGCTAAGCGAAAACGAATAGCGCGGGTGGGCGATGCGACGTAGTGGGTCCCGTCTCGCTGGGGGCGATGGCGGCCGCCTGACGAGAACCGAGCATTACCAAGAAAAGCCAAACTGTGCATGCCTTAACTAGATTATGTTGCGGCGGAAACCAGTATATACGACTACTAATCTTCTTCTTCTTCTTCAGCGCGCATTCTCCCACCGTTGGACGCACGCCTCTCCAATCACTCTCCATCCGGATTGGTTGTCCGTTTCCCTCAGCCAGACTGGTCCAGCTGTCTCCTTAATGTCATCGGACCATCGGGCCGGTGGTCTGCCCGCACTTCTTCTGCCTAGCCGGGGTCTCCACTCCAAAACGCGCTTGCTCCACCGTTCGCGCAACGATATGCCGAGCATGACTCGCTCCATATTACGCTGCACCACCATGACTACAAATAACGCACGAAAATATAACAAAAAATATTTATAAATATACGATTTCTTTTCAATTAAACGACGGGTGAAACCTCGGGGTACAGCTAGTAATGAATATCATGATTATTCCATTTCAACCAAATTCTACTGTGCCTATTCGTGGGTCCTTCAGTATCCTTTTTTATTGTTAGAAAGATGAATGGCCGTGTGAAAGAGGCCTTATTGTGAAAGAGGCTCGAAATGTATGAAAGCTTACGGCTGGGGCGACATTCGCGTATCTTGATTTCCGATGCGCGACTCGTGGCGCAACTTAAAAAGTGCGTTACAAACAAAACTCATTATGTATGTACTGATTATACGAAAATATGTGTTTTAATGTAATGTAAATAAAATTAGCTTTAATGTAGGTACTTACATTAGATGGACGCATCGGCGCGGCGTTGCCTTGTAAGGTCAGGGCGCTCTACTCGCCTCCGCCTACATAGCTGGGGATTTAGTGCGATGTACCCTGCATTTTGTGATTAAAGGCTCATACTTGGCACAATTGTTCCTTAGGTGGTCCTGAGTGGATTTAGACCGGGAGCCATCGGCGGCCACCCCGCGGGTGGCGGGGGGAGGGGGTGGAAGTTTGATTCCGCCGCGCGTCACTTTGAGCGTTTTATCTTTCGAACTATAAGTACTTGGGCAAGTTAGATATCATTTTCGGGTAACTCAATGATAACAAATTCATTTCTGGAAGAAAAAAATACCTATCCATAGAAAATATATGAAATAATTGGTAAAATCCAAAAATCGTTGACATATTTTTTTTACTTATACAAAGTTTACTTTTTAACCATAAGAGTTATCGGTATGCAAAAAATATATTCTGATAGCCACACTTACTTCAATTACAGACATATATTTTTTATTCGACTGATATTGTAAAATGTGAGTGAAAAAAAATATAATTCATCGCACGGCAGACCGGCGTATTACGTCCGTTACGTAGAGACGGGCATCGAGCCAAGTTAGATAATTACTTATCGGATTATTTAGTTTCTGCGATTGGCCAGTGAGTTAAAAATAAGAAGTACAATCGTTATTATTATTATGATAACTATATTATTATTGTTTTTACTATTTAATAAAAATAATTCATCATTCACACACCGTACTAACTGATATTTGTGCACATACCTTAAATACCTAAGTATTAATTTGTCTGCAATCTCTACCACTTCGTTGAAAAAATAATAGTAAGTATTATATACATATGATATAAGCATATACCTACCCATACTTACTTAATTGCTAGGAGAAACTATTAAAACACTGAAAATTGGCTATTCTTCTGAATGCCTATTTTCAAATTTTTCATTTCATTCAGGCGAAACAGGGGCAACAACCTCGCTTTTTGTGGGCCTATAAGTGAAAAATGTATGGGCTATGACTTTACAAATTTTATATCAATTTAGATGATGAATTTGTACTTTTAGTTTTTAAATGTATGATTAACTTTAATCTTATTATTTAACACTTTACTGACTATTTTGTATATTACCCCTAGGGTACTTTCAACAACTTTTAGTACGTTTTCGAACCTACTCGAATTATTGACTATTTCGATTATTAGGCTTCTATTTCGATTATTTAATTTTTTACTGACTATTTTAGTTAGTATGATGATTGACTCAGTAGGTACCCATTAAAATTATTGACTCTTTTAATTAATAAGCCTGTATTTTGTTTTGTAATAAGATTTTACAATAAATAACTTTTAGTAGGTTCCAATGTTTATAAGATACTATTTTTCCAATCTAATAGCTAAATTATTAACAACCTATATTGTATGTTAAGTAAAGATTAGAGTAGTAATTAGATTAACTACCTAATACAAAATATTTTGCCACGTCCAAGAGCGGTTTTTAGCCACCAATTGGACACGACGTAAATGTTATGTATGTTATATACTTAATATATCCTATCTAAACAAACATTATCATTTTTACCTAAGGCATTCGCAATATCATGACAGCAGAAGTACTTTCCAGTACCTTTCTGTTTTCCAGTACCTTTGTGCACCCAGAGCTTCTCAAGCTGGGTAATTGTGGTAATTTGCCTTTCTGCTGCTGCTGGTCTGCGAAGCCAGTATCCATAGTCAATAGCATAATTTTTGTCAAGCCATGAGTGACAGTGTTAGATACATGCACCATCATGAGAGTGTCCACATCTTCGTGGTTACGTATCACGTAACCACGAAGAAGTGTACGCTTTGTATCACGTGTGATATTGGTTAAAATATTTGGTCAACCCATGTTTCAAACTTCCTTGCCGTTGTCAGAGCAAACAATCCTTCCTTGGAATTGTTCATCATCAAATTGGCCTAACCTTTAGGTAGTTTCGTCGTAGCAGTGACCCGTGTTCTTTGTATGTTTCCTCTGTTAATATTTTTTTATGCTTTCATTGTTATACGTCCCAAACCATATCTACTTTTGAAACCCTGTAAGTTCTTTGCAGAGAAATGGTATACATACTGGTGTACTTATTCTCCAAAGTCTTCCTATATCCTGAACTCAGCATGTGGACTAATGCAGATCCATCTAGAATTTTCGCTCGTGGAGGGCGTTTGGAACGGTTGCAGTGCCAAAAATACTAGTAATCCATTTTAGTAGGTCTGACCTTGTTCCAGATCGCAATTTACCCATTGAAGAAAGTGCTGGAGGACTGGCTTGGTTTTCTTGCGCCAAGAATGAATCGAGATCTTCTACTCTGTGCTCACAGGTTGCAATATAAAGTTTGCTGAATAGACTGCAGTCATTCTCAAGGCCTCTTATTTTTGCTTTCGTTTTGCTCTCACTCTTTTTTTACGTATTTTAATAACTTTATAGTTTATGTGTAATCTTCCTTTACAAATGTTATGTATTTAGGAGCAATAGCGTTACAAGATCAAAAACTCTTTGCCGCTTTTTTCTATATTGAATACTGCATTTACAACTTCAATACATAGAAGTCTGGAGACTGTTCGACAAAAGGATCTCCTGGAGTATTTAGTGTAGCTACTGATGATTGCAGGTCTAGAATAAAGTTCTTCTTATTTGTGGCAGTGTCAGAAAGATGGCTGCCGTGTTCATCTGTTGCGCTGTTCTCCGTAACAAAACATCCGGCTCAAAACTGTAAACGGTATCTACCAATTAAGGTCCAGCGAGAAGCCACTTAGTCAGGGTTTTCAGTCAAACCAATCAATTCTGTGATGTGTAATATAATATTATGTTGGATAATGAAGAAGTAATCACAAACTATTTAGCGTAAAGATGAATGTAAGTGTAAAAATAGGTCCTACCTATGTACATCTCCTTTTAATGTGGCACTTATTTGCTCATGTGCTTGGTCCAAAGCCATCCCCGTAAACTTGCGATCGCTTTTTCGACCCAACTATTAAACATTTTCAAAGTGCTTTAATAATTCTCCGTGCGGCAGACAAATTCTTTCACTGTTTACTACTGAACTGAGTGGATGGACCAAAAGGTCACCAAAGGCGCGGGCACTGTTTGCTCAAAAGAGCGAGTAGTGCCCGCGCCGCTCTGCAGCTTGACGAACTTATCAACGCATTATAACGTATGGTAAAATGCCCTCCCTTATGTAATTAAGTAGGTATGGGTAGGTATGTACTTGTATATACTACTTGCTATTATTTTTCCGACGAAATAGTAGGGATTACAGAAAAAATAATAGTTACGTAAGTATTTAAGGTATGTTAAGCACAAGTAATTAGGTACGGTGTGTGAATGATGAATTATTTTTATTAAATAGAAAAAACAATAATAATATAATTATCATACTAATTATTACCATTGTACTTGTTATTTTCAACTCACTAACCTATCGCAGAAACTAAATAATCCTATAAGTACTTATCTAACTTCTCTCGATGCCCGTATCTACTTAGCAGGCGTAATACACCGGTCTGCCGTGCGATGAATTGTATTTTTTTCACTCACTTTTTACCAGGGCAGTCCAATAAAATATATATTGGTGTAATTAATATAAGTCTGGCTTTCGGAATATATTTTTTGAATACCGATACCTCTTATGGTTAAAAAGTAAACTTTGAATATGTAAAAAAAATATGTGAACGATTTTTGGATGTTACCAATTATTTCATATTTTTTCTATGGACCGGTATTTTTTTTCTTCCAGAAATCAATTCCTTATCATTGAGTTACCCAGAAATGATATCCCACTTGCCCTAGTACCTATAGTCCGGGAGATATAGGGCTCAAAGTGACGCGCGGCGGAATCAAACTTCCACCCCCTCCCCCCGCCACCCGCAGGGTGGCCCCCAATGGCTCCTGGTCTAAATCCACTCAGGACCACCTAAGGAACAATTGTGCTAAGTATGAGCACAAATCACAAAATGCAGGGTTCCCATACAAACTGTTGCACTAAATCCCCAGCTAACACGCAAATATATTCGTATACCCTACGCTATTCCTAGATGCAGGAGCTAATGGGCCCTTTGCAGTTTGGCCACGAAGACCAATGGCACGGGTCAACAACTAGAGATGTCAACTACAACGGGCGAACCAGTCACCTCAGGAAGTTTTAACGATTGGTCGTTCTATCTCCCGTGAAGCGAACGCAGAAGACTTAGGACAAAACATTCCACCGTCAAGCTCCGCCACATGCCCGTATAAGACTCCAACGACTAACAGCGAGATAGCCAGGTATGTTACCCAGCGGGCTTATACACTCACGCCCTTACTTCCAGTTGCGACCAGATTACTCCGGTCTCCCTACTGGTTAAGAGTTCGAGGTCGCTTGCGCGGTCCTCTCCCTTATGTAGCGGTGAAACGGTGTCTATCGCGGATCACGGCATCCTTTGCCCGGCTGTTCGCCCGGAATCGGGTAGCCGATGGTCGTTTCAAGAGCAGTCGCCGTAAGGTCCGCCACCACCCCTGCTCTATAGGAAACAGTACAGCTTGCAGACTCCCCCGACTGTTAGTCAGAATGCACAGTCGATTGGCTACGTGGTCAACACCCATCCGGCGGCCTCCACGTAGAAGTCAGCCAGGGTATGACTCTGGTCTTCGGACCATTTCCACTAGGAGTCAACCTTCTGGCGCTCCTGGGCGGTTTGCGCACCGTGCGGCGTCAGACAATCAATTTTGAATTCTGACCGACAGCCGGGGGAGTCTGGAAACAGTAGCTATAAGAGAGCAGGGGTAGTTGTTTACTTTACGGCAACTGCTCTTGAAACGACCAATCGGCTACCCGATACCAAGTGAAGAGCCGGGCAAAAGATGCCGTGGTCCGCCATAGATTCGGTAGACACCGTATCGCCGCTTCTTAAATGAGAGGACCGTGCAAGCGACCTCGAATCTGTAACCGGTCAGAAGACCGGAGTAATCTTGTTTCAACTGGAAATAAGGGCGCGAGTGTCGGCCCGCTGGGTGATTAACCTGGTTATCTCGCGGTAAGGCGTTGGCTTCTTACGGGCTTGTGGCGCAACTAGACGGTGGACTGTTTTGTACTAAATCTTCTACACCCACCTCACGGGAGTCAGAACGATCAAATATCGTTAAAAATTCCTGAGGTGACGGGTTCACCCGTTGTAGTTGGCAACTCTAGTTGCTTCTAGAAGCTCTCCTAGTTGCACTTTGGCAGTTAATGGTTCCTATGCAGTTGCGCCATTAGGACCTGCTCGTTATCTCTGGTCGACTCAATTCACGGTCAAACTCCTGCCCAGCAGACTCCTCGGAGAGGGTCGAGCCTAGAAGGACTCTGTTTAGGGAAACAGAGTCCTTCCATGAGTTTAGAGAAACAGAGTCCTACCCTCTTTAAGGAGGCTACTGGATTGAACTTGGACCGTTTTAATCAGTTAGTCCAAGTTAAAAAATACACACAGAAAATTTTGAAAGCATACTTTATTAGTATAAAACAAAAAAAACACGACTAAAGTCGTCTGACTATCACTAGTCAAAAGAAACAAATCAATGTGTGAAGGGCATTAAAAATAACCCAAAAAAATCCCGAGAAATAAACGAAAAAAATCAATGTCAAGTTTACATATAAATAATCCATATTAAATCCGAATGACAACATTTTATCAACTGGTTACACCGAAGTATTCAAATAAGAATTTTAAATAATTAAATTTATCGAGACATTGAATATAATTATGAAAAACATATAGATACCTTAAAAAAAATGGAAATATGTGAAGAAAAAATACAACGAGTTATGTTAAATGCCTATCAAAGCAATTTTGAAACGTTGACAGTGGCGTTAAAGATGGCGCGGGTGTTTAAAAAATATTAAAACAAAATTTAAAAGAAAAATAAAAAAATCTAGCGCTTGTAATAACCAGAATAAAAGTTTTCTACGCGGTGAATTACCGCGCGACAATTTGGAGCCTGGAGGGATAATTCAAAATTGCTTTAATATTACAAAAAAAAACTGGGCTTAGGATTTCAAAACAAAAATATAATAGAAAACAAAACGCCTTATGAAATGCTTACTCGCTAAATACACAAATATGAGGACAGTTTTTAGGAACGTGTTGAATATCTACGATCATAAGAGCATGTTCGTATCGAGTCCGAAGCATCTAGATTCTACCATCGTAAAAATCACCGTTTTAAAATTTCGCCTTTAAAACACCGGTTTCAAAACTTATCGTAGTGGGAAGCTAGCGCTTAATTTTAGAGTTTGATTGAAGTACGCCTAAAATTTGGAAAGGTTACAATTTAGAGTTTTTAAAACGTCATAACTAACACAGTCTAGATGCTAAGGCATTGAGTCTCACTTACTTAAGGAAAGACAACTTAGTTTAACTCGTCTTAACGTCTAAGTCTTAAACGGTACGAAGGAACTTTAGTTTTGTTTTTAGTAGCACTAAAACTCATCGGAAGCTCTAGTACGCGCATGGGCTCACTATATCGTGCACCAGCGTCTATATCGCTTAAACTTATACTTAATTTTACACTTAATGATAATGCATTTTTTTTTAGCCTCACGTCGTCTTATCCCTAATCGTCTTTCTTAACTAATTGAGGCATATTTTCTAAGTAATATTTAAATCTAAGGCAACAGTGGCTATATCACTCAAATGCATGAATAGTTGCAGTATAGCTACTAATCCGAGCGGTCAGTCGACGGCGAGGCTTCTAGAAGGGCAGGTCGCCGCTCATCCAGGAGTTGGCCGCGGAGCCCAGCGTGGAGGTGGACGAGAAGGGCGAGTCGGCGGACGGCGCCGGCAGCTCCAGCCCCCCCGGGCCCCCCAGGCCCCCCAGGCCCCCCAGCCCCCCCAGGCCGTCGAGGCCCTCCAGGGTGGGCGCCACGGTCACGGTCTGGTAGCTGCGGCTGTTGCTCGTGCGCATCACGCGCTTGTGGTCCGCGCCCTCCGCCTGCAGGTGGACCCAGTCCCAGCAGTTCTTGCAGTAGTACCTGAAAAGAACGAGAGGCGATGCATTCGCGCTTCATCTACCCAAATTGTATGCTCGCTCCTAAACATAATAATGGCGGAGGTTCCGGCGAATCTACAACATCGTCAATTTTCATCGCAGCATCGCAACTTTTATGGAAAAAGAAGATGAAAATTGCTAATCCGTTACTTAAGACGCGATTATATTAGGGCCACGCCGCGTGTTGCAACGCGTGGGATTGAATTCGGTTAGTATGAAAATGATTATTTTAGACGCGGCTCGCGTGTCGCCGCGCGAGCTGACGCCACACAGTCACTCGATTTCGATCGGCGTGGGATCGGTAGTGGGGGAAGCCACGCTCGCTTGGCTCGCTTCTCGGTAGTAAATATAATCAGCGGTGGGCATTCCTACGTAATACGTATTTCAGTGCGCATACGTAGGTATGCGTATTTTTTAAATATTATTTTCAATAAAAGGATGTATTTAATCGAATTGAGTTTTTGTTAATCTGAAATATTGGTGAAATCTAGTTTCGTCGCTTTCTAGTTTATTTACCAATAAATGCTATACCACTTCGAGTTCCTCTTACTGTTTTATTGGATACGCCCAATATTTTCTCTTCTTTCTTTTCTTCTTGAGTAGGCTTAACATAAGTAAGTACCTAGGCAATATTTTTTCTTAGCAACCGTATCTGAGTCGGACGAAAATATTCTAGACAAGTGTGGACGATGACTGCCACCACTGAACTGACAGTGTCCGACACGAAAATTCGTCAGCACGCGCGGCGACACGACACTGTACTATAATCACCTACCCGTTGCGTGGCACAGCGTTGCAACACGCGGGGTGGCCCTAAAATAATTGCGGCTTTATTTAATACCTCATAACGAAAAAGCAAACGGAAAAAAGAAATTAAAATATTTAGTTTTAAAATTAGTGAAAGTGAATATACATATAATAGAAACGAATAACTACATACGTACATATTATATTACCGTTAGTGCGTCATTTTTCCGAAACATTATCGAGATAGTGATTTTCTTTGCGGACTAATCTTAACCAATGCAATTGCAGTTCATATACGAGTATAATGCTATAGTCAATAAGGCCAAACCAGTTGCACTAAGAGTCACCCTATCTCAATCTTTAGTAGACCTACGGCTTGGCTGGATTTTGTGGCCGAACGGTGCTAAAGAACTTACCTTTGAACTTGGGTCACGCGACTATATTCCAACCTCTCTTCCGTCCACTAGGTCTTACACCGACAATTATATACCAATGAAAGCTAAACAAAACAGAAGATAACTATAAGCCAGAACACCGCAAGTTTTATGGATTCGCAGCTCACTTCCGACAATCGAGTTGATAATGATGTGATAATGATTCGACATAGATGATAATAATAGCATGGACAAACTATTTTATTTTTCGTACTGAATAAAGATTTCAAATTGGTATTTTTGTATTATTTTATTTTAATATGCATTAGATGCTAAAAAAAAGGGCCCAGTCCCACGGATTTCGAAAAAAATACAATAAGAAACTTCACATCCAAGAAAAATCGTAGACCAAAAAAAAAAGAAAAAATGAAATAGCCGAATAGAGCTAAAATCTACATACAATAATAATAATAAAAAAAACTTTTTAATAAAAATAATTCGTAATAACAAACCCTTAAAAATGTTAAAAAGTCAGTTTTGTCTTGATGAAAGTTAAATTCTGTGGACTAGTGTCATTTTAACATGGCCAGGTTTATTTAATATATAGGGTTGAATTCTTGTGACGATAAAAGCTAAACCGAATATAATAGCTTTAGCTGTTAGCTATAGCTTTAACAAATATATAATTATATAATAAATATAATTTCTTTAATCAACTTATTGACTATTATTGAAGTTACCTTTTTGGTTAACCTGAGCACGGGGTTTAGTCTTACCATTTTCCCTATCTGATAGCTTACGTAGGTAAAAAATAAACTCCGAAGTGATAAAAATATGCTTGAATTGCATAAGTAGTGTATCCATATTAAAATTCTTCTCTTCATTCATAGGGAAACGCAAATATCATTAAATAGTTAATAAAATAGGGAAAACAGACACATCCCCTGTGATAACGGCGCCATCTATCATAAAAGCACTAAATTACTTCTTATTCGATATTCGCTATAAGAAGCGACACCTGCCGACAGATGGCGCATAACAAAAATTTCCAAAGAGAATCCAGTATGTATGACAACTAACCTGAATGATTCTGAATGATTTGGTAAATGTTTCCCAAACATCGTGGTATAAAATGTTCATATATCATACCTAGTGATTTTATTTATTCAACTAAGTTCATTGAAATATAATTCTAATAATAATTATCTTATTCCTAAGCATATAATGTATAATGCAAAATTGTATATTATATATTTTGCTTACGGAATGTTAAAATTCGACAGCAGGAGGCAATATACTTCAATATAATAATGAGTATTTGAGAAACAAAAAATATTATATATGAAATGACATGATATGGTTATATTGCCACTTAGGTTATATTTTTGTTTTGTTTTCAAAATTGACATATTTTCTACTCTTTATCTGTTTTTACATTATATTTCTGATTAAGTATATCAATTTTGTCAGTTGAACTAGATTTTATGTTAGTATATTTTTTTAACAATAAATTGACAATATTTTGAGTTGAATGTTCCGAAGACCAGCTGAATAATAGCCAGATGATTGGCGAAAATCTCGCGGTCTCGTGTTTCGATATTGCGCCTAGAGTTTCGGCTCGTTTTGAGTCCCGATCGTTAGTATTCTCTCGTCTAGAGTCACGAGCATTATAGTCTCGTCTCGATTCTTGAGCCTCTAGACGAGACAGCCTCAATGTCATCTAGTCTCATCTCGAACTTTCTAGTCAAGACGAGGCGAGACTGGACACTACTCTTATCTCCTGCCCATTACCTACTACTCAGAAGCGCCATTTTATCAGTCGACAGCCAGTGGATGATACTCTATTGGCAGACGTGTCAAATTGGTGTAAGGCAGTACATGGAATAGGACTCACTTGAGGCAAGAGAAGCTTCTGCAGAAGTATGTTCCTTGTCTGTAGTGGCAGACAGCACAACTGGCGTGTTCTAAGTAGGGCTCGATTTGGATCTTCTTAGTGAAGCGTTGGGTCTTCACCTCCACGTACGCAGCCGCGATGGCCCTCAGATAGGACTTGGGGTCCTTAAAAGTCACCCGACCAGAACCTGAAACGGAAAATAGTATTAAAATCGGCTATGATTGCATATTCTTGCTTTATAATTATATTACATGTATAAGTAAGCAATGCATATGAGACACTTTGCTACGCTCCACGTAGTATGAGGTCGTCCATTAATCACGTGATGTTTTTTAACCAATTTTTAACCCCTCCCTCCCCTGTGGTGATACATGGTGAGGTTTTAGGCTACACCCCCCCCCCCCCACATACACACTATCCCAAATCACGTGTATTTTTTTGGTACAAAGTATATTTAAAATTTTCTGAATATTATCTTTAAATACAGGTATAATCTAATATAATTATGGAAATTTAAGCACCGCGATAACAATGCCCAGACAGACATTAACTTTGCGGGTTGTTTCTGACTAGCATACAAATAATAAAGAAAGGTATAATCATGGATTGGCACATGAATATATTTAAAGCAGATGGTCAGGACCACGGATTAGCGAGACTTTCTTTAACACTAATATGTGAATAAGCATCTTATAAGTCAGCTGTTTAGACTGTGCTTTGTTAAAGATCAACGTCGGTCTCATCAAGCCACTCGGTGTCATCATTTTCGCGCTCTACGCATAGAATCTCTCTCGATCTAGGGATCGATCGTTGCGTGAGGATGAGTGAATCTCTGGATTATTATTGCTTAGATCATTAGGTTGCTTGTGACATGAATTTACATGTGCCTTAGCATTCTTCTTTGTACAGACGTACAGGATGGCAGTGTCGACTACAACGGGTGAACCCGTCACCCCAGGCTGGTATAACGATATAGATCGTTCTTTCAGCCGTGGGATGAGCGTAGAAGACTTGGGGACAAGACAATCTAATGTCTAGTTCACCAGCAACCCGTTTGAAACCAACGCCTTACGGCGAGGTACCGGGAAAGGTACCCAGCGGGCAGCCTCACCCCCTAACTACCAGTTTTGGTTGTACAGACTTACAGGGAGCTAAGGAGCCCTTGCTGATTTGGCCACGAAGACCCATTCTGTTCAGGGTTGGACACACTCACGGGTCAACACCCATCCGGCGGCCTCCACGCATGAAGTGCGAGCCTGGGCTAGTTTCCCCTAGGAATGAACTTTCTGGCGCTCCTGGACGGTCTGCGCACCGTGCGGTGTAAGCCAATCGATTATGCATTCTGACCAACAGTCGGGGGAGTCTGGAAGCAGTACTGTTTCCTATAGAGCGGGGGTGGTTGCGGAACTTACGGCGACTGCTCTTGAAACGACCATCGGCCATCCGATCCTGGGTAAACAGCCGGGCAAAGGACGCTGTGGTCCGCGATAGATTCGGTATACACCGTTTCACCGCTTCGTAAGGGAGAGGACCGCGTAAGCGACCTCGAACTCGTAACCAATCGAGAGACCGGAGTAATCTGGTCGCAATTGGAAGTAAGGGCGTGAGTGTAAGCCCGCTGGGGTCTCGCGCTTAAGGCGTAGGTCTCTTACGGGCATGTGGCGGAGCTTGACGGTGGACTGTTTTGTCCAAGTCTTCTGCGCTCTTTCCAGGGAGATAGAACGACTAATCGTTAAAACTTCCTGAGGCGACAGGTTCGACCGTTGTAGTTCACAACTTTAGTTGTACAGACTCACAGTCCACACCGCTGGCAGATCCTTCTCACGAGCTGCTGACCATCATTCTTAAAAAATTAATTCACGCGATATGTCCGCGACCCATACCTCCCCCCTTGTGATATTTTGTGATTTTTTCCGAACCATCTACCCCTTTTTGAAGCCTCGCGTGATTAATGGCCGATCCCTATTACGTGGGGCTTTGAGGCCGTGCTGCTGGACGGGATCGCGTCATAGTCATGCAGAAACTGGCCGCGAGAACTGTTTTTTCACATAAATGACGTATGTGGTTTTCACATAAATGACGTATGTGGTTTTCACATAAAAGACGAAGCCCATGAATATCCGAGAGATGTCGCCGGACCAAAAATTTACAACAATCTGAGAAAATTCATTTTAGGAATCTACTAAAATACGACGTTTCGGCGACGTTACAGCCGCCGTTGTCTAGAGTAGACTGCAGTCTACCCTAGACAACAGCGGCTGCAATCGCCGAAACATCGGGTGATACAAAATTCGTGGATTTCATTTCAATTTCTTATTTATTTATAATATCAAACAACCGCGATAGTCTCCGATTTCATACGTGTAACTAGGCAGGTATATGTCGTCTACTTTAAAAAACTAGGAAAATTTAGTGATGATTTATTAACTCATAATTAATTAAGGACAATAATTTGAACTCACTCAAATTCGTGATCTTAAATATTTATTGGGCCTAAATATTTATTGCGTTTCTTTGTTAACTAAAACTAAAATTAGTCTAAGCGAACGAGACAGAGAAATACGTTAGAGCGGAATATGAAACAAACGATCGTCGATAAATACTACCTGCCGAACTTATAGTCGTCCGAATAAATTCGAGCATATTTCGTGCGGTGTAAGATTTGACCTTGGCGGGTAGTTTTAATGCGAAAAGTGACAACCGGTCATCTCACACTCCGCTTTAACGTACTGCCCTGTCTCGTTCACACGGACTAATTTCCGATTTTAGTTCACGAAGAAACGCAATCGATCCCATTATATTATAAAAATTTACATCCGGGATTATCTATCCGAACAAACTGTTATATTTTGATTGGTTTTAATAACCAAAATATTGTTTCAATATATAAAAAAATTGCGCTAAACAAGCGAATTGGAAAGTAAAACATTTTGTTAATAAATATATTGATTTCACATCAATAACGACAATATTATAAAATATTATGTAAAAGTACCTAAAAAGTATAATAAATACGAATATGTATGAAGAAGATTTTTTTATAGTTAATATAAATATAATAATATAGTCCAAAAACACTATTATAAATGTATATATTTTTTGAAAATTAGTTTTTTTTACTTTTAAAAGTATAAAAAGTATTGATAGCTATGCGCCATCTAGCGGTAGGTAACATATCGCGACTATTGGGCCCGATAGCGTTTCTTTATGAATTTAAATTGAAATTAGTTTCAGCAAACGAGATAGAGCAATAAGTTAGAGTGAAACATGTAACGAATGATTGTTAATTTTCCCGCTTTTAAACTACCTGTCGAAATTATATTCGTCCGAATAGGTTTGAACACATTTCCTGCGGTGTTAGATTCAGATGCTTTATCTTTAGCGAATAGTTTTAATGCGAAGAAGTGACAACCGTTTATTTCACATTTCGCTCTAGTGTATTGCCCCTTCTCGCTCACATGAACTAATTTCCGATTAGTTCACGTAGAATCGCAGTCGAGTCCGTTGTTTATTCGCGACATTTTACCTACAGCTAGATGGTGAAGCGCGCTCAACGCTTGTCAAAATTTTATTCAAAAGTTAGATTGTTCAAAATTTACAAAAAAATATGTATTTTCCATATTTTTTTATCGAAAGTTGCTGATTTGCTGATCAATTTCAAGGACGCCGATTAATTAACACTCAGTCTGTATAACAGATAGATCAAGCCTATTTAAATCCAATAGCCTGGGGAAAGTCCATAAAAGAGACTAGGGACTAATGGATTAGGTTGACATATATTACGTCAACATTACCATGACTACAAAAAAAGTACTCACCAATAGGATACTTGTGCTTATCGGTGTCAATTCCTGTGTAAACTACCGGGCCAAAGAGGTCGTCAAATACCTTGGCCAAGAGCGGCGCGCCGATCACACCATGTAGACCTCCTGTGCCACAAATTATTATTACACATTTTATAGATATTGCTATATTTATAAGTCGGCGCGTGAATCAAGGGCATTAGGCAATGAAGTCAGAGCGATAATTTATATTTGTTACATATTATATTTGCTGCGAACCCGAAGTCGTTAATCACTAGTCAATCAGTTCAGTTGCGTTCAATATTAAACTATCTGCCTACCTGCATTATGGATAGCAATATTTACAGTGAAACGAGCGAAACTCATATGAATACGATGCGACAATCACCTCTATACCGCAAAAGAGGGGATTCGCGCTGTAGATTTTATTCTGCGGTTTAGACAATTGTTCAAAATACTGAAAAAGGGTATAAAAAATAAAAATAAATAATTAAATAATAATTAAAACAATATATAATAATAATAACAATATTAATAATAATAATGATTATAAATTAAATTTAAAATAATTAAACAATAATATTTTAGATCTTTCCTTGACACAACCGTGGCACTCTAGTGTGACTCCCGAAGTGAGCTCGCCTTAACACAGGGGTGCCTAGCAAGGCGGGCTCGGCTGCTCTTTGCTTAGCACAATAGAAAGATTATCATTTTGCGTTTAATGTATGAGCTATGTAACCTGGGCTCAGACAGGTGTGTATATAAATTTAAAAGCATACGACCGCATTGTCTAAATTGTCATTTTCATTTTCTGTTGTGCTCATGATTTTGAATGTATATGTACAATATATGTAAATAAATCAATATCACAGCAACCAAACCACACAGCCGCACTAACCGGAACCAACTCTGGTACTGACTGCCATCAATGTTAACTATACCACAGTATACCACACAGTAGCATCTCTTGGAACAAAATTGAAATGGAAGCGAATACGTCACGAGTCGTAAGGGCTCGGATATGGTCGCCTGAGGTCCGCTGCTCGGTCCCAAACGTTCGAAATGTCGCCAGTTTTTACCTATGTGTAACGCTATCCAAAGGTTTTCGTCGAGACGCATCCCTCTGACCACATTCCTCGCATCCTGTTCCCGCAATGCCCTGTAGCTCGAGAATAAAGCTACTATTTGGTATACTGTGAGTCTACTATGCGGCAGCAGTGCAGCGCGCTAAACCGGAGAATACTGATAAAATCAATAAAATAATACTTTCAAAAACTAAAAAAACACGATTTTGTAAACACTGCGCTAAAAAGCAAAAATTATTAATCACTCTTATCTGTTATCACTGTTTACCCCGTAAGGAACTGTGTGTAAGCCATGTTTGTAATTAAGTATAATATTTTGAGTGAAAACGTGTGGGGCGCTTTTTATAGCATATTTCATAACAATGCTTTTTGGAAATATTTCACTGAGAATGATGATGATTTGATTTGAAGAAAAAATGCCCCACACGTTTACACTCAAATAATATAGTTAATTACAAACATGACTTACACTAAGTCCCTTACGGTATAAACAGTGATAACAGAGTGGTTAATTGTTTTTTGCTTTTTGGTTTTTTGTTTTTTAGTGCAGTAGGTACAAGTATTTTTTACTTTTTAAAACTAATATTTTTTTTTCTATTTTGTCTAACAAAAAGTAATAATACTAAAAAGTACGTTTAGTCTTATCATTCATGATAAGAGTACATCTCGAGACGATTCCAACAAGCCCAAACACGCATTTATTGTTCCGTTATTGAGTTCCAGCGCCTACCTTCCGGCTCCGTCATCAAACCCTGGAAGTCATTTATGACCAGAGTATATCTTAAGATGATTCTAAAAAGCCCAAACACGGCTAAGATACGTTGTTCCTTTATAGAATTCCAGTGCCACCTTCTGGATTCATCATCAGACCCTGGAAATCATGCATGACCAGAGTACATCTGAAACCGATTCCAACAAGACTAAACACGGCTAAGATACGTAAGATACGTTGTTCCGTTATATAATTGTAATGCCAACCTTCCGGCTCCATCATCAAACTCCGGAAATCTTAAATGGTCAGAGTACATTTCAAGACAATTCCAACAAGCCCAAACACGGCTCAGATACTTTGTTTCGTTATGCAGTTAATGTGACTACTTTCCGCCTCCATCGTGAGATCAGCTCAATGGTACCGTTATCAAAACTACACACTATTGACAAGTTTCGTGTTGATACGACTATCAGAAGTGGTTGAAATTCGGCTTGCAAGATTCCATTAATTGATAGATTCATACATTCATGTCAAGCTGATAAAAGCGTGTTAAAAAAAGAGTGGGGCGCGCCTATACATAGGTAGCCTTCCATGGTTAACAAGTAACCGTAGCTGATGGGAATGGAGAAGGGAGCGACCTTACGACATGGGATACTGTAATATCACGACAGAATTGATTCACCGCCAGAAATGTATAGTAATACCAGTCTGGACTGTCAGCCGTCTGTCTTTGTTCTTCAGGTGAAGTTTTTATTATTGTGAAAGTCATGTGGAAGTCGAGTAACGCTAACTACCACTGAGTTTTGAGAATAATTGTCATGTAATGAACATGATGTTGCATGCTTGTGATTAAAGTGAATTGATGAATGACTGATGAATATTCTTTGTTATTATTCAAAATACTTGCTATTACCGTTTTTCTTGTGCTATATTTCTCTCTGGCGCTATTTAGTCTCCGTTTGTCCTGGGTAAGTTACATTTTACACATTTTACCATTATTGCTACCTACTGCAACATTTGCGTACGCGACAGTTGCACTCTAAACGTCTGAGCCTACATACGCAACGTATGCAATGCGTTATGACACCCGGACCTTTGAATTTGTATGGAAACAGACGACAGAAATATACTTATCATACCCAACGCAGCTACACGCGTCCCACGCAACGTCGGCTGAGACCTCTAGATAGACTAATGGGAAGGTGGAGGGTGAGACAATACGCTTTCTCATGCGTAAAATCAGTGTGCTTCTAGAATTTATGTTAGCAACGCGGCGTTTGACACGCATAGAAACGTCGGGGCATGCACAGAGAAAAGACATGCGGAAGTACTTAAAGAATCGTTCTCGACGAAGAACGTATGCAAGGTATGGAACGAATATCCACGTATGGAACGTATATCCACGTATATAAGGTATATACAGGTATATAACGTATATATTATACACCCTACGTATGCAACGTATATATGGCACCAGAAGCTGTGGTAATTTTTCAGAAGGTGCACAAGTATACAATATGATGACATTCCATTTTTTAATTATTGTATCTTTGCTCTTCAAACGTTTCTCTTTGTTTATTGATCTCATTAATCCAAATTATACTTTATATTTTTTTGTTTTTGTGTTGCGGCTATATTTATTTAAAAATAACACTTAGTAATTTGTTCTCAAACTCACTCAGAATCAGAAACATAGTGTACAATGCGGCGGTTGTATACAATACTAGTGCACCTTCTGAAAAATGACAATAGCTTCTGATGCCATATATACGTTGCATACGTGGGACAAGTGTACACACCAACGTGGGAGCGTTGCATCGTATACGTAGCATACGTGAGCTCAGTCTACCCTTACCTTTATTGTCACCTTATAGACGGCAAATATAAATTTTTCAAAACGTCGGCAGTAAAAGTTTATTAACTTATATCAATGCGGATGTACGACTTTGTTATAACAATAAACAAATTGAAAACTTACCGACAAACACAGTGTGTTCGGGCAGCAACTTGGCGTAGGCCGATTCTGACCAGGCGGACTGGGACATGTCCCAAGGAATGATCTGGATGTTCTTGTTGGGACGGTGGTCGCGATGTCCGTAGGTCAACTGGCCGCCGAGCGGGTAGTAGTAGTTCTGCGAGATGTGGTCGTAGCTCACGGAGAGCAGGCGTTTCACGTTGATCTCATTGTCAAATCGGACGTAGGCGTAGCCGCGCGGGCGGGTGACGTTGAACGGACCATTGTTCTCTTTCTTATCCGGCCATTCGACCCTGTCAAAGATAAATACAAAATCTGGTTGATACGCTGTATCATAAGCAACTGTAGCTGTCAACTACAACGGGTGAACCCGTCACCTCAGAAATTTTCAACGATATTTGATCGTTCTGTCTCCCGTGAGGTGAGCGTAGAAGACTTAGAGACGAAACAGTCCACTGTCTAGTTACGCCACTCGCCCGTAAGAAGCCAACGTCTTACCGCGAGAAACCGGATATGCAAACAACGGGCTGACACTCGCGGACCACGGCGTCCTTTGCCCGGCTGTTCGGTCGCTACCCGGTATCGGGTAGCCGAATGGTTCTTCATTTTCTACTAAACATTTTTGTAAAAAGTAACCTCATAAACTACTAAATATAATATGAAATTACTCACAACAAAGTTAGAGGCATTATTCGCAAGATTCTAAATAACTTTTTCATTTTAGCATTAATAATAAAGGTGTTTTGGACTATTCAATTTTGAAGTTTCAACTTTTTACATTATAAGTGACGTAAGCAACAGTTGTATGTCCTCAGAATTGTATATCACGTTTTATATTCTAGGACCACTTAATAGATTTATGATTTTTTAAATATTGATTATTCCGCCATATTGAAATGAAATGGCGGATATCTTTCAACAACTTTTCAAATCTTGGCATTAGGATGACGAATTTTTGTACGTAACTGGGACATTATTGGTCTTGTAGTTTTTGAGATACAGTGGTTAAAAAACACACACATACAGACACAACTAGACCTGTCAACTACAACGGGCGAAACAGTCACCCCAGGACATTTTAACGAAAATTATCATTCTGTCTCCCGTGAGGTGAGTGCAGAAGATTTAGGACTAAAACAGTCCACCGTCAAGTTCCGCCACATGCCCGTAAGAAGCCAACGCCTTACCGCGAAATAGCCAGGTAAGTCACCCAGCGGGCTGACACTCGCGCCCTTACTACCAGTTGCAACCAGATTACTCCAGTCTCCCGACTGGTTACGGGTTCAAGGTCGCTTGGGCGGTCCTCTCCCTTATGAAGCAGTGATTCGGTGTCAACCGTATCTATCGCGGACCACGGCATCCTTTGCCCGGCTTATTCACCCGAATCGTCGTTTCAAGAGCAGTTGCTATAAGGTTAACAAACACCCCCGCTCTATAGGAAACATTACTGTTCCCAGACTCCCCCGGCTGTTTGTCGTAGTGCACAATCGATTAGCTGACGCCGCACGTTGCGCAAACCGTCCAGGAGCGCCCGAAGGTTGACTCAGAAGGTTGACTCTTTCTTCTGCGTGGAGGCGCCGGATGAGTGTTGACCAGTGAGTATGACCGACCTTGAACGAATGGGCCATTAGCTCTCACATATACACACACAGAGAGATATTTTCCAGAAATCACTTTACAGATTCCCAGGATCTTAAAACCTTATCCGGTTCAAAAATCGAATTCTAAATTTTACCCGAAAACAATATTCTATTTACAGACTTCATATAAAACGATGTATTTTTGTTGAAAGTAATAATGACTCGTCTCCCTTAAAACCGTAGCAATCGATACAGCAGCTTGAAATATTTTTCCTGATGGACTGCGTTATAATTGCTACAACTGTTGTTTGTTAATGATTGATCTGTATAACTAAATGCGATCTACAAGTTTTTGAATAGCAAGAATAAATCAAAACCCATATCTATAAAACTGGAAAGATGCCTGAAATATTCTAAATATTACTACTTAAGACTCAAAGCCCGTTCATAATTGGCTAATTGTTATTTTTTATATACTGTTTACTACATGGTTTCTTAATATGTAAGTTAGGGTACGTTCAAGTATTACGTAACGCAATGTGGGGGAAGGGGGGGTCTTGTAAAAACAGGGGCGGGGGGGGGTCGAACATTTGAGTCCATTTTAACATATTTTAACATAACTTAAGCAACATAACATAATTAACATAACTTAAGCGAAGGTTTATTACATTATATGTGATTGTTTATCAAATAATATAATTAAATAAAATAATCAGAGTTAGAAATCTCTTGTTTTATCTATTATAACCGAAGCACTTAACATAGATTGCGTTGCTCCTAACTAGGCAGAGCCTGTTCTAAGGAGAACACCAATACAAATGATTATAAACTACATAGCTTCCAAATAACAAAGGTATTTTAGCAATTTTACGGTACTTTGCGCACCATAATTGTGACTTTTAGGTAAAATTGGTCACTTGGGTGTTACGTAACGTTCGGGGAGGGGGTACAGATAAACGTTACGGTGCGTTACATGGAGGGGAGAGGGTCAATAATCTTCAAAAATTGCATGCTTTACATTTCCAACTTTCACAAAAAAAAAATTATTGGTTGTAATGTAATATGATGTTTTCAAGTTATTCATATGTACCTACATCATGTTAATAATAAAATTAGTTATAGGGAGAGAAGGATCTAACCGTACGTCGGCTACCGTACAGTACAGTAATACTCGTACAATTGGACTGGCATTTTCCGTTTCACCATTTCGACTGCTGGAATTAATTCTCAATGTAATATTGATTGAATCGTGATTTTCCTAAATATTTCGCATCATAGAGATAAGTTTATTGGTATTATAAAGATTCCTGGTATCCTGCTGTTTTTTAATATATTCTTTTTGTTATACTTGGGTGCTTATTATCACTCAATTTAATTTTAGAGTAAGATTGAATTGTAATACTTTAAATTGTAATTTTGGCGTTACGAAAGGGTGGTCGACGACATCTTACTTACTTATACCAAAGAATATTAAAGTTTATGTGATTAGTGACCCACAACACTAATCGTCGGGGTTCACGGTGGCTTCATGACCAAATAACGGGAATTGGAAATCAGGAGGAGTACTCACGCGAGAGGTCCAAAAGTGCTGAAAGTGTCATGAATGTCCGCCTCGGAGGTGCGCCATGGCAGCCCACCCAGGAACACCTTAGCCGAGTACATTCCGTGAGGATACTTCTTGTAGCCACCGTCCAGCGACTGCTCCACTTTCCCCTCCCAACGAACCAGCCTACAACGCTCGGGTGTACCTGGACATATTATTTTATTTAGTTTAGTTTATTGATCCATAAATTCAATATACAATGTACAAAAAAACCTTATCCTAATACAAAATATTCTTCAATATGCCTATTATAAACCTAGCTCGGAATGGAGATTCATAGATTCAGATTAAGATTCATTTTATTGGTATACTGGTATACAAGTATACATGCAGTTAAGCAAACGAACATTTTTTTATAATAATGGAAACGTTAGAAAATATTAAAATACACAAGGAAATAAAAATAAAAATAGAAGAGAAAACGAAAGAAAACAAAAGAATATTGTTAAAATACAAGAGAAATGCAAAAAGATAATTTCCACAATTACAAGGATAAATCATTAACACTTTAGCCACCAAACATTTTAGTCTTCACTCGAGTTATATTCCTCCAGTGAGTAAAACGCCTTATCTGTGAGATTATATGAGGCCTGCCGATTATATCGGCCGAAATATCGGTATCGGAATCGGAATTGTTACATCCCTAATTAAATACATGAAACATTAGCCATATTTTTTCCAGAAAACATGCAGAAAGGAGAGTCGAGCTGCCGTTCATTTTGTATATATCTAATATTATGTTTATGTTCAATATAAATTCTGAATTCGTATTGCCGAAATATTGGACCATCATTCTTTACATAAATAGTAGATTAGCTGGTAATATTTCCCAATAAACAGAAAATCCTGTTTTTTCAGGTTTGAGTTGAAGTGTAATATTATTTTTTAGTAAACGATGTTGTAGGGATTTGATGCGAGATATTATGTAACCTTTAAAAGTGTTGCCGTATTTTATGATTCTGCAAGCTACGGCAAAATACTACATTCCCAGCTGGCTGTATTTGAGAATGTGTTTTAGGCGGTAGATATTTTTAGTTGCTTGCCTAAGGGCCCGATTGCATTTCTTTGTGAACTAAAATCGGAATTAGTTTATGCCAGCAAAACAGGGCAATACGTTAGAGTGGAATATAAAAAGAACGGTTGTCACCTTTCCAGCATAAAATTACCAATCGAACATAATGAGGCGCAATCTAAGACCGCATGTTTTTTTTTTCAAATTTATTCAGATGGTTTTATATTTAACAGTTTTTGTGCGGGAAAATATACGATCGTTCGTTTTACATTATGCTCTAGCGTACTGCTCTGTCTCGTTCGCTTGAACTATTTTCCGATATTAGTTCACGAAGAAACGCAATCGAGGCTTAAGTGTTTTGCATGCGTTATTAATATGAACTTCTAAGTGAATCCCTTATATATCGTCAGTCCATCATGACCTGCACGACCTGCTGTGCGTCGACCTTCTTTATATGCTGGCACTGACAGGTCCGGATGTGGATTATGTTGATACTTATGGGTATGGAATGGTTTTTTTTTTGTAGTAGACTTTATTCATAAAAAAGATACAAATTACATATCACAGTACCCCACTAACGCTAGTGCATTTTCAGTGGGTAACTAACAAAAATGTGTTCATATCTGACTTATATTATCTATTACCTATTATACTTATATTAACTATTATAACATTTTACGTTAAGTAGATGTATTGACTTCCTAACCTAACCTAAACTAACCTATATTTGTTATAATAACTAGCTGAATATACACTTAAAATATTTAAAGTAAATAAACGATTTTCCACTAAATTAATATACCTACTTTCTAACCTAACCTAACATAACCTAACCTATACTAATAATCTTGGTATACACTTACACTCTTACCAATAAAATTATCTTAAAACCGCGTTAAACCCTTGTGATTGTTATACCCGGTATAGCCGAGTTATAACGAAGTTGTAAAATCGTGACCAATAAATCAGTTATAACGCGGTTATAACTACTCCCTGAAACCAAAGACAAGTCATATTTCTAGCATGGCAACGCCCGCTTGGAAGCAGTGTGGCCAACTGAAGCGGCATGAAATGCACATGAAATGTCACTTTTTGTTGTCAGAAAGCCCTTGCCCATTGTTTTGTTACGCGAATGCTGATCGAATTTATAGTGGTATTTTGCAGGTCAGCTCTCAGGATATCGATGATTCTTGCGGCGTATGGCTTAGTGAAACGATATTTAGTTTTAAAATTGTAATAATCCAAATCGAACGGGTCGTATCGCAATTTGTAAATTTTTGGTCGCCTATCACGACGCATTTTGATTTCTTCCAATAAATCCAGATCGATCATATCATCCAAGTCGACAAAATCCATTATTCGGCTAAAACGCAGGATTTCACAGCAGTATAAAAGGCGTATCCTCGTCGTAACACGGCTATTACAACGAAAGCGCACGATTCGCGAACGAGAAGCTCCACGTCCGCGGCTGTCAGGTGGCTGTCAGTTTGAAACAGCTGTTACGCCGGTCGGCCATTTTTAAGTTAATACTCCGCTAAACCGCTGTTATACCTGGCCTAGGGGTGGTATAGCGGAGTTATAGTGCGGATGGAAATCCAGTACCACTATTCCATGCTTATACCCGAGATGATCAGTGGTGTAAGCTATACCGCGTTTATTGGTCACAGATTTTCTTATACCTAGTAATAACAGAGGTATAAATTTTACAACTCGTTTATTGGTAAAGCTGTAAATATATATACTCACTTTGTTTACAATTACAATATTAAATGATCATTTTAATAAAATGATTTACAGTAGATATCTATACTTATGCCCTAACATAACCTAACTTATCTTACTAGATTGGTTTACCCTAGTTATTCTACATAGTTATGTTAATGATAATTTAGCCTAATAGAATTTTTAATTGTTATAGCTATTCTAATACTTTTACATATTTATGCTAATTTATACTATTAGAGTTTTTAATTTCTCCGTTATAGTATTTATATTATATAATATATAAATTATTTTAATTAGCTCGCCTGGATAAGTCATTATTTAGGTTGCTTAGTAGTATAAGTTTCAATGTTTTCTTTGCTGATTGAGTTGTCTAATTTTATAGAAAAGCGATTGATTAATTTTGGAACAATGAATTCAAGAGTTCTATCGCCGTAATAATTGTTTTGCTTGTTATATTTCGAATACCCCTTTACACATAGCCGAGTACTGTGTACATGATCGGCAGGTATTCGTAACGAACCGTTTTCGTTGTTGTCAAGCAGGATCTTATACCATACGAAGAAACTTGTAGGCAAGACATCAACTGAGGAGTAGAGTTACTGCCTACTGCAGAACTACTGCAGAACTACTGCCGCAGAACGCGGCAGAACTAATTGCAGAACTACTGCATCTTACTCCCTGTAGGCACACTAATAGGGCATCATGTAGTACGGATTTGAAGACTCGACCATGTTCAATAAAAGAGCCAAGCATTTATCTCATTATCAGAGAGAAAGAGTCTTCGAAAGTTATATCCAGATATAGAAAACAGCACTATATAATGATGATGACATTAAGTCAAAATTGCCCTAAACGAAAGTAAACTTGAATGATCGGGTAATCAGATATATCATGTCAACAATTCAATAATATAATTAAAATTTACAACACGTTTTTATTACTCTGACAAAAATAACTTACCAGGTGACTGCACGCTCATATCCGGACTTCCTCTGTTGTAAAATCCATTCTGAATACCATTGGGAACAGATGCCTATAAATAAATAAAATAAATTTATATTGATGGATACAGACATCCTGCATATACATTAGCCGTTCGAAGTCATCCAGAAACTTCTTCATGTCTATAATATAGACATTAGCATAATCCAGAATTGGGAGTAGCAGTGTCCTTACTATAGTTTGTTAAAATGTTGCTGGAAGGAATTTCTGTAACCTTCGAAGGTATGGAAGCCCTTGAAAATGCAATGAAAAAACTTCTAAGATTCTTCAGAGCTTTGGAATACTCAATAATATGACCGATTATTTGGAGGGACGGTAAAGACATTTTGTTATTAGTAGACATCCGTGTCTCCGATTGCTATTTGGCCGGATTTATGAATAGACCATGTTTTTTTAGCTCAGCCTGATATATTCATTTGAATTCATAGTCGACACTGCAGAAGGTCAGGTCTGGCATGGAGACGCAAAATGTTAAACATAATTCTTTGAAAAATAAACAAGCAAACTTAAATTTTTAACGTCTTTTTTATGTTTTATTCCTTCCTTAATAAATAATAATGTGATACTTATTTTTTAAAAAAAAACAAAGCTAGGTCGAGATACAGTACGGCTCGATGAGAACATTTGGCAAGCGTAGCAATGTCGTAGCATGGCGTCGTAGCGGGAATCGTAGCATATCCAAAGAATGATGGAGCGTATTCAATGAAAATTACATTTTCCACAAACGGTTCAAAATTTACCCTTGTATGCGCAGGTGAAGTATACAACGATGCGAAATCCCCTACTGTTTAGGGAACCATGTAAACATTTACTTTATTATTATTAAAACTACAAGGGTTAGTCGGTGCCCGTAGGACACATATAAATATATTAGTTTTAGTTTACGTTTGTTCTTCGTATTTTGTTTTTTTTTTACTTTTTTGAATAACACAGCTTATCTGATCCCTCAGTAGCCAATGTTTTAAATTTAAGAGTTAGCTCATAGCACATTTTTGAACTTTTGAACATTTTTGAACAGACGGACATTTTTGATATTTTTTAAACATTTGATGACTCACACCGCTTACTTGACTGCTCAGAAGTCTAATCAGATTAGCCCTTTTAACCTGAAGTTCGGTAAACTTAGGTTGAAAGAATCCCGAAACTATTATATTGGAGTAGCACATTGGCGTTACTTTTGAGAATATACGCTGTAATGCTATAATAAATAAGTCACATAGCACAGAGTCGTAGCACAATGTCGTAGCACAACGTCGTAGCACACCATCGTAGCAAGGTGTAGCGAGAATCATTTTGACTTCAAGATCTTTCTTTCGGCACAATTCTTCATAATTGAAGATTGTCAGCACCGCTAGATACAACGAGAATGGACGATATACCGCCATCTGTTTCTACGAACGACTGCCATATACTATTTTCAGTGTCTGTAGAACTTTGCTGGAACTTTGCTCTTTCGGACTATTCTGACTATGTAGGTGGCCGTGGTATAGTGAATAAAAAGCGCATAAAAAAAACCTAGCCAACCATGCTCTTTATAACTAAGATGAATTTAACAAGGTTGTGGTTGAGTTTAAAATGTAATTATATAAATGTAATCTATTTGTTTATTGCTGAAAAAACTTTTTTTTTAAATAAATAATTATGTAATATTATGATAAGGATTATTTCTATATCTTTTACAGTATTTTATTTAAATTTTCTTTTAGAGTAATTTCGTTTTTATATTTTGTTTTCTTAGTAGTACGTGCTGATTATTCTTGAAAAAACAATTGATTATTTTTTTTTTGAATATTGACTATTATTGTATTTTTTTTTTGTTATTTGTGTTTTTTTTATTATTGAACCATACGTACCTTTATATAAAGTATATGTACATATACTAAAGATATTAATAATTGTACGACAATGAAAAATAACGCATTCCACAGTATGTAGCTCTTTGTTGTCATACTAATATGTTTTAAAGAACCGCGAATTTTAACATTGTATTACTTATTTGTGATAGAATCGTCTGACTAATTACAACGAAATAAAATAATACTATTTAACACTCTCCGGACCTCAGAAATAGACTAAAATACCAATAATCATCGAAATACCAGCATTACCAGCATTTACAGAGGCGTTAACGACATAATAGACTTCCTAACCATATTAAAACCATTAATGACAAATATGTATTTAAAAGTGCTTTAAAAAAATATCTGCTTTCTAACAATTTTACTTTCATTCCACCCTCAGAATTTTGAGAATAGGGATGTTATAATCATGGTATTTAGGCGTCTATTACTTTTCAAAGTGAGTCTGCCTGCGAGTCTGTGTGTATTCCTCCACGACAGCGCCTAAACGCTACATCCGATTGAGCTGAAATTTGGCATACAGGCATCATTCGGTCATGGCAAGAGTTGAAAAGATTCTAGTTGAAATCGGTCCAGCAGAGGGCGCGTTAGTTATACGTCAATCTCGAAATATTGCCGTTGAAAGGCTTGATCACGTTTTGATCACGAAGACGAAATCACGTTTTGGTTGGAATATCTCGTTTACAAGTGACGCATAAAAAAATATGCCGCCGTATTTAAGAAAATACTAAGTCGTTTTTTGGAAAATACCGTTCTAATTCCCCGGAAATACTACAAAATACTAAAATATGATACATTTGTTATCATAGTCACTAGAAGCACAATCACTATCGGGTATCGGGGGAAGAGGTGAGGTTTTGGCGCTCGGGGGAGGGGGGTTATCTGCTTGCCGGGAAAGTCTTGCGGTGACACAACCGTTTTTTTATATTAGGATTGCTATAAAACAATGTTTTCTAAAAATATTGCGGTTGTTTGACATTATAAATAAGATAAAAACCAATTTTACCGCGTAAAATTTATAACAGCCAACGTTTCGGCGTCAACCGTCGTTGTCCAGTCTACCCTAAACAACGGCGGTTGCAACATCGCCGAAACGTTGGGTGTTACAAACTTCACGCAGTAAATTCGTTTTTATCTTATTTATAAAAACAATATTTAATTAGTGGATAATGTGTTTCACCTTTAGTATATTAAACATTGTAAATATTTCTATCTATTTTGAAGAACACTCTTGAGTCTTCTAACCCCTGATTTAGCCTTTCAACCAAATAAAAGCGATAACAGCGTCATCGGTATTACTTAATTATAATGTATGTAATTATACCTAAATCGGAATCCTACAAACTTAGTGTATCATATTTTAAAGAAATTTACCTGAATACTGAATTCATTCGGCGACGGCAATCCGGTAGGCGGAGTCATGGCGAAGCACTTCTGAAATTTGAAATAGAATGAATGAGTGAATGAAGTCATCTTTTTATAATTTATTATTTTATTTATAATTTAAATTGATTGCTAAGAAACCATAATTTCCAAAATCGAGCGTTAGGTTAATATCTGTCTGTTTTTGTTATGCTGTTGTATTCGGTATTAAGACTAAACTAAAACTATCAAAAAATATCAATGACAGACATGTATAACCAAGAATGAGAACGAACTTTGGACAAAGACACTATATTTGACTAGCGAAAAAACTCCATAACATATTTACCACGCATTTTTTACCACGCATGTCAAATATCTATTCCGAGAAAGCATCCAATCGATTTCTAAATTTGTTTTTTCGCGACGATAAATGGTAGGTAAAATAAGGGACTAAAAAGTAAAAACATATACAGCTATTGGTGGGTATTCGTTCCTCAGTCCAATAAAACGGAAAGTAGCTTATTGTTAATTGAAATTTATGTTTTAAGACGGATGAAAATTGATATTCAAAAAATTGAGTCTTAATTGAAAGTAAATTGAGAGTTACTGAAGTGGATATACTTGTTAATATCTGGGAATACTGTAACTAGGATTTCGTGAAGCGTGTTACAACCTCAAAATATATTTTTTTGTACATATGTTCTTAAATACGATTTATTTTTGCATAAAAAGTTGTCGAGAGGAAATTCGCGGAACCCTTACGGAAATAGACCTCGCTTCGGGAGAACCCGCGAAACCCAGTTTAAGAATCGGTTTGCTAGACCCCCCCGAAAAAAAACATATTTCTTGCGGATTTATTATATAATTAACCTTAATCAAGGCCCAAAAGGCCTTGATTAGGGTTATAGCCAGGAAGCCATACCGCTACTCCAGTGACCAGCTCTACACAGATTTCATGGTGTTGTATGCAAGACAGCTATACGTACGGCAGGTCTTGATATGCTACAGGAAAGAACTCAAACGGGACAACTGCAAGCCGACCAGTAACGCACATAGACATGACCCAAGAGATAAAGACAGACATGTATAACCAAGAATGAGAACGACCTTTGGACAAAGACACTATATTTACCTAGCGAAAAAACTCCATAATTACCACGCATTTAGGCCAAGCTACAATCATTCAGAATGACAAAAGACTGGTAACATTATGGTTGTTACAATCGACGAGGGAGCACTGTGAGTCGTTAGTAACTAACGTTATTAAATAGGTGCACAGATGATTTACATTACTTATTATTGTTATTATTATCTCATTAGCCTCATAACTGTATTCATATATCTCCCATATATATTATATCTCATTTAATTTAAGAAATATTTTTTTGTGTAATATATATATATATATATATTATATATATATATATATATATATATATATATATATATATATATATATATATATATATATATATATATATATATATATATATATATATATATATATATATATATATATATATATATATATATATATATATATATATATATATATATATATATATAAATATATATATATATATATATATATATATATATATATATATATATATATATATATATATATATATATATATATATATATATATATATATACATATATATATACTATAATATATACACTTGTAGGATTTCCCAACATTACAGAAATTACCTATACACCCGACAGATGAACGCAGTACTAAATATCACCCCATTACAGGCTCTGCCTAGTGAGATGATAAAATCCCGCCCAAGCCGCACTTTTAGTAAATTTCCAGGATTCTACATTTTGTATGTACGACTAAATCATGTAAAATATATTATAGAAATTTAATCATGTTATACTAGGGATAAATAAAATAAATAAATAAATAAACTCCGTTTGATTTTAATGTTAAAATTAAATTAAAAAGTAGAAGTAAGTTCCGAGATTTTGTGGCTACACTTATAAGGCACAAAATCGACCATGACTTCGACTAAAATGGCAGGTCGACGAAATGATATCGTTAATTATTTTTCCCACGTCGAATTATTTTCCATAACTTTTTACCAGACAGTCGTATTACGTTATCTTATTAGTAACTTATAACGAATTAATATAAATATTTGCATACCAAGCTTAAATGTACCTCCTGCCCCCCTCCTTCATGACGCTGAAGAATGTTCTCAAGTTCACTCCTTCTTGGGGGCGACGAGGAGAAGCTTCCGTTCGTCAATTCACTATAAAACAAGAACGTAATTTATCAATATTTCATACATTTATATCCAGGACGATGGAAGCAATCCTCAACAAGATGTTTAATAAAAAACAAAGACCTAGAAACATTTGAGCTTGAAGAATTTGATTGTATGTTAGAGATTACTTTATAAATAATATATCTAAATACATATAAATACCCCCCCCCCCCCCCCTTTTCGCCCTTTCTCGTGCTGGTTCTTATATCCCAATCCTTCCTTCGATATTGAGTTGATATATGATATTAATTCTGTCCTATTTTTATTATTATCTATATTATGTATCATTTATTATTACCAGTACTTTACAAAAAATACACTTGCCACTTGGTAATAAGCCCATCAAGTTGCACTATTTTGTGTATAAGGTTGTGCAATAAAGTCTTGCGCAATAAAGCTTTTCAAACAAACAAACTTTCTGACTAAAAAGCATCATTCTGTTTGGAATATAAATTTTAAACAGAATACTTACATAAACCTGTTGTGGAAATCGGGGAAATTTTGAATGGTTATTCCCGATGAGCTGGTACCAGACGAGACAGACGAAGACAGGTTCTCCTGGAATAAATCAAAAGGAAAGTTGCATTAATAGATACCGAAAATTATTGCAAATAAAATGGATAACTGTCTTCAAAACCAGGAGGCCGATTCTTGACATCGTCCCAATGACAACTCCCAATGTCAAACTCAAAGCATAACTAAATCAACATTTCGAGAAAAACTCGTTCAAAGTTTTTAGTTACCTACTTCAAACCACGGTAATTCAAGAACTAATGCACAGAATGAAACGGTTTTCTTTTCTTACCTACATTTTTTTTATTATTGAATATAAAATAAAAGATATTTTTTTTCTAAGGAAAGGTCGAAAAAAATGTATTTTGTACTCGATGTGCTCTGTGGTATTTTAAAATTTTATTAAAAACATAAAGGCAGAATTTTGCTGTTTTTTTTAAATAGGCCTAGAATAGTCTAGATTTTATAATATTGCTGGTTTATTTTAATTCAATTCTGTCTAAAATGGTGATTCGTAAGTTTTTACTAGAGTGGTGGGGGGGATATAGGACTCTAACATTTAAAAGCATTTCATTTTTGGTGTCAAAACTAAACTTGTTTTTTCAAAGCTTTTTTTTTCAAAAATACTATAATTGAAGTTGTAAACAAACAACATTTTTAATTAGAAGAAAACTCTAATGTTTCAAACTATGAGTGCATCGAACGCTGCTAAAGTTGCAAGTGTGCGACCGGGATTCCATAGTCCCGGAAAGGGGTCTGAGGGGTCTCATAGAGGGGTAGGGGGTGTAAGGGAGAAGGCGATTCGGGTAAATTGCTAACTGTCTGGCATCGCAATCGCAAATAATATTAAATTACGCTGCAAGACGCTCCGGCCGCGGAGTGTGGTGCCAATATTGTCAAAATACGCGACGCGCCATGACGCCATCAAGCCGACGGCGTCGATCCGACCGCATTTAACTACCCTACAATGCGAGAAGCGTTGCTGGGAGCAACGCACCAAGTTTTTCAGCTCAGCTATAGTTATCGCAATTGCTCCTTTTGGTATTAGGAAACTCACATTTTAGTTGCCCTTATTATTGATTATATAGGGTATTAAATTGATCAATGCCACAGTACGTTTCTGCAACCTTCTGCACCGGCGACATGCAGGTGTTGCTAATAGTACTGCCCGATGAAACTATCGGGAATTGATTTGACTATTTATAATAACCGGCAATGAATGTTTTTTTTATAAATGACTGATTGATTGAAAAAATCCAATAATTTAACCGATGATAACAATAATAACATTCAATTATTAGTGCCATCTATCGCATTACATCGCAGAAATATACGGATAGATTAGAATACCATCCAATTTTTGTTTCAATGAAAAAACACCTTTTAAAGGAGAAAAAAAATTATTCTAGTTATGACATAACTATTTAGGAAATCATAAAATGGGATGGGATTAAAATAAAAAAAGATGGGATTAACATTAGAGTAGGTACTAGTTTAAAATAGTCAAAAGTATCCAAATATAATAAATATCTTAAATGATTCCAAAAATTATCCTTAATAAAATAAAAAATCATCAATTGTCAATCCTTATTTGTTCTATCTGGACAATAAGAAGCGTAATTATTATTTATTGAAACCTGTATACTGTTTTTTTAAATACATATGACGTAACTAATATTAAAATAATGAGAGCTCTGATTTGAAAAATTGTTTGTTATTTGAAAAATGTATTATATTATTTTATTATGGGATAGGATATCGTATATACGTGTTTATAACTACATATTCGGTTACTGAGCATAAGAGAAGATTAATCAATGTTGAGTACGTTTAGTGCCATGTGGATGGCACTCTCAGTGAACGTATAGAGGTTCCGTTTCGTAGTAAAATCCTAGCTGCCAAAGCATAGTGCGGCATTGAGCAATCTAATAGCCTGTATTATCAATGCCGGTATCAATGACATGTAGCTAGATTTCTTCGCGTGGGAATATTCCCATTATTATAATATAATATTCCCCTTATTATAATTATAATATTATAACAAAGAGCTTGTTTATTCCAAAGAATATCGCAGATTAGATTAATTACGAGTAACTGGAAAACTGAGATTGGCCGAAGAAAACATCAAAAACAAGCGACGAGCGCTCAGATGCTCTAAAGGTGATGCCCCATTCGCATCAACCAAGAGGACGTTAATTTTTTTGTAATAAACCCATTTAATCGGTTTTATATTGTTTTATTCAGTTTTTTACTTATTGTCAAAAAACTAATTTGCACTTATTACATTGAGATTTTTCTGGGGTGAAGGCATAGGAAAAGCGCCATGATATTAGCGGGATAATTAGCAGGCAATTAAAGAAAGTTTTAGAAGTACATAACGAAAAAAGATTATCTTACCTTTTTTGTGACAGTCAACAAAAGGAGCTTTTTGTTTTCGTTTTTTTGTTAAGTAAGTTAATCCATCGATATATTATTAGCTAGATATGCCCTCAAATCAGATATTCCCTCAGAACTCGGAAGTGGAAGGGTTTAACTACTAGCATTTAAAAAAATATTTAAAATATTTCCGAAAGCGGCGATCGACGCACAGCTCCCTACTCCTCGACCGGCCCATCAAAAGTACTTAAAGGCAGTTGAGACGCGCTGTTTGCATCCCGCCAGAGCCGAACCGAAAAAAAAGGAAAACTAAATACGCAATATATGCCCATCGCTGGCAACCCTAGTTGGCCCGCGGCCTGTAGCCCGTATAGCCTCCGACCCCGGACGTCCCGCGCGCCCCGACCCGAGACATCGAGGGCCACCTCGTAAAACAGGCGGGCGTCAGTGACTGTCAAGCGCGGGGCCGCGGCGACGCAAAGTTCAGGCAACCAGACTATTTCAGCTCATTTTAGAGGTGAGACGTGTTTTAAATCAGACTGAAGCATACGGGTGCCACTGTCCAGGATAAAATAGATATATCAGACTGAAACATAGATAGATAAATCAGACTGAAACATACGGGTACCGTTTGGAGGATAACGAAAACGTATACAACATCTCGCCTTAAAACTCCTATTCTATTGCCCTCAGAGATACGAGAGCGGTGACGTTTCTTAGCATATACAAGGTGTGATTACAGCAAGGGCATTTCTTGTAAGGGGTAAATCAGTACGACAAAGTAAGCAACTCTTAATAAAAAAAATAAAAAATATATTTTTTTGACAAATTTGTAAATTGTATCTATTGAAAAAAGTTTAGCAAGCATTGAGCGCGCTGCGCCATCTAGGGGTAGGTAATATATCGCAAATAAACGATATTGCCTAAACCTAACCTACCGCTAGATAGCCCGTTGTGCTCATAGCTTTTTATGCTATTTAAACAATAAATGTTTAAAAGTTTTCGAATAAAAAAAAAATCTCCAAAATAAATTTATTTTTTTGGTGTTTTTCCAAAAAAAAATATTAAAAGTTGCTTACTTCGTCGTACTGATTCACCGACTACAAAAAATCCCTTGCTGTAATCACAACCTGTATAGTCAACTTGCTAATACGATCTTGAAATCGCTTCGCGGGTGGAGGGGAGGCTCGCAACCGGCGCTCTCGGTTCCATCCGTTAAGTGTAACTCACGGCCTAGACGCGGTAGCACGGTGATCGGGTGTCTGTGTATGTAGATTTCCAAGATCGATAAGTTATAATAAGTGTACTTTGGATAATATTTATTAGTAAAATACTTAAAATAAGCGTGGACAATTCTTATTTCGTATTTCATTTGAAAGAAGAGTATCTGGTCATACATTGGTCCTGCCTTTGTGCAGAGCTGAGCGAGCGAGACGGATTCAGGAGCGTTGCACGTCTCCAATTTCGCAAAATCCTATGGCATAGTAATAAAGGCGTCCAAAACCAAATTAACTCAAATTGGCGGTCAGAAGTTGTTGTCCACGGTTGAACTATCTTCTTTGCCTCTGGTTCAAATGTTAACGACAACAATGTCATTGAATATTAAAGAGTCGTAAAAACTTAGGATTACTAATCGACCATACTGTTTCATGACAGGCACAAACCAATAAACAGCAAACAAATCTTTAATTGGCTTTTATATCCTTTGATGGTTGCAATGGTACCTGCCAGCAATGTTAGGCAAACTATTACCCAGACGCTTCTATTTACAATCGTAGGCTAAGCGGACGTAGTATATCTTGATCCCAATGCTCCTAAAATAGAACGCTTACAAAATATGTGTATCCGTTATACTTTAAACTTTGAAATAAGACCATATTCCGGAATATCGAAATCGCAGAATAATGAGCATTTAAACACATATTATTTAATATGCTTAATAATTCTACGGCTTCACTTAATCGAGAAGTTCACTTTTTCTAACAAGTCATGATCTCCAAGACTCTGATCAGGTCAGAATAATACCGTTTATATCCCACCTACGCTTCTCTGTCTCTCTGTTCGTGCAGCCCGTCTATGGATCAAGCCCCTTATAAATAATAGAAGTGCTAGTAATATTCTTTCCATCTTTAAAGAGTTATTGAAAGGATAACTTATCCCATTCATTATACTTTCTTCGCCTTTCTTATCCCCTTATTTTTCCTTTCGTTCTGAAATAACTTCATTTAAACATATAATAGACAAAATTTTAACAAAAAGAAAAACCGACTCCAATTTTTTTTATAAATGCAGCAGCCACGTCATGGTGATACTTAGAACGGGCTATCATAACTGAATGCGTATACAAAATTGTATGTATATGCTATTGACCGTTGAGGAGTTGTAAGCCAACCCTGGGTGCCGCAGTCGTTAGTGAAACTTAGAACGGGCTGTCGTAATTGAATACATATACAAAATTTTGTGTCTATGTTGCTGACCGTTGAGGAGTTCCCTCGTCGGGAGCCAACCCTGGGTGCAGCAGCCATGATGAAACTTAGAACGGGCTATCATAACTGAATGAGTATACAAAATTTGAGGTCTGTGCTGTTGACCGTTGAGGAGTTCCTTCGTCGAGAGCCAACGCAGGGTGTAGAATCAGGTCATGCTTATCATAAAAATAAATGAATTGTCACCGGAATTGAACCAACATGTAACTTTTCAATTTCAAATGATGATATTTAAGAAGTTCCCTCAATTCCTCATGGATCCCATCATTAGAACAGGATTTTGATAAAAATGGGACCAATCTGTAAGTATAATCCTTCCGAATTAAAAAAGAATTTTCCGAATCCGTTCATAAATGGCAGAGTTCTGAGGTAACAAACCTAAAAATAAAAGATGCAACCGAATTGATAACCTCCTCCTTTTTTGAAGTTAGTTAAAAATAATAATATGAATTTGTATAATAAATTTTTTGTTGGCTTATAATATTTTTATGTAACTAAATGCTCTTTAGATGCCATCCGAAAAAATCGATTAACTGTAAGATATTCCCCACGTGTCGACAAATCCGCTTTTGCATGATTGAAATAAGGACTTTCTGAACTGATTTTTGAATTCGCAATAAGAATTCATGTTTATATTTCAATATCTAGATATGTATGTACCAATAGCAATAACTGACATATTTTCCTCCTATCTATCACACTACAAATAAAAATACTGCGTTAAAGGGTGCTGCAAATAAAATGTGAATGTAAGTTTGCATTTTTATTTTTTTGTAGGTTATTTCAGAGTCTTTATTTCAAAAGACAAATACTAACTTGACGAAAAACGCTTTCTTCAAAATAATATTTCAAAATTATCTTAGCCCGCGGTCCTAGAGTTGACAATCTTTCCGGAACATTTAAGCGCCGAAAGAAAAATCTGCTGAAACAAGGGATCATCACAGTACGACATTGTATTGTTTTGAAATGAAATTGTTTAATTTCGATATGTGATAAATTATACGTATTATAGAAAGAAATCGCTAAAAATATTAAGTACCTAATGATGTAATGAAAGACTAATTACTACAACTATAATGACCCGACAATTACGCGCTTCAACGGTAAACATTTAGAAATTACATCATCGGTTTCAATGCAACTCTGAATAACTAAATAATTAGGCAACTTTTGATGGTTCTTTAATAGAAATTACAAAGGATCAAAAAAGCGTCTGTAAATAAAGTTTCAAATGGAAAAATTAATAGAAAAACAATCTCTCGTAGGAGAGATGACATAACTGTTCGTCATGTATTCTCTTTTCAGTGCGGAACACTGAAAGTTACGATTATTTCGCTGCCTGTACATGCATAAGCAAACCAGTCGGCCGGCGAATTCAATAGACCGAGAATTGTGTTTTGATGCCAATCTTGTGTCGGTTTTTGGCTGCATTTTTACACCAAGGCATAATACTTTGTATTCATACTAATAATATGCATTTCGTGTAAATGAATACAATCCGAACAGCCATGGGTGCAAACCGGGTCTTCGGAAATGCTTATAGAGGAGTCTGTGTTTCGAGAACAGTTCTAAGGCGAAATTGATTCATTGACAACTTGGCTATAGTGCATAATTACACTTAAAAAGGCCTGACTAAATAGGAACGTAGATAGGTAGGTTAAGTGTAGTACCTATCACATTGATATTTATTTATTGATTTGGGAGCTAACGGGCCCATGATGAGGTGGCCACGATGACCCATGTGTTCAGGGTCGGTCACACTCACGGGTCAACACCCATCCGATGGCCTCCACGCATGGGTTGCGAACCTGGGTAGGACACTGGGTCAACCAGTCTCCCCTGGGAATCAAACCTCTAGCGCTCCTGGACGGTCTGCGCACCGAGCGGCGCAAGCCAATCGACTGTGCTCTCCGACTAACAGTCGGGGGAGTCTGGGAACTGTATTGTTTCCTATAGAGCGGGGGTGGTTGCCTACCTTACGGCGACTGCTCTTGAAATGACCATTGGCCATCCGATCCCGGTTCAGAGTCGGGCAAAGGACGCCTTGGTCCGCGATAGATTCGGTGTACACCGTTTCACCGCTTCGTAAGGGAGAGGACCGCGCAAGCGACCTCGAACTCGGAACCAATCGAGAGACCGGAGAAATCTGGTCACAATTGGAAGCAAGGGCGCGAGTTTCGGCCCGCCAGGTAACATTACTGGCTATCTCGCGGTAAAGGCGTTGGTCTCTTGCGGGTTGTGGCGTAGCTAGACGTCGGATTTGTAATGTCCAAAGTCTTCTACGCTCACTGCACGGTCGATAGAACGATGAATCGTTAAAACGTCCTGCGGTGACGGGTTCGCCCGTTGTGGTTGACATCTCAATATGATATTTATTTACCCCTCTTATTGTGAATTTAGGACTAAGTTCTATTATTTTTATGTAAATTTTTATCTGAGAATATTCTTTTTTATATATTCATTTTGTTCGTCTGTTTATTTAAAAATAAGTGAAATACTAGAGAATCAGTATGGAAAACAGGAGAAAGGAACTTGCATCACTTTTGTCCAAAAAAATAGTGCCTTTCTTTCCATATAACACGTAAGATAATAATAGACAAAATTTTAACAAAAAGAAAAACCGACTCCAAACCTATGCATATAAAGTTTCAATTTGATGGTTTATAAGAACGTAGATCGGTACCACGTAAACCCGAAAAAAAAGGTAACATTTACAGCAATATTATGATCTGTAATATTCTTTTGTACTATAAAAAGCTAAAATTATACAAAGAAATATTTTTTAAAAATACGAAAAAGTCCAAAAGTGCTTTATCTGGGATCATATTTTTACCTATTTATGTCGACAAACATAACCTATTTAATCTCAAAGGCGCCGAAGAACGTTTTAATGAATTGAAACCCTTTTCAGAGCATTAAAGCTTCCATTAAAATTAAGCGAAATTTCATTATTTCTTGCTGAAATTGACTAAAAATTTAATAAAATCTAAATGATTTCTATCTCTTTTAGAAGGCTCATCAACTTCTTATTCTAGAAATCGAGAAAGGGGTTTTACAAAGAATATCTTAGATATTGTAATCATAAAATCATGATTGGTTAGTTGTTATGGATATTCCTCCGTGTATTGTTTAAATGATATAGAAGAATATAAAATAAAACGTAAATCACATGAAACACTAGATCTTCGTCTAACTATTCGTATAACATTTCATTTGGTATATTTGTATATTTATGCAACCTTTTATTATAATTATGCGGTGTTGTTTTAGCAAAATAACATTCGCATTACAATATTTCAACATACATACCTACTTACAAACAAATAACATGAAAAGTTTGTTGTCGTTGGCCGTTTTTTTTTCTAATCAAAATTCAGAAAGTTATTTTTTCTATCCCATAGACTTTTTTAATATAACCGAGATAGCAACATGCAGTTGTCGGTTTTTATCTAGGATATTGTTTGTTTTTACTCATTATTGCGAAATGTCACAATGGGCGCGTTTATTGTCATATGACAATATCTTACAGCCAACGCTACTATGAAGTATTTATATGTATGTGTGCGTGCGTGTAACATGTGTGTAGGCGTGTGTCTTGTTATTGCATTCGATTGACAGAATTGAAAATGCAATTCCGTTAATTGTATCCCAGCGGAAAATGGTGGCCCAGTCGGGAATCGAACCCGGGAACTTACGATGTAAGATCAGGCGACCTAACCACTATGAAACTATGTAGTAGAATACATTCTTCAGAATTCAGAGACGATCGCTTAGCGTTATGTTTCGAATGCGGTTAAAAAGTAAGCTTCGTCTACCTATTAATGCTTTCGCGCCGTACGCGTAATATTATAAGTATTACCCTCAAAAATTTGGAGACACTTACCCCTCTGCCGAAGGCCGGCGGCGGCGTCCAGATCCCGGGCGAGGAGTCCGGCAGGGCCGTGTTCAGGGGCTGCAGGTCCAGCAAGGCCCTGAGCGTCGGCGGCGAGGCACTGGATCTGCGGCCGAGGGAAGAGCCGTTAACGGCGGAAGACATGGTAGTTTCCACTCCGCGGTTCGCCATCCCCATCTTCAGCAGGGAGTTGATTGAGTGCCGGTGCAGTATGTCGGCGGCCGGTTCGAGCGGATAGCCGCAGTTCTGGAAAAGGAAACGATTAGGCTAAATTAAGGTTCCTCGCTCAGCCCTAAAACCTATTCCATGGATGTGACATGACACAAATGCTAATATATAAACCTATATCTGTATAAACCATCCAAATCTGATCATTTCGAACACAAACCCCCCAAAAGAATATGGTATCGGCCACCATCAGCCACAATACAAATGAGATTAAAAGACAACTTTCAACTAACTTCTTTATCCAACACCAAAAGACGAAAGCATTGCAGTAATATGTCCTACCCGCCATGATGGAGACCACGCTTGGATCCTAGACGGATATTTCGCTCCCTCAAAATCTACATCCTGAATTAAACTCAGCTCTCAACGGAAATAATAATAATAAGGAACGGAATATATGCAGTTTAGCTAACTCTGCCATAGTTTTTTAACTAAACCTACCGCCATATAGGTGTTTATGACCTGTTTTTAAAAAACTAACAACCTACCGAAATGTAGGTGCTTTTCGCGCCGATAAATGTTTATATCTTATATACACACTTCTTTATACGCCTATATCGCCTATGTATAGAGACAGGGCAAAGATTTTTATGAACAAGATCAGCTTCGCAATCAGCGTGATGCATATAGTGAGGCGACATTAAAGTATCTTCAATGTAGAAGTAATTACCTCGGTCAATTGGTTTCGGAAATCTTAACGGACTAACAAGAACATTATTCATGATGCAAGTAGGTACGAAGATCATGGAAACCACCTGTGTGACCCATGTTGTGACCCATATGACGCCATGATGACCACTAAAAACTGAAAGACGACATAAAGCTGCTTGCGGGCCGCAGAATCTACCTACATTTGAGAAAATGAGAGTTTTTCCACAGAGGCTCCATTTTAATTTCTGTTAAACTACCTACCCGTCTTCATTCTATAGCATTTTTCGTTATAATCTTTGATTTGTAATACATCAAGTTTTTAAATCCGGTGAAACCCAAATGCAACATTTTACGCAATTAAGATATTTTCTGAAAATTAAATTAGGTAGTTACCTAGTTTCGAAAGTGGCTAACGATAGTGTCTTTTTAGAGTGGGAATATACATGCTAAGGATAATCTCAAGTCTGAAAGAACAAATTTTCGAGGTCCGCTATTTTGTAAAATCGCATAAAATAAATAAAGAGTTTGTAATTTTGGTAGTTTCTTCATTGGGAATATAAATGTTAAGGATATCTATTTCTGAAAAAACTGCATTTCAAAATCCGCCATTTTGTATAATCGCATAAAATAAAATGAAACGTTGGCAATTTCGATAGCGTCTTCATTGAGAATAAAAGTACATGCTATAAATCTCAATGTTTGAAAAAACTACTTTTCGAAGTCCGCCATTTGTATAATCGCAATAAAATAAAATAAAAACTTTGGTTTTATCGATAGTGACTTCATTGGGAATATACATTCTAAGTATCTCAATTTCTAGAAAAAACTTCTTTTCGAAGTCCGCCATTTTGTACAATCACATAAAATAATATAAAAAGTTCGTAATTTCGCCGAGCAGAATCTATTTCGAAATACATAACCCGAAACCGCTTGGAAAATTCGGAAAAAACGCATTCTAGCAATCTACACGCCTATAAACTAGCCTAAGCGCATTCTAAATATAATGTAATCGCATAAAATAAAATAAAAAAAATGTTAATTTCGCGGAGCAGTTTTCTAGTTCGGAAAATCGCAAGCAAAAGCAGCTTTAATACAAAAAAAAGTACCTACATAAGCTGAAACCGCTTGGAAAAATCTTAAAAAACTAGCTACACGCTATATTCTGGTTTTTAAATAGCGTAAGCACATTTGAAATATAACAAATAAACCAATAATAGCAGGAAATCAAACCATTTTCATTTGTTGCTCGTGAAAAACTCGAAAACTCCCCAGCGCCTGACCCGCAACTTCATAAACCCACAAAATGCGAAAACGCGCAAAGCGCACAACTTGAAACCCGAAAAAACAACGCTTTTGCACAAGTTTAAAGCACTGATTTCAGGAAACGCAAAAGTTTTCAGCGAAAGCTGCGCCGTTTCGAGACGCGTCCGCCCGGCGTTAGGCTAAAAACTCACTGAATGTCGAAAACGGAGGCCGCGCGCGCGGCTCGACCAACGAAATTACCCTAATTACAGCAATTAAAAATGTCGCAAATTTCGGCAATCGCAGCTTAGCGTGGGTGATAGAAAGCGACACTCACCTGGCCGCTCATCTGAAAGCGCCGCCGCTCGATTTCGGTGAAATTTCGACGTCCGTCTTGCGAAAAGGACGATTGTTCAACTTTCCGGGAGTTTCGTGCGGTTTTTTCGCGAAAAAAAACACTTTTTGCGGGCTCCAAAAGCAAGAACCGCTCGCATGAAAAACGAGGTACCTCCAGAAAGAACAACCGGAAACCAAAAGGCTGTTACCAGCGAGAAAACTCCCAACTTTATTTTAGGCTTAAGGAACCATCGAGCGGCCAGGATTTTATAGGGAAATCTATATTAAATTTATCACTTTTTATCGATTCAAAAAAGAACAAGAAAGCGCCTAAAAAGCAATCCATTTTCTTTTTCGGGAAAATTGGCAATAATTGTCACATTATTTTGGTTATTTACAGATATATAATATATAATATTAAAACAGTTTTTTCTTGTAATTTTTAACTTTGATTCGAAGACTAAAAAGGGAATACAAATAAATATCCTAGAAAATATCACATGTTGAAGGAAAACTGAAAATTTTCTAAAGTTCATAGATATCTCCAAAGCAAACGGTGAACTGTTTTTTTTGGCAATAACTGTCACATTTATCCGGTTATTTAAAATTTGAAATACCGAATTATTATTATTTTTAAAAAATCGTTGCGTTTTAAAATAATAATTTCCCTTGTTCTTATCAAAGGAAAAATATTTTTTCTTCTGTTCCCACGAACGAACGATTTTTGTCAACGGAACGAAACGGAACTTCATCAAAACCACAAAATTAAACAACATTACAGTTTTATTTGATGTTAATTACATAAATTAAAATCTTTAAAATACAATAAATCGATTATAAACACGCAAAAGTCCGGAAAAACGCTTTTAGACCGATTTTAAATATAGCGCCATCACTCGCCATCTACAATTTCAGAGACGTATTACGAAACAACGAAAATCTGATTTCAACGTTGCCAAGCATCGCTGATTGTCGCAAAGAACAAATCTACTTTTTCTTTTGGAGGTGCCGTTTTAGTTAAGGTTTTCAAACAATGCAGAACATAATTTCTTAATTTTTCAGACGTCTGACCTCTCTTGAGTGCAGATGAGATACGACATTCGAAATGATCTGATTTTTTGATTAGATATTTGTATGGATCTGGTAACGTTGCTTTTGACATTTCTTTCAAATCCTCAAATGACAGCGTTTTCTGCTCAAATGTTGGTCGTGCGCCCCGGGTTTCGCTCGATTCACAATGAAAACTTTTCCGATTAGCGACTTACCGGATTTTAGCGACTGTGAAAGCATACTAGTGGTTGGAATAATCGGGAAGTCGTCATACAAGAATGTAAACAAATCGCAGCCCTTGCTCGGAAAAACCGCCGGGAAAGAGGTTAAATTGCAATATTTAATTCTAGTCTTTAGGGAAAACGCTCAGAAATTTGGTTCATTTTTTATTATTATCTAGAAACCTAGAAAGAGAAAGGAGGGTAAAATATACATTTTGATATATCCTGGATCTAATTTTGTTTAGGTGTAAGGCGTTGGTCTCGGGCATAGACGGGCATGTTGGCATAGCTAGTCAGTAGATTTGTATTGCATCAAAGTCTTCTACGCTCATACCCTGGCTGAAAGAACGATCACATATCGTTATACCAGCCTGACGGGTTCGGCCGTTGTAGTCGACAGCTACTGTTCAAATATCTATATTATAGTTTTGGCATTCTATATCTGTGTTCTTCGACTTTCAGGTTAAACGAGTTAACCGATTGACTTGAAATTCGAAGCATAGACTCCTGAAGGTTCAAGTAACCAGTGTTATTCATAAATAGTTCAAAAAACTTCAAAAATGATCAAATATTCAAAAGTTCAAAAATGTGCCCTGCGGGCTCGGGCCAAGCCTTGAAATTCGAAACACAGACTTCTGAGCCCTCTTGTCCACACGCGTTTTTTTTGCCGAGAAAACCTATAGGTAGGCACGGTCGGCAGTGTTGTATGGATCACTATGGAAGTTTGTCAACGCCACGGCGGAAAAACGATTTGAATGTTTTTTACAAAATGGATGTACCTAACGCGTCGTACGGTGAAAAAACCATGCTGCGGAGAAGAGCTCACTTTTTTTTTTCTACGGCAAAGTCTAATGCTCCGTACGATTCCATAAAAAAAGTTCAATATAAAAAAAACAAAACATTTTCAGTTAGACAAAAGTACAAAAGAAAAAGGAATACCAATAGGTACTATTATATTGATATGCGCCCGGACACGGGCTAAACCTTGTCTTGTGTATAGGTAAGTAAATTAAGAAACAAGCAAAATATTTATTTATTTATCCAAGAATTAATTACTATGAAAACATTGATTTTGTTTACAAAAATAACAGGAACCGAATGACAAAACCGTAACCTTATATTTATTTGATGCTTTCACCTAACTGGGACTAGCCCGTTCTAGGGTGGACTCTAATATTACAATAAATTATGTCAAAGTTTTAGAAAGTGCTCATAAAACTAAATTGCATTAAAATTTTGGCCTCAAACAAAAAAAAACAAACCGCAATTCCATTATAAAATCGGCATTAAATAGAACATAACATTTCGTTAAATACAGTGTGACAAATAGAATAGACTTAAAACTAAAATAAAGGCAAAAATAAAGTTATAAGAAAGCAAAAAAAGAAAAAGTCATAAGAAAAATATAAAAGACTTTAAATGGTAAGTAATATATAATTGAATATAAAAATACCTAGTCAAAATAAGTAAATTTCATTGTCAAAACAATACAAAACAAAAAAAAATAAGAATTTTTGGTAATTAGTTCAATGTTAAAATATAATCAACATTCATATTTAAAAATATACTCATAATTTGTGCACCTAAGTTTAATTAAATTATAATATCCAACATTTGTTGTATGGTTAGTCTGTCATAACTCAATAACCATTTCTTTATTTTATTTTTAAATACGCTACCTAAATTTTCAATTCATTTTTATATCCATATTGATCAGATGGATATAAAAATGTCAATGTCTTTGCCCAAATTATATTTTCATCCTGGGTATTACTAAACTATTCTCTAAAACGTGTCTCGTTGTTCTTTGGTTTTGAAGTATTCCCAAAATTTTAAAATTTGAATTATTTTTATTTTTCATTGAGTTTTATTATGATAAAACTAAATAAAAATCCTGATTTCAAAAATGGATTAATAATCTAACTCTATTATTTATAAATGGTTTAGAATGTTTTAAAAAATGTTAATTGACTATTTGATGATGTTGGCAAATCTGGTTATTGAGTGGAGAATTATGGGAAATTTAAGCACTAAGCAAGGATAATTTGAAAGAGTCTAGTTGGCAACACTGTTTTAGACATTGTTCACAATTTATACTCAAATATCATTCATTTTCTTTAATTCGTAGTGCCAAATCGAGTGCCAATGGAACGACCGTCAAAAAGTGCTCTACCTACACCTTATAAGCCTTTTCGATACGGTCCAGTTGACCGCCTACATCCAAGCCCTGTCCGAGAGGAAGACGCGTCACAAGGATGGCGGGGAAGGAGTCCGCCTGGCGAGGGATTCAGGCGATTTCCTCGTGGCCGCCGGAGACATCACCACCGACGTCGCCAAATCGCTGCTGTTCATGTTTCACTCTTGCCACATCATCCTGCTGTCAATGCCGACGCCAATTTTTGATCTCAGTTATGTATACCTGTTCAAAGCCATTGAATCTCTCAGGTGAGTATTTCATTTTCATTGTAGAAAATAATAATAACAATAAAACACTTTATTTGATGCAACAAATGGGCAAACTTATTGTCTTGAAGCAATATCTTACAGCTAGCCTAATCCTACTGAAAAACATGTTTTACGCTACAAATAAGATAAAATTCTTGGCCTCTCCAGAAAAATAATCAACTCTTTCTTAGAAAAATTATCTAAAACTGCGATTTGCGCATCTCAAATTCTATGGCTTCGAAGGGGGAGTGAATGGGTGGTAAGGTGAACGCTCACATGTGGCAAGACAGCTGTCCTAAACCTACCACAGCCGGTTCGTAAGTCCGAAATCCACTGCTCACTCCCTAGAAGTGTAATAATTATATATGATGGGCCCGATTTTTGGTCGGTGAATTCCATGGCAGCTCCGTTTGTATTTTATTTTATTTATTGCATGGGACTTATATTGGATCTTACATTGGATGGAACGTTTTAAACTGACAGAACCTTCATTTAATACTTCATTTTTCAAGGTTGGAGATACAAACTACCATTGGTGAAAAAATATCCGACATAGTCGACGAGGATTGGGCGCATCAAGCAAGACCTTGCTGTCCCAGGGTTTTGTTTTACTTCGACTCTTGTCCACGACAATTAAAATCAGCCGATGTCAGCCGGTTGAAGAAGTTTGAGCACAGCTTAGAGGACCAGATTTATCACATACTGAGAAAGGCCAGAATTATTACAAATATTAGGTGAGTTGCAGTTTTTGAATATTATTGCAATGAAATAACTAGAGTTGTCGACTACAGCGGGCGAGCCCGTCGAAGTTTAAACGATTAGTCGTCTCTCCTGGAGTGAGCGCAGAAGACTTAGGACAAAAACAGTCCACCGTCTAGCTCCGCCACAAACCCGTAAGAGGCCAACGCCATAGCCGCGAGATGTGTTAACCAGCCAGAAGTGTTACCCAGTGGGCTTACACTCACGCCCTTACTTCCAATTGCGACCAGATTACTGAGTTCGAGGTCGCTTGCGCGGTCCTCTCCCTTACGAAGCGGTGAAACGGTGTATACCGAATCTATCGCGGACCACGGCATCCTTTGCCCGGCTGTTCATCCAGGATCTGGTAGCCGACGGTCGTTTCAAGAGCCGTCGCCGTAAGGTCCGCAACCACCTTCGCTCTATACGAAACAGTACTGCTTCCAGACTCCCCCGACTGTTAGTCGGAGTGCGCAATCGATTGGCTTACGCCGCACGGTGCGCAGACCGTCCAGGAGCGCAGAAGGTTGATTCCCAGGGGAAGCTAACCATAACGCCAGAGTCCTACCCAGGCTCGTACTTCATGCGTGGAGGCCGTCGGATAGGTGTTGACCCGTGAGTGTGACCAACCCTGAACAGAATGGGTCTTCGTGGCCAACTCAGCAAGGGCCCATTAACTCCCTATTGCAATGAAATGACAAATATATTCCAGTTTTAATGTCTAGGAATATAAAAAAATGGCAATTAGTAATGAAATTGCATGAAGGTCCTAATGTGATGGCCACCCACTGTATGTCGAAAAATAAAAGAACATTCAATAAAAATTAATTTGATCATACTCATTATCACTTTTTATTGAACTCTGTAGTAAAACAACATGTTATAATTTTTCAGCTCCAATTCTCTATTTGCCATTCCAAAAAATGAAGAATTCGTATACGTCCATTCTACGTCAGACAGTCGCAGTTGTAACATATCAAATATGTTACGTCGCCTTGTCATCAGCTGTGATGGTGCAACTGCCGCAGCGCCCACTGCGAACTGGACTGTAGGACCTCTCAAAGCTGCAAATGCTAACAGAATATCATTAGCGCAATTCGTCAATATGCATATAGATATTGCATTTACACAGGGATTTGATGATAATGTTGGAAAATTTGCGAATGCATCACCTTCGATATTCGTGGTAAGTATATAATTATAAGTAAGGGCTCTAACATTTCTCCTATTGATCTATTGGGTATTGGTGTATTGGGTCATTTTAAATGTCTGCTATTGAGTAATTTTAAATTTCTCGGCGCGGAAGAAACTTCTCTGGGCAAAGACCTTTCCGCCGATCATGTAGTAGAAGATTTTAACAGTTGACCGTCAAAATTCGCTTTTATAACACTTTGCCTGAGGAACTAACCCTTTTACCAGACACTAAATTTAGAAAAATTGTTAAAGATACTTTGTGCTCTAAAAGCTATTATAAAATTGAAGATTTTTTAAGCGATGCATTGGTCTGGTCAAGTCGTTTTTGTGTAACATAGCTATGAAAACCATTTGTTAAGTGTTATTATTATTATTATTACTATTACGTAAAGCCATTGATTATATAGTGTAGTAATCAATGGTAAAGCCTACAAGCAAGGCATAAATGTCTAGAAACATAAGATGTTCGGAAAGTACTGTAAGTCTACTTTGAATAAAAATCTATCTATCTATCTATCTATGTAATAGATTCTTGTCAATTTTTGAGCCTCGAAATTATTCATGGTCCTTTCACATTTACGATTTCACCAAAACGCAACTGTCCCGCGTGTGGTTCCTAATGGTTCCAAGCAGCTTGGGCCTGATGGCCTGATTATATTTTCTTAGGTCAGTCCAAATCACGATTCAGCTCCTATCTGCTAGCTTCCTCGAAGAGGGACTTAACCTGCAATGACTGCTGTAAACTTATCTGGAGCTGTAACCTGCAGTATCAATTCTCAGAAAGTCTCAGATGCACAGCTCTCTGTCCATATTTAACTCGTAACCCTTTCTCTGAAGATAGTCCCTATTGTAGAATTTGCTGTTCCGTGTCAATCAAACATCCCAAAAGACCACAAGTTTAAATGAAGTAAATACCATGATCTCGTAAATGCCGTTACCCGGAACGGCTGTACTGTTCACTTTCTTGTAGTGGAAGTTGGAAGTGGCCAGCCAAGTCTCTTATCACTCAAAATATCAACTAATTCCAGGTAAATAATCAACTACTTCCTATAAAAACTATCTAAAACAGCAATCACCTCATCTCAAATCGTATGGCTTCAAAGGGGGAGGTAATGTTTGGTAATGTGATTGCATGGCAGCTCGGTGAATTGCATGGCAGCTCTGTTTGTATTTATTATTAACAGTGCCATGGGAATCAAATATTCCTGAAGGCCACGAGTATAAACCAAATAAATACCATGATCTCCAATGCCGTCACCCGGAACGGCTTCATTTTTCACTATTATGCGGTGGTAGAAGTCACGGCTTTTATGATGATGATCTCGACACCGGTCGATGAATTCCATGGCAACTCCGTTTGTATTTATTATTGTCATTATTTTGTTAAGTTTTAGAATGTTCTCGCTGGGCTGCCTCTATTTTTAACCTTTTCCTCTCTCTTCCTTCTAAACGCTGTGTCGCTACAACTTCAAACACTTTTCTTTTATCAGCCACTGCTAAGAGCACACCAGACTGCTAAATACCTTTTCCCGCTGTTGAAATGTTTCATAACATAGGATACAACAGTCTTGAAACGCGTCGATATATTTCACTAATTATATTTGCATATAAATTAATTCAAGGAACTATATTTGCCAGAGATACTATGTAAGTTTGAATTGTACGTACCGGTAAATTACACAGCGAGGAGATCGCATCTATTATTTAATGTGCCGTACCACCGTACAAATATTTTTGTAGACAGGCCAGTGGGAAGGGTTATAGCTCTTCTCAATTCCTTACCCACAGAAATAGATATCTTTTGTATATCCCTTTGGCAGCTAAAAAGGCAACTCCCTGCTATCTCATGTTTATCATAATCTATCTTTTATTTAGTTTTATATTTTTTCTTGTTCAATGTTAGCATTAATTAAGTTATGTATGTCATTTATTTTTAGACTTGCACTCTAGCTTTAATATTCAAGGTCGAATTGGATTCATCTGTAATGCTCTTGAATACTATTTGAAACTAATAAATAAATAAATAAATAACACGAACCCCCTTCTTAATAAGGTAGGGAACCGTCGGCGTCCGAACCAAACTCGCTCCATCAAATCAAACACATTATTTAGGATCAGTATTTGGAACTAACACTATAAAACACTTCTAAAATCCTCCTACAGGTGCCATCGGCGAAAGTGTGGCGTGCCGCTACGGCGAGATTGACGAAATACTTCCTATCGGATGATTTTGACAAAGAACATCCGTCACTATGGGATTCACTATCAACTGAAATTAAATTTTCCCAAGCGAGATGTGCCAAAGTTTTACCCATTGCCCAAGCTGCCTATACTGAAGGATTGCCAAATCATTACGCATCCATTTATCATCAGCAGAAGGTATTTCAATTTTAAATAATGGTGTTTTATTTGGTGGATTATTAAATTTGGTGTTTTAAATAATTGTAAATTTTCTACAGCTCAATTTGATAAGCCTAAGTATTGAAAATGCTTAAGAGAATGTTTCTTTGGGTTCGTATGGAATGCTTTAAGCTGGAGTTTATAAGGATGTCTACGCAGATGTGTGTCAGTATTGCTGTCATATTTCGATCAAATCACCCTGCCCTGCCTACCCTGTGTTGCTCTAAAGTGCTCAAACTGAGAGCCTGCAATCTCTCGTCATATATAAAACTAGGGACAGGTCCCCGTAGACCCGCCTGCGATGGGTAAAATAAATACGATATTATAATATAAACGCCGGCTCAGCGACACCATTTATTATATAGCCTAATAGATTGCTCAATGTAATGCTAGGATTTGGCAACCAGGATTTTACTACGAAACGCAACATGTAGATGGCATTCATAGTTCCAATAATTGATTAATCTTCTATTATCATATTCAATATGACGACTTTTATGGTATAACAGTATGGTGGCGTACTGTAGATGGTGCACTATATGGTATAAAATAATGATATAATAACAAACAATTTTTTTAAATCATAGCTCTTATTATTTTTAGTTTAATTACATACAGATGTCATTTTTTATTTGGTAAACAGGTTTCAATATGTAATATTTATGAACTTATCAATATGTAAAGTTCAGATAGACTAATAGATGGCATTCTATCTTTCCGTATTATTTCTGTGATGTATTCAACCTATATAATAATGCGACAGATGGCATTATTAACCCTTCAGGCCTCGGCCCCTCAGCCGATTGACAAATTGTTGTCCCAAAAATTTTTAGTAAAAATTAGTAAAAAAATTGAATTACGACACTGTCTCACCAAAACATTAATTACTGCCAAACCACTGTACCCATAATTAAAATTAAACATAATAACATAATAAAACATAATAAAATAAAACAAATTCAATTAAAATAAAATTAAAACGGGGCCGTCACGCTTAATCGTGTTGTGGCCGATATCGGCCAATCGAGGCCTGAGGGGTTAATTGAATGCTGTTGTAATGGTTTAATTATTGGGTTTTTATAATCAATCACTTTTTTATTAACCCGTTGAGTATGATACGACCAAATCTGGTTCTGAAACAATTATCCGTTGAGTATGATACGACCAGATCTGGTTCCGCGTTTTTTTCACTTCTTTGACGTTCTCATATTTATTCATAATTATCTAATTGTTTTACAAAATGATATTTCAATATTCTATATTCGAAATTTCAATGCAATCATTGTGCAGTTGTTCTTTTTATGATTGGTGTAGTAGTTTCGTAGTTATAGTACTTTAAGGTCGATGTCGCCGAAAATCCTGCAAAAGAGACAGATGCATCCATGAAAATACCCATTTACTCCAAGGGTTAAAAAAAACATTCAATATCAATGTTATTATAAGGTGACCAATTAAATTGCTATTAGTTTAGCTGTGTATGCTGACAGCGCCAACCTGCATTTCGCCGGTGCAGAAGGGTTGCCAAATGGTACTATTAAGTTGAACAACGTATTCACGTCTGTCATGGCGGCATCAAGATATCCGGCGAAATGCATTTATCTGCATTTCGATGTTTCTGCAAATCATCGCAAATCATCGCAAATTTATCAAACTCCTAATATTATTATCGGCAGTGAGGCCATCACTGACAATTATTTTTAATTTTCTATACTACTATTTATTAACACTGTTTCCCAAAACTATATAGTCATAAAAATGCATGATCACATTCGACACACGGAAAATTTAATTGCTTATTTTATATGAACGAATGTTTCTTAATTTATTTATTTTTTAGAAAACCTTTTTGTTTATCTGACCACATTTTGTTACCTACATATAATTATTTTAATTTATAGGTATGTCCTCAAACTATAGGTTTCTAACTAAAGGTTACTTCAAACTATAGGTTCTTCAAACTATAGGTTACAGAGTTTCTAGGTACGAACATGCTCAATAGACTTGCTACATAGAAGGCTATTGATACGTACTTGATACATTAGACAGGTATCTACTTATCTACAGTGGTGTGCAAAATTTTAAGACCAGTAACCGATTATCGGTATTTTAACCTATTTTATAATTTCCATAGATTATTGGGTCATCTCACGTGTTGATTGCATTAGACGTGTTCGACTGCTGTTAACCCCTAGAAGGATTTAGCAACCAGCTCGGGTTACCTACGGCAAAATGTATATAAATTTATATAAATGTAAATATAAATGTAAATGTGCGCTGCTCTATAGTAATAGTATAGCTCTATAGTAAACCCCGCTCTATGTAAATGTAAATGTGTGTGTAAATATAAATGTATATACATTTTGCCGTAGGTAACCCGAGCTGGTCGCCTCACATTCTAAACTTCTTCGTCGCCTTAATCGTCAGCTGTATCGTAGAATTCGCCGTACACAAAATTGTTGTGTAATTATTGTAATGAGGAAAAAATCATTTGTTCACTGTCATTGTTCACTGTTGGCAAAAGGGCAGAAATAGTGGCCCTGCATAATGTTGGATTTTTTGAACATGAAATAGGTAATAGGGTATGGGTGAGCAAGACAGCTGTTCATAAATCAGTCAGTAAATTTAACATTTTGGGAAAATACACGGACCTGAAGAGAAGCGGTTACCCGATAAAACGAGTCCACTTGTAGATCATGCAACCTGAAGGTTGGTCGTACGATGTCCAACAACCTCCTGCAAAAAGATTTACATATTCTGGCTGCAAAGGGCAACAACGTTAGTTTGGATACCATTTCAAGATATTTGACCACAGATTTTGCTTTATTATCCGATAAACTTGCAAGGAAACCTCGACCAACGCCAAGTAAGAAAAAGAAACAACTGATTTTCATCCGAAACATAAGAATTGGACAGTATGACAGTGAAGTACGGTGGTCTTTTCTAATGAGCCAAGTATCCAGCAATTATCTGCATATGTTAGAAGAGATCTCTGCCCAATGGGTAAAAGATTTGAGGAAATCAGGCAAACTCACTTCTATATTTTGTAAAGAAAGCTTTTCAAGTATTGACGATACCGACATTTCTAAAAATTTACGAAACCTACATTCGTCCTCTGATCGAGTATGGTTTTCAAATCTGGAATCCTTATTTTGCCAAGGACATCAACCTGCTTGAAAGTATACAACGTAGAGCGACAAACTGCAAAAAACCCTAAGAAAAACACCCTATAGAAAAACACAGATTAAAAATCCTCAAACTGACAACTCTGGAGCAACGGAGACACAGAGGAGATCTCATACAGACATACAAAATACTGAGGCAACACTACGACTGCCCAGAGTTGGAAAGCATGTTTGTGTTCAATTCAAACCATCACTTAAGAGGTCACAGTCTGAAACTCAACGTAACAAGCTTTTCAACTGAAGCAAGAAAGCACTTCCTGACAAACAGAATCGTGAACAGCTGGAATAAACTGCCCGAGGAAGTTATCAAAGCACTAACCATAAACGCATTCAAAAATAGGCTTGATATAATATATTTAAAAAATGATATATATATATATATATATATATATATATATATATATAGGAAATAGCAACACCAGTGAATTTCATAGATATGAACACTTCATCAACAAATAATAATAATAATAATAATAAATAAATACAACTCCAACTGTGAAACGTCCTCCAAGCCAGATGATATGGGGTGAAATATCTGTGTCTGTTACTGCTGCTCTGTATTTCATGCCGTCTAAAATACCTTTAAATGGAAGTAGGTACCTTAATTTATTACACGACAAGATGAAACTTCACATGGATGTTCATAGTTGTTTTATTTTTATGCGTGATGGTGCTCAATGTCACAGATCAAGGACTGTTATGGACTATCTGACAGCAGAGCAAATCCAAGTACTTTATTGGCTACGTAACAGCCCAGATTTTTATCCAATCGAGAATCTGTGTTGTATTCTGAAAAATAAATTCGTGGAAAAGCAACCATCCAGTGCTACAGAAATTATTGAAGCAATAGAAGATGACTAGTGTACAAAAATTCTCAAGCTTGCTGCCAATCTCTGAATTATAGCATGCCTAACAGTATCGGAGGTACTACAAAACACTTATCCTACTTGAATATCCTTGAAAGTCCATTTTGTTCTTTTCTAAAATTCCATTATTGTTGCTGAATTCCATTAGGTAATATTTTTTTTGGTGGGTTGTCTTAAACTTATGCACAATACTGTATATTAAACTTTTTTCTAGAAAGGCATTACTCATATTTGCCTCTCATATATCAATGCCTGTTCAATATCCCTCACCTCGAGAGGATATTATTATTATTAGGTGTCTTTGGATATTTAATGTTTCTGTAGAGAAATTTCTTGAAAGCAGCTTTTGTATGCTATTTCTTGTGCTTTTATTTCCATAATAATATTATTTACTTATAAAAAATATTAGAGATAAGATTTATTCATCTGACAGTGCCTTCTGTGATCTTTTGGAAACAGGGAGGTTGCCATTTTTATCATATCGCTCATTTGATGCAACAATGACGTAATTACACTTTTGATAATTTTACAGGAGAGCCAATCAAAGATTCGTATGAAAGGTATGGTATTATGAAGGGACTTATTACAATCGTCGTGATTTTAAATATAAGTTCAATATGTGTAGTTTCTATTATAGTCCCAATCTACTCGGTACATTGTACATAACCTGGATTATAGACTTTAAAAAAAGAAGGCATCAGTAAATACGTCACTGTTGCTTCAGAATTCAATATAAAAAATAACGCATTCGCTAGGAAATTTTGCATTTGTGACAAAATAAAACTAAATAATTGAATTACTCAACAGAAAATATTTATTTATGAATGTTTAATAAAGTAACTTAGTAACAACCATGTAGGTATATCTTATGTTCAATAGATACTTACTTAAGATTAAAACATGAAACATCTTACATAATACTGAACTATGATCACAATTTGTCTTATTGGCACAAAATCACTGATTATTTACTTATTACCTACTTTTATTTAAGTGCTAGTATACGCATAAGTGTGAAAAATACTTGAGCAATAGGAAAAAAAACCTTTAGAAAATACTTTCATAAAAAGCAGAGTAATGCCGAGGAATAATGTTTTTTTGTAACAGTTCCGTCGTTGTTTCACCAAGAAGGTACCTTACTTGGACAAACATTGTCGTAATTACGCAATTTTATCATTGTTTCACCAAAAACTTTTTGATTTTTGGAGTAACAACGCCGCAATTGCTCAATTACGTCATTGTTACACCAAAAATTATCTAATTAAATGTCATAAATACCTTTACGTCGTTGTAGTTCCCAAACACAACCCCACTCAGCGGAGCGCCCCGCGCAACTGACCTTCCAGACGTTGTAGCAACAGAAATAGCGCCATTTTACTCAATTCAACAATGACACTCGCGGCAAATCACCACAAATTCAATTCTGTCAATGTTTCTCCCGATGTAAATAGTCTTTCCACACATTTTGACATATTTAACTTGTATTTGAAAAAAAGGGTATTTAAATCATTGTTGCACCAAATGAGCGATATGGTAACAGAGTGTGCATTACCGCTCTGTATTTTATTTACAGTTAGTGTTCTCATTCACAGACTCCCATATTCACCTTCATACATACCATATTATTCTAGGTTGAAGTCGCTGTCGGGGTATTTTGGTCCATGGCTCGAGGTCCATTGTGTCCATATTTCCGTACACAACTAGAAGACGCTTGCATGACAATATGGCAGTCAAAGCGTTTGTGTGAGAAACTATCGCTCACGGGAAATCCTTGCGTTAAACCTAAGCATGGGTATGTATAATAATTATTATATCAATGGGAATGTTCTGCTATTTTGATGCTACTTTCTCCCACTAGATGGCGAAAAAGGGCCTGAAAAGTGTGAAGTGACCACTCGAGTGAACATCGGGTAGAAACAATTGTGGTTGGCCGCAGTGCTGCCAATGACTGACACATTTTCCAGCCATAATGTATATAAAAACCGAAAAAAATATCCCCTTTATATATAAATAAATAAATACAAACGGAGCTGCCATGGAATTCACGACCGGAGTCGGGCCCATCATAATACTATTTTTTACACTTCTGGGGGGTGAGCAGTGGATTCCGGACTTACGAACCGGCTGTGGTAGGTTTAGGACAGCTGTCTTGCCACATGTGAGCGTTCACCTTGCCACCCATTCACTCCCCCTTCGAAGCCATAGAATTTGAGATGCGCAAATCGCAGTTTTAGATAATTTTTCTAAGAAAGAGTTGATTATTTTTCTGGAAAGGCCAAGATCTTTAAAGAGGTGAAATAGAGATTTAGCTGGCAGGCCACGAGCGCCAACTTCCACCGCGTGAAGGTGAACAGTGAAGCCGTTCCGGGTTACGGCATTTGCAAGATCATGGTATTTATTTAATTTGTACTCGTGGTCTTTTGGGATATTTGATTCCCATGGAACAGTTAATTCTACAATAAGAGCCACCTTCCGAGATAGAGAGTAAAGAGTTATATCTGGACGGAGGGCTGTGCATCCGAGACTTTCAGGGAATTTATACTGCTTAGAGACCGAATCAACCTCCAGAGTCCAATCTGTAGCTTTCTCGATTATTGAGAAAGGTTTTGTAGTTAAATGTTTTTTGCCTTTAGAGCCATCCCGCACAAACTGTATTGGGGGTTTGGAGGATACTGTCAAACCCTTGTTGGCACGAGCCACTGAGAGACTAATTACCTCGTGAATAACAGCGAGAACTTTGTCATGGCGGTAAGTGTACCGTCCTTGATCTAAGGCCACCTTGCAGCCAGCTAGAATGTGTCTAGCTGTGCAAGGGGTATTGCTACAGAGGGGACAAGAACTATCCTCGGCAAAGCTCCAACGAGCGAGGTTACTGGGGTCTGGAAGTGTATGCTGAAAGGCATTCAAATAAAATTTCAGCATCTCTGGCGTCCAGTCATAGAGCATTACCTTCCAGTGCATTGGAGGCGGAATGCAAAAGTCACCAATTGTTGTCCAGTCATTCTGGCATTGAAGGCCAATAGCATGAGCCATACTCTTGCTGTCGTAATCTCCCCGCAAAAGAGACTTCTTCAAGTCCACGTCGCTCGTGGTTGTACTGCCATACCCCAGACCAGTGCCATTCTGGCTGATTCCAGTAAGGAACCTTTTGTGGAAGTCTACGCGGGCTTGTAGTTCATTTGAATCACTACAGCCACTTATTACGTGCTTCGATATTGCCGGATCTTTGGAATTGCACAGAATCGAATTTTTGGTTATTCTGGAGTTGGCGTAGAGCAGAGAGGGCAGTTTAAGCGCTAGCCCAAAATTTTGTTTGGACCTGAAGAGAGTCGAGGGGTCAGCTGGTTTGGCTAAGGACAGCCAGGATTTTAAACTAGCTGTCACCAGTGCATCTAGACGGGACAGTTGGGTTTTGGTAAAATCGTAAATAAGAAAGGGCCATGACAAATGTGACGTTAGATAATTGTCATAGATCCAGGCCTTACGAGGGCCAGAAATTAGCAAGGCATCTATTTTCGCCAGGCAACTTTTGAAATGCTCTATAACATGATCGCCCGAGACGTCTTTTCCCTGATGGGTGATTTTTCTGCCGAGGAATTTGAAATGATTGTTTGGGTCTATAAGGGAGATATTAGAGCCCTTATAGACCAATTTGGGGTCATAGGATGTAAATTTTGTGCCCATGCGGGCGAGTCCAAGGCAAAAACATTTGGAGGGCTTCACTTTTATACAGCCTGACCAGTCGCAGAAAAGCTCCACTTTCTGTAATAGCAGGGAAAGCTGCTTGGGGCTTCTGGTGATGAAAGTTAGGTCGTCGGCAAAAGCGAGGCACGACGAGGTGTATTGGCCGTCTGTTTTAAAACGGTAGCCCCACTTCCTGTCAAACTGGCTCAGGCTTTCCAGAAGTATATTAAAAACTATATTAAAAATCGTCGGGGAGAGGCAACAGCCCTGAAATAGTCCAATTGAATATGGTATAGAGCGGGTAGTCCATTCTTGCGTTTTAACATGGAAAGTCAGACAGTTGTAGTAGGAGGCTACAATGTCACGCACGACTGGTGGGAAGTTGTACCAGCGGAGTGCAAAGTGGAGGAGACTGTGTCGGACTGACCCAAAGGCATTCTCTAGGTCGAGCCAGCATACATTGATTTGGCGTTCGTGCTGTCTCGCATCCTTGATGGCAGCAGCCAGGAGAGAGTTGTGCTCGAGGCAGCCCGAGACGCCGCGCATGAAGCCTTTTTGAACTGATACTCCAAGGTACTCATTCCGGTGCATGAATTCGCTCATCCTCGTGTGGACTATGCTAAAAAAGATTTTGGCCACAGTGTCTGTGAGAGCAATGGGCCGAGCGTCCTTTGGTCCGGTGCAAACTGGGACCTTCGGAATTAAGATGACTGTCGCTCGGCCAAAATTCTGTGGGACTACACCGCTATTCCATATATTTCGGAAGATGGATCCTAAATATTGCAGAAAATATCTTACACAATATTGTATTTACACACCTCAATTTTGTATTTAATATTAGTGATACTAAGAAAAGATCTAGGAAACTTATTTTTTTTTCGTTTTTAACACTATTATGGCTGGATAATGTGCTAACCATTTAGCAACACTGCCCGTCCGTCAAACCACCATGTTTTCTTTCTTTTCCCTCAGTTATACCATTGATTATATAGCATATTAAATTGATCAACGTCGTACTACATTTAGTTGACCACAATTTTACTCCAAAACGCAACATGTAGTTAAAAAAATATTAATCTAATGTTATTTTGTTTAATAAGGTGACTTTTATAGTATAACGCAGATGGCGCTCTAAACACGACTATGCGGTATAGAATAATAATGTACACAACAACGAATTTGTAGCTCTTAGCTTTTATTATTTATATAAAAATGTAAATTTTAAATTTGGTATACAGGTTTCAGACAGACGGACTAATCGATAGCATTCTATCTCTCCGTATAATCATTTTAATTATATTAAAATTGAAACGCGATTAAAATTAAAATTCCTGGTGGTCTCGAGGGTCCTCGATCCAAGCCTAGTAGTCCAATCACCTCATAGAGGTATCCTGAAATTACAGTTTAGCTCCATAAGCACTTCGTTAGTTTTTAGCTTTAAATGAGCTAAAGTGTGAAACTCACACAACACATATAGAGCAGTAAGTCCTTCTCTCCACATTTTATGCGAAGATTGTCATTTTTACAATGGTTATTTATTCCCACTAGAACATGCAAATGATCTGTAAAGTACTACTGTACTAATAAGTGCATTAACAAGTAGTGTTCCTGCAGGTGCCCGTGGGCTTCTCTCCCAGTCAAAGTGTCTTTCAATCTGTCATAATAATACCTTATTTTTCCAGCATGTCATTTTAAACTGTAAAATTCTTATTGCATGATACCTACTTGCAAAGCTATGTTATTGATATTGAAGCCCGTTGAATACTTTATCTAGATAGCATACCTACTTGCAAAGCTACGGTATTTGATATTGAAACCCGTTGAATACTTTCCCTAGATAGCATACCTACTTGCAAAGCTGTGGTATTTGATATTAAAACCCGTTGAATACTTTACCTAGATAGCATACCTACTTGCAAAGCTATGGTATTTGATATTGAAACCCGTTGAATACTTTCCCTAGATAGCATACCTACTTGCAAAGCTATGGTATGTGATATTCAAACCTGTTGAATACTTTCCCTAGATAGCATACCTACTTTCAAAGCTGTGGTATTTGATATTAAAGCCCGTTGAATACGTTACCTAGATAGCATACCTACTTGCAAAGCTATGGTATTTGATATTGAAACCCGTTGAATACTTTCCCTAGATAGCATACCTACTTGCAAAGCTGTGTTTTTGTTATTGGAGCCCGTTTAATATTTTGAATAGATAGCAGACCTACTTGCAAAGCTATGGTATTTTATATTGAAGCCCGTTAAATACTTTACCCATTCAGAAAGGTATAGAATTTTTAAGTATTTCATACGATACCTAAGTAAAGTATGGAACAAGGCCTTGTTTTCATTCATTGCCTAAAAGACTTAGGCATTGTGTAAACTTTCTTGGGACTCTACAAAATTGCTAGGTTATAATAACATAACACTTGCCTGTAACATAAGCATTACCAAGGGTACGACATTGTATAAGATTAGCGTAAATTTATTTTGTATGACTAAGTGGATTTTGGTCGATCAAAGGTTATATACTTTTTAAACAGCAAGTTAAATATTTTTTCAGAGTAGACAGTCCATTGGATAGTCCATCGGCGGAATCGGACCACTCGAGTGGAGTTCGCTATGTAAATGCTTGCAATTGCGGACGCAGCAAAGGCGCCAGGGATGATCCTTATACCGTTAGACGGGCCAATTGTGATTTCTACGAAAAAATCGCCGAAGATTGTGTTTGCGGCAACAACCTGCAAGTTCACAGCTTTCCAATTTTCACGCCATCTATCGATGACTTCAGGTACCTAATAAATATTAAAGCATGCTTAAACTGTGAGAGACAATGGGGATGTCTACTGCCACTTTTTCTCCCTTTAGAAGGAACAAGGGGCGATTGATCCATGAAGTGCGAAGTGAGCATGCACCGCACGAGGGAACATTTGTATGATGTTCGGGTTGTAGAATTCAATACTAAAATCAATCGAGAGTGTTACCAGATCTTAATTTTATCTACAAAATTGGTTGTTTTTTTTTATAGTTTGGCGAGTCTTGGGCATTTTATATTTCCAAATGTATGAATTTGGTGGCCTTTCTGGGATTTCTGAGAAATTGTCATTTCTTCAGTTTTTAAAAGTATTATTACTAAAAATTGTGCCAGTCATTTGGCAGCACTGCGGCAATTAACCACCCGAGCTTTGTGCGGAGGCTCGATACTTACTTGCTTGGTGCATCGCTCACTTCACACCTTCATGGGTCCCTATGATGAACTACAAAGATGGACATTGATAAACTTCGAGGTGTCCAAAGTAGCAAGTTCCAGGTGCATCATTGGGTATTTCATAGCAGTATTGGCCATGCCCATTTGCCGCTTTCACCTATTTAGTAAATTAGCACAATAAATAGTGATATTTTAAACTTTCAGTACGGTAAAATGTTGTATTGAGGCACGATGGATAGGTTTGCCAGATGATTTACCAGATTTTTTTATTTTTAAATTTACTGGAAGTAACTAAAAAGCTTAAAGTTCGTACCTAACTAATTTTCTACTAAGTGACATCGAATGCTTTAATAAATATTTAGCATTCGATGCCACTGCTTTTAATATGCATTTACTGCCTGAGATGGCATCTGAGTTGAGTGTAACTCGCACTGATATTTAATAAAACGAACAATTCTCTTTTTACAGTGTTCTTTCGTATGTCCATACGTTTCCCATGACGGAAATGAGATTCGTTTCACAAAAGCATTAAATGTAGGATTCCTCCGAACTCCGATTCCTTAGAGCTTGTGCGCTGACAGTGCGTGGCTCGATGTTACTATGCGGCCACATACTGCTAGCTGAACTACGCCACGCAAATGTCCATTTCGTCTCGACCGCCTTCGACAGCGTGTGTAAGTGCACGTCGCAAAGCGCTCTGACGTTATGGGAACGGTTTTGTGGGAGATAAGCGGAAGCTGGTGAGCGGGCGGAAACGTGGTTGTCATGGCCACAAAACAAGTGCACAGCTTCGCTCAGCCGGCGTATCCTCGGCAATCCACACGTGTGCTTCTGATGTCACATAGCCACGCAGCCGAGCATAGCGTGTGCGTGGCCCGCTATGTGTTGATTCGTATGGTATCAACAATTGATCCAGTGTAGGCAAGGAACTAGGATTGTCACAATCCTAGTTTCTACTTGTCGGTTGTCGACCCAAGCGCAAGCGCCAGATATTACACGAATTTTTATTGTCCGGTTGGCAAGATTTTCTTGACCGGACAGACATAAAGAAAACCAGACATCTGACAACTCTAATGATGGATGCAATTTATTTTTGCGTTTTATATGGGATTAATTCGTGACCATACAAAATAAAAGATACACGCTGAAAAGCAAAGATTCGTAGAACGATCGATCGAGTTTTGTATGTAAAATTAAGTTGTAATGAAATCATGATGATTATTTTTGTTCTTTTTTTCCAGGGCTGCCTCAATTAAACCTGGAGTGACTTTGAGATCGGATTCCAATCCTTCTGGTATTCAGAAGTCTGAATGTGATCATTCTCAAGCCACCGGAGGAGGTACACCGCATTCATCAGGTATGTTTTTCTAATTCATGGTCGCTCATTGTAGTTGACCGCATTTAGTCTTCGACAATAAATGGATTCTTGGCAGCTTTTCGGTTTTAACCTTAAAAAAAATATTTTTCAGAATTAAACCGAAAACTAAAAAAAAGCATTTTATTCTACATAATCTCCCGCCATCTTTGATGCATTCTCAAGCTGCATCATTGTGGAATGCTCATGATGAATCTCCTAAGGCTCGTGAAGGCTCTTCTAGTGAAGACAATGTTTAGGAAGCGGCACTGGATCTTTTCTTTGATGAATCTTACTCATTAGCGTAATGCAGATGTTTATTCATAGTGGAATTGTGATTAGCTGCTGTCGCATATTATGTTCACCATTGACCACAGCAGGCCGAGCGATAGTGGCAAATAACTATAATGATGGTTGCAATAATTATGTTAACTTAACATGTTAAGCTAGAATATCACAAGATAAGAAACAAGGAACTAAAACTCTTAGAATCGTATTTGAGTGAATGCAGACAAGTGATGGAGGCCCAGAATAGCCTGAATAAATCACGGCCTATTATCACGGCCTATCAATCAAGGCCTATCAAAAGAGTTCCATATGGTTCCATCCTGAGGCAATTTCTTTTTCTTATATATATTGAATGATATTTCAGATTGCATGGTATCAGATAACCGCAACATTGTATTATATGTAGGTGATACCTCATGCTGGGTTACAATCAAGTTGAATAGAAGTCCCATCATTATAGTTTTATTTTAATGTAACAGATGATGATGGAGAAGCAGCCTGCGGGGCCGTTTTAACCGCTCGTAGTGAACGTGCACCAGCACCCGCTGAACCATTTCAGTATCAGCTGTCCATAGACGAGCCCTCCAACAAAGACAAGGGCTTAGTGAGGCAACCATCGACAACAGAATATCTACCCGGAATGTTGCATACTGAAAGTCCACCTGGTAAGTTAAGTATACCATTCTAATTAGTCAATTTGTTACTGCTGAAAATATGGCTTACTAATAGACCAGGCCTCGGCAACTTGTGGCTTGCTAGTCGTGTAGCTCGTCTACTCCAGCTTTGGAAGTGAATAATGCACATAACTCCATAATTGCCATACTTCGTCATTTTAGCTTGCCATCCCAGCTTATTCTTTCATCCAGTGGCGTCGCTAGGGGGGGTGCGGGAGGGGCGGTCCACCCCGGGCCTCGCAAGGGCAGGGGCCTCCAAATGGTATTTTTTTTAGGAGGCCCACATGAAAAATATAAATGTAATGTTATTTTCCATATTAAATAGTTTCCATATTAATAGAATGGATTTTTTTAATTTATTATTTTTTTAATTTTTAAATAAAGACTGCGAAATTTTATTAAAGCAGCTGGGGTTCCAAAAGAAGAATCGGAGAAGGGGATATCACTAAAAGTCTTACAGTTCATTGTGGAAATGGACCTCACAGAATCTGTTCCCAATGTGTATGTAGCATTGAAACTTTTTTTGACAGTGTGTGTTTCTGTGGCTTCTAACGAAAGAAGCTTTTCAAAGCTCAAGCTGATAAAAACTTATTTAATATCAACAATGAGCCAAGCACGGCTTAACGGTTTGGCTATTCTGTCAGTGGAAAGGGAAGCAGCAAACAAGGCAGATTTTGATGCAATTATTAAGGAGTTCGCTGAAGCTAAAGTGCGCAGGCAGAAAGTGTTTTGATTTTGTTATTTAACACTAAAATTTTAGTTATTGCCTTATGTTTTTCACCTTGACTTGATAAATAGGACTTGAGTTTTCATGGCTTATGATGGTTTTTATTTTCCGCCCTAATTTTATTCTTGACACAGTTTCTTATGATTTATCGCTTCCTGGGGGGCCTCTTAGATTATTTCCGCCCCGGCCTACAGAGGTCTAGCGACGCCACTGCTTTCATCAGAATCACCTATTCACATAATTAAATATAGTTCTAATCAGTGATGTGCACGGCATAAAAGCTGCCTACCCAGTCGCAATACCTTGTTACATATACATTTCTTATTATCATTACACACAATTAGCACACTTGCCCAACCGTGCTCTTTTGCTGTCATGCCGGTCGCCCTCGGAACGACTCTTGATATAAGGGAACATATCCGGGTGACAACTGCGGCTGCATTCATTCTGCTCTGGATGCCTACGCTCGCCATGCCGCAGGTAGAGGCAGCTAAATGCCTGGTGGTTAGGCAAACATTTACATCATCCCTTCTTGTATATACACGCTTGCATTTCATTAGTATACTCCGTTTCGTACTCACATAGCCCTTTCCGGACGGCTCGATACGATCGTGCAAATAATTTAGAGAAAATCCTGAGCTCGCGGTAATCAACTTATCGCAACGGGGACGACACCGATCGATCGTGCAAACGCTAGAGCAACTAGAAAAATATACAGCGGGCGAGTCAGTCGCATCAGTCTCGCCTGGATCATTGGCTACGATGGCGGTTTTTTTTGGCGGGAGCAATGCTTCACGTAAGTACCAATTTTATCAATGTTTTGTTAAATAGCTGGTTGTGTAATGATTTATTTAGTTAGACAATAAGTTAACTGAGGTAAATTAGTAGAAAGTAAATTAATAGATGGAATATATTACGAACTATAACGTGGCAAAAAGTTAAGTGCACGATCGTGTATATTCGGCCCTAACCTGAGATATAGTGTTTTGTAAAGTATTGATGTTTTTCATCAGTTTTAGATATTTTTCGTTTCTGATACTATTGTTTTTATGTTTTTAGGGCGCCCACTCAACGATGAGCAGATAGAAAACCTTTTGGGCGATGGAAACGTCTCAGAAATGGAAGATTTGGATCTCGACGAAGAGATATATCCATACTCAATTATTTCCATGCTTGAGGGAGATGAGTTTGAGGCAGATCAATCCGTTGTCGAACCATTCGCTGTTACACCCTCCGAACTCTGTTCCAGTAGCACTTCGCTCACCAAAGCTTCCCCCGAGGTCGCAGCAGCGCCTTCCGCACCAACATCTAGCAACATTTTACCAGCTTCCCCCAGGCCATCTGTACGTACTACAAAGCAGAATAATACTAATCGATCACTTGCCAAACCTACTCGCACATCGAAGCGCTCTACTACTGCCAGCACTAGCACTGCCAAAACTGGGACCAGTACTAACCGTGGACCATCTGTACCATCCCGCAGATCTGCTACATCGTCTAATGGTACCTCTAAAAGACGTCATTATATATCTCAACCGCAACCTTGGAAGCAATTACCATTCCTAGAAAAATCTCACGAATTCACATCACTTCCTTGCAGGGAAGTAAGAAATCCAATTGAATATTTTAATGAATATATGGATGATACATTCTTCGAACATATGAGTAACTGCTCAAATATGTATCACTTGAGAAAGACTGGCAATGAACTAAAGACTTCGCGAGCAGAAGTAATGAAACTTTTTGGTATTCTTGCTCTAATGGGTTCTATTCCATACCCACGATTAAAGATGTACTGGTGCAAAGGGATTGCAATGGAAAAAATTACTTCGACAATGACTCGCGACCGATTTTCGACGTTACGAAATGCCCTTCACGTTGTAGATAGTGACACGCCGCCCCCAGGAGATGTGAACCCACTCTGGAAGGTGCAACCCATGATTGAACAAATACGCAAGGGTTGCTATAAACAGGAGAGAGTGCCAGGCTTTTACTCGATAGATGAGCAGATGATACCGTTTACCGGGCGTTGCATTTTGCGACAGGTCGTGAAAAACAAGCCCCGTCCAGTGGGGCTAAAAAACTTTGTGCTTATGACTAGCCAAGGTTTAATGCTTGACTTTGATATATACAAAGGGGCTAAGACTATGTTCGGCAATAACATGTCTCTCGGACTTGGTCCAGCTGTGGTCCTTCATTTATCTCGCAGCGTACCTCCAGGAAGTTGTTTGTATCATGACAGATACTTCACAACTGTACCACTCATCGAAGAACTCGATAAACGCAATATGCACAGCACGGGCACAATCATGGCGAACAGAATCCCCGAAAGAAGTAGTCTGCAGTTTAAAGAAGATAAGAGAATGGCACGTGGAGAGAGCCAGTATTTGGTAAGAGGGCCAGTCGCTATAGTAAAATGGAAAGATAACAAGAGTGTCATGTTAGCTTCAAATTGCGCTGGATCGGAAAACAACACGACTGTGAAAAGATGGAATAAAACAACTCGACAATTCGTTGATGTAGCTGCTCCACAAGTCGTGATGAATTATAACCGACACATGGGTGGCGTAGATGTGCTCGATCAACAAATGGAGTACTACCGCACCTTCATAAAAACGAAAAAGTGGACCCTGAAAGTTATATTACATTTCTTCGATTTAGCAATCGTGAATGCATGGAGAGCATACAAAATTGATTGTGATGCTAACAAGTTACCAAAAAAAAAAAATTCTAGACCTACTCTACTACTAATTCTAGAATTTCGTATGGAAATTCACGAAGTGCTGGTCAACGTACCAGACAAGAGGAGAAGTGAGGTATTACTAGCTGATTTCGCTTCGGATGATGAATCGCTAGTAACAAGAAAGTACCACAAAGCAAGCAGGCCATCTAATTATCTGAGATATGACGGCTATGATCATCTACCTGAGTTTGATGACATTAAATCTCCAAGAGCTTGTCAATTTGAAAGCTGTTGCAGTCGAGCTAAGACACGATGCATCAAGTGCAAAGTGTACTTTTGCATCTCACGTGGCCAGAACTGTTTTAGAGCTTATCATAAGAAGTAATGTGTGTTCTGTTTTTGTTTTTAGAAGTAATTTTATGTTTGATAAGACTGTGAGTCTACTTTTTGTTCCTTTTGTCACTAAAAGATTTTATGAGATATTTTAATAAATAAGAAATGCATGGCTGATTATTGTAAATCAAAAGGCTGATAATTATAACTAATTAAGTTGATTTTGTAACGAAAACGTCTTTAATTTACCTTTTCCTGTTTCAATTATGAACTTGCACGATCGTGCAATTACACATATGTCCTGACACGCACGATCGTGCAGTTAGTTTTTGCAATGATCTGTCACAGCAGGATTTTTTAAAATATTTTTTCCTGAGTTTATATGCCAAAAGAAAGCAACTAACTAGAATTTCAATTCGGGATTTTTAAAAAAAATCTCTCGTCCGGAAAGGGATAAGACCCTATGGGCTGATCAACGCAATGATAGCGAGCGACAGAGGTTTATGTCCTCGTTGCGTCACTACCGCTTCCTTTAAAAGTGAAGTAGTAGATGTCACTAACATTTCTTTTATAAAAAATTATGCTAAACTGGATTCACTGTAATGAAATTAAAATTAACTGAACTATGGCCTAAGCCAAGGGTCTTCAACCCGAAGGCCAGGCATTCTTAGCGGCCTGCACCGAAATTCAAAGGCAGGAGTATTCATTTCACAAACAGAATGAAGACAGTGAAGCAAGTGTAAAAGTAAGCTAATAAATAAAATACAAACGGAGCTGCCATGGAATTCACCGACCGAAGTCGGGCCCATCATATAGTGTTATTACACTTCTGGGGGGTGAGCAGTGGATTCCGGACTAACGACCGGCTGTGGTAGGTTTAGGACAGCTGTCTTGCCACATGTGAGCGTTCACCTTACCACCCATTCACTCCCCCTTCGAAGCCATAGAATTTGAGATGTGGAAATCGCAGTTTTAGATAATTTTTCTAAGGAGTTGATTATTTTCCTGGAGAGACCAAGATCTTTAAAAAGGTGAAACAGAGATTTAGCTGGCAGGCCACGAGTGCCAACTTCCACCGCGTGAAGGCGAACAGTGAAGCCGTTCCGGGTGACGGCATTTGCGAGATTGTGGTAATTATTTAATTTGTACTCGTGGTCTTTTGGGATATTTGATTCCCATGGAACAGTCAATTCTACGATAAGGGCCATCTTCCGAGATAGAGAGTCAAGAGTTATATCTGGACGCAGGGCTGTGCATCCGAGACTTTCAGGGAATTTATACTGCTTAGAGACCGAATCGACCTCCAGAATCCAATCTGAAGCTTTCTCGATTATTGAGAAAGGTTTTGTAGTGAAAATTTTTTGCCTTTAGAGCCATCCCGCACAAACTGTATTGGGGGTTTGGAGGGTACTGTCAAACCCTTGTTGGCACGAGCCACTGAGAGGCTAATTACCTCGCGAATAACAGCAAGGACTTTGTCGTGGCGGTAAGTGTACCGTCCTTGATCTAAGGCCACCTTGCAGCCAGCTAGAATATGCCCGGCTGTGCAAGGGGTATTGCTACAAAGGGAGCATGAACTATCCTCGGCAAAGCTCCAACGAGCGAGGTTACTGGGGTCTGGAAGCGTATGCTGAAAGGCATTTAAATAAAATTTCAGCATCTCTGGCGTCCAGTCATACAACATTACTTTCCAGTGCATTGGAGGAGGAATGCAAAAGTCTCCAATTGTTGTCCAATCATTCTGGCATTAAAGGCCAACAGCGTGAGCCATACTATTGCTGTCGTAATCTCTCCGCAAGAGAGACTTCTTCTTATTTTGGAGACATTTGCACGGAAGTCAAAACCATTTACTGACGGCGAATTCATAAAAGAATGTATGGTGGCTGCAGCAGAAGGTTTATGCCCCTCGCAAAAGCAATTTTTCTTTGAAAGTAAGTCTATCTGGCGTAACAGTAGCAAGGAGGGTAGAAAAATTGGCTGGCGATATCGAAGGAATGCGTGTCGCAATTTGTTTACTGCTCCGTTGCACTCGACGAAAGTAGACCTAAGTGACACCGCTCAGTTGGTCGAGTTTACTCGCGACGTTGACGTTCATTTTCTTGTTACTGAAGAAATGGCTGCTGTAGTTCCAACGACAGGCAGCACAAGAGGGCGTGATTTGTTGGAATCGTTTAATACCGTCATAAATAGATATAACTTAAATTTATGAAATTGGTTGGCAAAAACGAAGGACTTTTTGCTTTAATAAGTCTCCTTCGTATAGTACCACTGCATTATCCATCAAGAAAATGTATGTGCAAAGTCTGTTAAGATTCAAGATATCATGAGTGTTGTAGTAAAAACTGTTAACTCATCAAATCTTGGCGCCTAAACCTCAGGCAATTTTAGGAGTTCTTAAAAGAAAGGAATGCTGAATATGTGACATAACTTATTTCTGTGATGTTCGTGGGCTCAGTCGAGGGAAAATGTTGAAACGTGTGTTTGATTTGCGGAAGAAGATTGCAGCATTTATGCAAAGTAAGCATAAAGCTGTTCGGAATTTCACTGATGAAGCATGACTGAGTGATTTGGGTTTTCTTACCGACATTATGTCACATTTAAATGATTTAATTTAGAAACGGCAAGGAAAAGATAATTTGATTTATGAGCTTTAAAAGCGTTTGATGTGAAGTTGGATTCGTGGATCAATCAATTTTTAAATAAATGTTACCATGCATTTTCCAAATTTGTCTTCTTGTCAAATGTCAAACATGGACAAATATATTACTGCGATGCAAGATCTGAAAACACAATTCGATTCACGTTTTACCGATTTCCGGAAAAATTAAATGAGTCTGAATTTGTTTGCTCGCCCAATCAGCGTTTCTGTCGAAGATGTCCCTGAATAAGTTCAGATGGAATACGCACAACGGCCCAATCAAGAGGTCAAGTGCGGGAAAAAGCCCAGACAAACTAAACTAACTAAGTTCAGATGGAATTGATAGAGTTACAGTACAATTCTATCTTAATAGATATACATAGCTTAGGTTTGCTCGAGTTCTATTAAAAGCACAACACAATTTCTGATTTTCTTAAAATCAAGGATCATGCACTGAAAATGACCACTTTTTGGCACCACATAACTATGCGAGCAGTTATTTTCTCGAATGAAAAACGTAACGTCCAAGGCAAGAACCAGAATCACTGATGAATTGCAAGGACCACTATAGGGGCAGATATTGATAAATTAGTAAAGGGTAAACAATGTTAAACATCTCATTGATTGAATTTTATTAAAATATTTTCCTGTTTGTAGAATTTCATAATAAATAACCAATGATTATTTTTTTTTCATTGACTTAAGTTTGTAATTGAATGTTTTCCTTGCGCTGCGGCCCACCGAACCAAAATTATTGTCGAATTTATTACCGAATCAAAGTATTGTCGGCCTTTGACTTAAAAAAGGTTGAAGAGCCCTGGCCTAAGCTATTCTTTCTAACGGCAGGTCTCCTACCGGCGTTTTCAAGCTGGTCTCTGGTCTGCTTAGGAGCTTCCTCTCTGTACTCGCACACTCCTGGACTGCCGGAGCATTTGCACCCGGGAATGCTGGTGCACACCAACTTCTTACTGCCCTGGGATTGCGCTGTGAGGTACTGAATTATATTTTTTTTATTTTGAGGGTGGTCCAAAAAATATTCAAAATTCTAAGTACTTAGGTTCTAGTAGAAGATCGGGAAAATAAGGAGCGATGCAAATTAAAGGAATATTGTACTTAGAAATTTTGAATCAGATACGGACAAAACAGAATGTTTTTCAGATTTCCAGAATGTTTTTCAGACCATGCCATATTTCCATCACTTTTATCAGAAAATGTTACTATAATCGCCAGATTATATAACTATAACCCCCTGGGACTTTCTTCCATTTTGAAGAGAACCATGATAAATGACACAATTTTACAACTGTAATTTAGATATAAATACATACAAACAAAGATGTCGACGAATTCACCAACCGGAGTCGGGCCCATCATAATACTATTATTACACTTCTAGAGGGTGAGCGCAGGACTTCGGGTTAACTACCAGCTGTGTTAGGTTTAGGGCTGCTGTCTCGCCATATATAAACGTTCACCTTACCATCTTCGAGATGAGAGAAGAGATATTATATCTGAACGGAGGATTGTGCATCCGAAACTTTCAGAGAAATTATACTGTTTAGAATTGGAATAGACCTCCAGAATCCAGTCTGAAGCTTTCTCGAGTATTTGCGAAAGGTTTCTGAGTGGAATGTTTTTTGCTTTTAGAGCCAAGGTTTAGAGGGCTTCACCGTTATACATGCTAAACCAATCATAGATAGCTCCTGGTAATGAATGGCAGGTCTTAGGCAAAAGAGAGGCACGACAATGTGTAGTCACCATCCGATTTAAAACAGTAACCCCCACTACTTGTCGAACAGGGTCAGGCTTTCCAGTAATATATTGAAAGTGATATTAAATATCGTTGAGGAGAGAACAACAGCACTGAAATAGCCTAAAAGAATATGATATAGAGCAGGTAGTCCATTCTAGTGTTTTGACATGGAACGTCAGAGAGTTGTATTAAGGGGTTGTAACAGCCCTTAAGTACCGTCACATGCAATCAACAAATGCATTGATTTCCAGTGAAATACACTGACACAAATTCAGCAATTATTCTACCTCGTGCAGCGATGAATCAGCACGATGAAACAATACTTTTACTCGGAATATTTTGGATTGCATCATTTATCGGCCTATATAAACCGGCGAAAAAGCAACCAAAGTATCATTCCTCGAGTGACCTCGTCCCCCAAGACAGCGATGGCATACCTCGGTACCCCGGCTTCTTGATTTCCCCCAAGACAGCGATGGCATACTTTGGTACCCCGGCTTCTTGGTCACCTTTCCTTCCTTTCCACTATCGAGACGAGACGCATCAGTCTGCATTCCCACAGACTCAAGCCGTGCCCAGTACGAGATACTAGGAGCACAAGTACAATCCTTCTCCATACACCCTCGTAGCTTCAGGCAGATAGCCAATACATTCTCGTCAATATAACCTATTCGGGAAGCGTTACAAACTGGCAATATCTAACTTTCAATAAACACCTTCTGATATACATAAAATCGACTTTTAATACGGAGATAACCCGCAAGTTGACACCACCACCTCACACTGAATAAATTGGAGTCTAGTGAGGGGTGGTCCCTCACAAGGTTACAATGTCACGCACCACAGGTGAGAAGTTGCACCAGCGGAGTGCAAAGTGGAGGAGACTGTGTCCGATTGAATGTAAGGCGTTCTCTAGGTCGAGCAAGCATACATAGATTTGGCATTCGTGCTGTATCATATTCTTGATAGTGGTAGCCAGGAGAATTGTGCTTGACGCAGAGAAATCGGTGAACAAACGTAGGATACCAAAAAGTTTATTTCAGAAATCTTTTCAGGATTAGAAAAATGGTGGCATAAGTAAATTAACTCCAATGAGAACAACAATGGGACCATGGATGGGGATTGTGGAGTCTCGCAATCATAGTTACAGATTCGTAGAGATTTTTTATTACAGATATTTATGTGGGCTTCTCTGTAACCCCTCTTAAACCATGCATAGGACAACAAAGCTATGGGGTTGGGGGTTCAGTATGTTTTTTTTGTGGCATATAATTTTACAAAGATGCAAAGCTACCAAATGCAATTGATCAGCTTTATCTACTTGCCTATTTATCTTTTTATTCGACCAGAGTGGATCAGTTACCTCCATGGAGAACTGTCAAGGACTTTGGAAATTCATCCGTTAGCAGCTCCGGGCGGCCAGTTAGAGGGAAGCCACAACTTTCACAACTTACCGTTAAAATATTCCTTGGCCTGGAATATGAATGCCCCCGTGGTCACAGGTAATGTTTTTATATGAATTTTCATTGATTCTAAATTATGATTGAGTTTAAGAGAGATTTTTTAATGAGACGATCGGAAACTTTGCCACTGCCTCAATAAGGCTACTTTTAAAGATGCGGCCATTCCGAGACCGTCTCTCTTGCCGCGATGCAGTGGGGCGATTTATTGACGATGAAAGATAAATGTTTTCTATGAAATTTTCCTCAGATTTAGACAAAACAATAGTAATTTAATGAAACAGTGCTTATCATACTTTAAAATATATTTTTATAGAAACAGAATGCAGAAGTCAACGAGTAAATATACTAAAAATAATAAAAAACACGACTACCCTTACAGAAAGTAAACTATTGTACATATTTATAATTATTTTTAATACTGTTATTTTATGAAACATTTGTGATTTATGTTTTTATCCATATAGATACATGTATATTTCCGGAATGTACTCAATCAGATCTTTTATTTGACACTAAACATTTATGTTAATTTATTGACATTTGGACAATTACTTACTTGATATTTGGACAGTTAATGTATTCTATGACACTCTGGATGACATAGTGATTTTAATAATTCAACACACTTTTAATTCGGTTCACGATTTTAGAAGTTAAGGTGGAATAAAGAAACGGAAAACATACATAGATTAAACCTGAACACATTACTCCTTTTGTGTAAAAAATATAAAACTATAAAAAAACGGCGTTATATTACGATCCTCCAGACTCCCAGCACACCACAGCTGTTGAAATTGTTTGTGTCATGTGACTTTCTGGTGTTTTTTCTGCATGTATCTGTTTTGTTGCATTACTTAGTTAGTTTTCTAATATTTCGATCATTTGGATACAAGACATGCACACACTCTCAGTATAAAGATACAGATCCTATCCAAGATCATCACGGGATCTAGTGTTAAATTACAACATAATCGGTTTGGAAGATCCTTTATTTTGTTTTATTTGTTTAGATTCATGATGGCCACTCCAGACGCGACAGTTAACGGAAGTGCAATCACCAAAGAAAGCGGTGCTAAATTAGCCAACACTGATATGCCTGTATATCATCACTGTCCTTGCAGGTAACAGGATCAGATTTCCACATATTACAATACGTTTTCCCTCTTATTTTTTTATTTGTTTCCTTAAGTTAGGGGAATTTCATAAATAATGGGGATGATCACTGCCATTTTCTCCCGCTAGAGAGCGACTTTTCCAGACAGGTGACGAATGACGCGACGACAATGAGATAATTAAAAGCTTTTTCTTCTATATTTTAGGGGCAGCAAACCGATGTTAGCTCAGCTGATGAGAGTCCATGTTGTGTCTCCAAAGGCTCCTGTGCATATTACTTTAAATCCAAAGGTAATTTGTTTAATATTTTTATACTATTCTGCAACCAGCTGCTTGTCTTTGTGACAGCAATATATTGGCATTTACTGAGGATATGTACATTTAAAGGCTTCTTGGACATTAAGATGAAGGCACTGAATAGTTGTTACTCATAAACCCATATTTATTATTATATTTTTATTGTAAAAATTAGCAATTTTTAATAAGGCTATTTGGGGATGCGATATTTTCTATTCGATTAGTGTGATTAAGTTGGATTGAAAATGAACATCTCAAAGACGAAAATCATAACCAACGACCATACCTGTCAGAGCCGTACGCCACTATATTTATCTATAGATAAGCCACAAAACCATGCTGGGTGGCGAAAACCGAGCGGCACAGATTAAAGCAGATTTCCTAAACCTGGGCAACTTTTGGCAGCAATAAAAACAATGCGCGCGGAACTCCCAATAAAACTGAAGACGTGTTCGAACCAGTGTGTCTTGTCTGTCTATACGGTTCGGAGATTATGACTCTTGAGTCAACCAATCAGCCGAACTTAGAGTCTCGCAAATAGCAATGTAACGAATCATGCCCGGAATCAGCCTGCACGACTGAAAATGCAACAAATGAATCCTGAGTAAGACAAGAGTTAAAGACGCGGTGGAAATCATTGAATGTTGCAAGTGGAGATGGGCTGGACCATAGTCGGTGGACCAAGAAATTTCTTAAATTGGAGAACACATCTGAGACCGTGAGGCCATCCACCTCTAGGTTGATAACTTCGGATGACATGGACGAGACTTGAGGAGGGCAAGCGACGAAGACATTAAAGGAGGCCTATGTCCAGAAATGGACCATACTAAGGCCGCAATGATGATGATTCCAGTTAATGACATAGGTATTTTAAAAATTAAATGTACAATATTTTTTATTTTCTTGACTGATAGGTACTCAACCTTATAGTAGGTAGAACCTAAATCATGTTTTCTGTACTTCTCATTTTTTCTGTTTAATGGCAATTACGATTTTTTTAACACTTAAATTAGTACATAAATGCGATAATATGACACACCATAAATAATGCAATATGATACATTTTTGTTTGTACACCGAAGGATTAGTTCCTGTGCTTCATTTATTTACGCGTGAAAAATTTCAGAAGAGACTGCAGACATTTCCTCTTTTTTTATTTGCAGATTCAGCCAGTTTCTGCTGGTCCGATATTCATACCGAGTGGTGAGACTCCGATAAAGCTGACAAGCTCGACGTACTGGGTTCTCCGGCTTCCCTACATTTACGCTTCCGAGCAGGGGCCTCTACCCAGACCTACAGCACCCTTACAATCGGCGCTCAAGGGACGATTACTCGCTGGAATGATCGGCGTTTCCGACTGACACCTATTCAATTTTTACTCGGATGGAAATATTACGCACTCACACCTCTCGTAGGACGGGAAGGGACTGCGGAGAATTTAAGTTGATTCGCCTAAATATATGCTGAACTGTGGCGGTTTACAATATCGAGATGTAGTTTTATTTTGATCCTGGAATGGCGGTATTAAATACTTGCAAGTATTTCAAAGATGAAATACTTGCAAGTATTTAATACTGTGCAGGATGTCAAAGATGAAATGTTATATTTTAAAAACCTACATTACTATTGGTTATTGGGCGGACGGCTCAAAATCTGTGTTTTACTGACATTGTTATCGAGTCCGTTTTTAAATTCGTTTACACTAGGTGAACCCGGGCACTAGGTGAACCCGTTACACATCATCACTACTTAGTTTGATAAAGTGCTTTATAGAGTTACGGTTGAAGAAGGTGTTGTGAGTTTCAAGGAATTTTCTCTAAAGAAAGGGTATGAAAATCACGCAAATTGCCACATCTTAAGGTGAGTATCCATTACGTTCGCGCATCAACTCTGCTCTGCGCATCTGCAACTGCTCAAATGGAGAAAAAGTAGTCCTATTTGTTTTTTTTAGCATATATATTATAATCCTTGGCCTACAAATTAACGGGAACAAGTTTTTTTTTGTCGGAATTTCGATATCTCACACTATTTCCGAGATTGGTGTGAGATATCGAAAGTGAGATCTGAGAAGTGACTTTCTATGTTCACCTAAGTCCCCTTTTTATTCTCTCCAGCCCCACTCCCCTTCCCCCAATTCTACTTCTCGCTACCTAGTGGGACCTCAAATACACATATCATTTCGGATAGAGGAAGGAAAAGAAAATAAAAGAAGAGAATTATTCTTTAATACATTTAGTGAAACATCCCTAATTATTTTAGTACGGTTTTCATGAAATCAGGCGTAGTTACGAGTAGTTCCCAGAATTCAAACCGTGTCACATTGAATTCATTGAAATATTGAATGCAGTGACTGGCGACAAAACATCATGCTGTACATCTCGCCCAGCCCTGCCCATTAGCGAAGGGTCATTCCAGCTCCTAAATAGAGCCCACTCCGGAATCCACTCTATTAGCAATGAGCAGATCCGGAAGAGTGGGTTCTACTCTGGAATAATCCAGATTAGAACCCAATATCGGGGTGCAAACCCCAATATTGCACCAACTAGCCATTCCACTCCACTGCACTGATGCGTCATTCCACACCGAGGACTCGGTTACTAGAACCCTGGAATGATAGATCGCTACCTCCTCCCAGCCACAGCCGTAGAGCCAACTCAGTCCGTCTCCGCCCGCACCCGCATAGTGTCGGTCATTCCGGACGACGCAAACGGTTCTTTTGTGTCGAGGCAGTAGGCAGGAAATCGGTCACTCCGATTATTTTCAACGTTTTTTGTGCCGGGTGCGTGGATGCGAATGCTCTGAATATTTCCATCCATAATAACAGATGAGGATTATTAATTAGCGAATCTAGATTGATATCTGGTAAATATCTTGGGATCTTATTTAAAAAAAAAGAAATTGAGAGTGGTCAGAATAATTTTGGAGGACACCGATTTTTAGTATGCCATATGCCGCAGAAGCGAGTATCAAACGACAGACCACTCCCAGATAACAATGCAGCGTCTTCTCAACCCTGCATGTACCGCATTTAGTTGACGCAAACATCATCATATCTGCAGAGCACTCAGATATTTCCATACAACGGACAAAATGGTGAGGCTGACGCAATGCAGTGCAAAAACTTCTCAACTATATCACTGACTTTAATCTAAAATAGCTTCTCAGTGAGAATTGGCAACTCTGAATCTAACCGAAGGAATGTACTGAGCGAAGTTCTGGGATCTATATTGTTTAACATCTTCCTGTGTTTAACATCTCCGTATTGTCATTACATTGCAAGTCAGCTTCTTTGATGACATATAGACACAAGATAAATGAGTAGATCTCCATGTTGGAAGAAGTAATCCAAGGTTTAACTACAATTTAGATAATACATCACTAGTTTCGCTTAAACTCCAGAAGAACCTGGGCATGATATTATGAGGAGACCTCAAAAAGGAGCATCATAACATGACCATTGCAAAAAGAGCAATCTCTCAGTTGTATATTATCCGCAAAGCATTTCACTGCTAGTCTCAAATTGTCCAATTTTTTGCTGTAAATTACGTATTTACGTCTGAATAGTTTGTTTCAATTTCTTATTTCAGTTTGTATTTTTTTTATTATAAAAATAAAATACAAACGGAGCTGCCATGGAATTCACCGACCGAAATCGGGCCCATCATATACAAATATTACACTTCTGGGAGGTGAACGCTGGATTCCAGACTAACAACCGGCTGTGGTAGGTTTAGGACAGCTGTCTTGCCACACGTGAGCGTTCACCTTACCACCCATTCACTCCCCCTCCGAAGCCATATAGTTCAGGTACTTTTACGTACAATTTAGATGGTGATTCTGATATGATGTAAAGTTTTTAGTAAATAGATAAATAAATAAGTGATAAGTAACAGAGACTAAAAACATTGCACTTCAGGGGCATATCAGCAATTTGCTGCTCATCCATAATGGGCCCGATTGCGTTTCTTCATGAACTAAAATAGGAACTTAGTTCAACCAAACGAGACAGATCAATACGTTAGAACGGAATATGAAATGAACTGTCGTCGATTTTCCCACACCAAAACTACCTGTCGAACTTATATACGCCCGAATAAGTTTGAACACATTTCATGCGGTGTTAGATTAAGCTGCTTTATCTCCGATGGGTAGTTTTAATAAGGAAAAGTGACAATCGTTCATTTTACATTCCGCTCTGACGTACTGCTCTGTCTCGTTTACACGAACTAATTCCTGATTTTAGTTCAAAAGAATTGCAATCGAGCCCAATGAAATAATTGTAATAATATGATAGATACCCCAGTACTTCTAAAGTTTAACTGAATTTAGGAATGTATTGTATAAATCAGCGGAAGTCCATGTCCCTAAGTATGGTCATTTTCACCTATACAGCCACATTAGTTGTATCCTTTCAATATCAGGCATCAACAGATAAAACATCCATGATTATTGTAGACATATATATTTATTTAATTCGCGTATAAAAAAATTCACTAATCATCGAAACTCATACTCATATCGGAGGTAGATGTAGCGTTGGCGATTTCGGATCTAAGTTGCTGCAACAGACTTGTGGTCGGTTGCGTTATCAAAGTCTTCGGTTCTACGTATTCCATTTTGGGAATAATTTCATCTGGAAAAAGAAACAATTGTGTAAATTTATATTATTATAGATCATTAAGTCATTGTAATCAGGTTGAAATGTTTTCTAAATTTGTTAGGCTGTATTTACATAATAGAACTGAATAATTATTCAGTGGCAATGAGGTATGTACCATAGTAACAAACCTTGTTGAAACATATTCCGTTGTTTTTTCTTTATTTTTGTTGCCTTACTATTTGAAAATCGGGCCAATGGCTCCAGTTATTAACTGTTGAATATTAGTAGAATATTACTCTAGATCTACTTGTATACATATTGATTTAAAATAACACAAATGATCCAGTCTATTTCTGAGAAAATGTAATTAAAAAGTAATTGGAAATATAGCAAAAACATTTTTGAAAATTGTTGATAGCTGCCTATTTTTCTCCCTAATCCACTGAGCTTTAGTCATCAGTGAATATATTTATTCAATGTTTGCATTGTATTAAAAAAGTATTTAAAAAAACACTTTTTTAGCGGTTCCCATGAACTGTTGATTACTTTTCTGTACATTAAAACTCATACTTGGGTAGCTAAACGTTGAAATTTTGAAAAACACCATCATTCTGGTTAAAACGATATCTTGTAATGTCTATATTCGTCCAAAAGTAATCAATGTAAATGCCTTTTTTATTAAGGTTATATAAAATACCTAACTCAGTGCAATGCCAGTCGGATGCCTACCTGAACCGGCCAATGCCAACCCAAGCTGTGCCAGCGAATGACATCACTATGAGGGAATGGCTTTGTTAGTACTGTAGAACCTCATTAATCCGGACTGATTGGGGCTCCAGGTCGGTATTAGGCAAATTCATTAAGCGCCGCGGGGGGCCAGAGTAATGTTTGCAAAGCATATTTATTTCTTCCCGATAAAACACGAGGAGTTTGGGGGTAATCCCTTTCATTAGCGCCACTAGTGATTTTTTCTGGGAAATTAAACAGTTTCTGAAGTGATTTCAAATACAATTTTTTTTTACGAATACAAATATTTTGGACTAGTGGTGAGAGTAGTTAATATTTTGAACTCGTGTGCCCTGGTATACTGGTGGACCCGATCAGAGTGATCAACTTTAAATTGATGTAATTTTGTTATTTTGTACCATAGCACAAAAATAAGAACACAATACTTAGTACCTAATTGTTGGATATTTAGTTTCTATTTAGGTTTTTTTTTAAACTGTCCTTATTCAATGCGGCGAGAACGACCAAATTGAGAAAACCGATCACCGCTGATAATAAGAAATAAAACGCACTTACAGTAATTCTTACCCGAATCGATACCGTCAGCAAACGAGTCCATCAGCAGCGAAAGCATCGAAGAAGCCACCGAATGGCAAGGGTTTCTGGACAGGCACGAGTGGAAAGCGTCTATCGCTTCGCAGACCATCCCCAGCAGAGCGTAATTGAAGCCGATGGCTGCGTACGTAGCCGGGCAAGTAGGTTTGGCGCATAAAGCACTCTTATGGTAACTCAATGCCTCTGCGTATTTGCCATTCTTGCGACAGGCATGCCCGAGGTTGTTCAGCAGCGGCTGCCATCGCTCCGGCACTATGCCATTTGCTGAAAGAAAGTTTGATATTTATTATTACTATTATTATTATTTATTCTGGACAGGCCAGTCTGCTGACAAGTCGAGATCAGATATTGTAAAGCTAGTCACACTAAAAAATAGGTCTCACATGTGCCTTGTAGATCTTAAAAACTCCTCTATTGACAGATGTTGGAAAGCTTTTCTTATCAGATAAAGTTGGCGTCTTTTAGCGATTGCAACTATGGGTTTTTTTCTCATTGGAGATCATCACTTATTCCAAGATCTTTTTGTTGTTAAACTGCATCTAACTGGGTGTTAGCCAGAAAATATTGTATGTTAAGGTTGCTTAATTCTCGGTGTTCAAGGTAAGCCAACCAATCTTCTGTTAACCAACTTGTGGAGAGTGATTATTAATTCCAAAACTAGTGGTCGGTGTGAACTCTTGCTAATGATGTGTTGAAAATGTGTTTTAATTTTTTGCTAAACGCAGACTTATCTCATCAGATAGACATCAGTTTTACTAACCCTAAAATTTGAACATCATTATCTAAAGTGTGTACAAAACCGACAAATGCATGCAAAAATGCTAAAAATATCTTTCTCGCAAAATCCGATCTGGGCAAATTATCGAAGACGCGACTCGAAAAACGAAAAATAGGAATGTACTCACATTGTCGCACTCGGTCGAGAGCCCGCCGCCACAGTTTCTCGGCCTCGCGATAGTTGTGCGAGCGATAGGCTGCCACCCCCGCCTCGTGCGCAACGTGCGGGTCGTTCACCAGTTCGGCCGACATTTCCCCCGCTCCCAGCAGCAGTTCCGAAATCGACGGCTCTGCCGTTGCGGACTGCGATTGTTCTGCTGGTTTCGCTTGAGAAATCTACAATCGGGAAGGTGACTATGTAATAACTACAAAACAGAGCTGCCATTGAATTCACCGACAGGAGTGGGTTCAACGTAATTACAGTATACAGACAGTAGCTTCTCTTAGAACAAAATTGAAATCGAAGCGAGCGACGTCGAGAGTCCTAAGGGCTCACATATGGCCGCTACTCCGCCGATGCAGATATTCAAACGTTTGAGAGATTCGCCAACCTCCACCCGCATGTAATGCCAACCAAAGGCATTCGCTGGGACCTATCACTTCGGGTGATGGCATTTACAAGATCATGTTTTTTATTTAGTTCATACTCGAGGTCTTTGCGGACGTTTGATTCCCATGGAACTATAATAAGGGTCATCTTCCGGAAGAGAGAGTACAGAGTTATATCTACACGGAGGGCTGTGCATTCCAGACATTCTGATACTGCTTAGAGACCGAATCGACCTCCAGAATCCAGTCTGAAACTTTCTCAGCTATTGAGAAGTTTCGGAGTGGAACCTGCTCAAACTGTATTGGGGTTCGGAAAGTACTGTAAAACCCTTATTATCATAAGCTACTAAGAGGGTAATTATCTCGCAAATAACAGCAAAGACTTTATCATTGTGGTAGGTGTACCGACCTTGATCTAAGGCTGACTTTCAGCCAGTTAGAAAGTTTAGCTGTGCAAGCGGTACTAAAGATAAGAGGATATGTATGAACTTATCCTAACATTCTAATACTAAACCTATTACAAAAGATCGATTCGCTGAAGCGATGCGACGAACTGCTCCGGCGGGGCATCAGGGATTTAGGGGCAACAGGGTGTCAGGGACGTCATGGATTCGGTGACGTCATTGATTCAGCGGTGTTGAGGTATGTCCCCACTTTTGCGCTTTTTGTTTCATCTTGCACTTTTCTCTGACGCATGCTTGTAAAAACAAACTGCACGCGTCAAATCCAGTTAAACGACAGTGCATGCCTTAGCGCACCCCGATCCGGCACCCCGTGGATAGACGTGCGTAACTCCGTGCATCTTGCATACAAAATGGCAGAAAATAAAGAAAAAACTTTGCAATTTATAGAACATTATTAAAATTGTCCTATATCATGGGACCAGAATCACAGACTATAACAATAAAACAAAAATGAACGAAGCTTTGGCTGCTCTGGGCCAAAAATACAATTTTGATGCAAAAATGGTCAAAAACAAGTTAAAAAGCCTGCGGACATGTTTTTTCCTTGCACTTCTTAACACTCAATATTCCGCACCGATTGCTACAAGTTCACACTCGTCTATCGTAATCTCCACCGGTTACTGTCAGTGATCGTAATTGAATAGATGAAGCGCATAAGTGTAGACGTATAGCTGTATGCGTCTTAAGGCATTCAATAATGCATACACTAGACGAAAGATGAAATTGAAAGTGACGACGCAAGATGAAGATGAAAGCGCTCGAGTGGGGACATACCTTAAGGAGAGTCAGAGAAGAAAGTCAGAGACGTTAGACTCAGAGGCATCAGGAAGTCAAGAGCACCAGGGATTCGGGGACGTTATTGATTCAGCAGCATGAGGGAGTCGGCAACGTTAGGGATTCGGGGGCATCAGAAAGTCAAGAGGGTCAAAGATTCAGGAGCGTCAGGGATTTAGAAGCGTCAGGGATTCAGGGGTGTCCGAGATTCGGCAGTACTCAACGCAAGAGAGTAAAAAAAAGCCTACCTTGTCCCTGTTAGCATTCTTGTTAGAGCGGTTGGCGCGACGGGCCGAGGGCGTAGTTTTGGGCGGAGGGACATCGGGGGGCTCCGGGGGGGCGGCGCCGCCCCGCGCTGCATTGGCCAGAAAGCGAGCCGCCATCCGTTCGTTATTGGTAATTGCGCACTCCACCCCGATGTATAACTGCGGCAGGTGACAGCCAGGCAGCAGTTGCGAAGCCTAAACGGAGATGAAAAAAAACAAATTTTACCCAAACATAAAAATACCTTTTCCCATATCTATTGCATATATTCCCATTTCATCATTTATCGGCGACATAAATAACCACTTATCAACTTCCTAATTCTTGAAGATTCTGAAGCCCAGTAAGGCTGCCCTCTTCTTCTAGAACAGTGGTGGTCAAACTTTTTCCACGAGGGGCCAGCAAATTAAATAAATTTCAGGGTGGGCCGTCTAGAGTAAATTACAACTAAAAATGCATTTTGTTTTGACATTTTCTTTATTATTCATTACGAAATTTACAGATAGGTGTACTATAAAAAAGAAACTGCTTAATTTTAATCGCTTGAAGTTGAAGGCCCTGGCATGGTAAGAGTACAGACGTGGCCAATTCATTAGACTCAAACGAAAAATTTGTGGTTTTCAAGGTTTATTTCTAAGCAATTCTAAATTTAAAAGAACAGTAATGAAAGCTAGTATTTGGTATGTATTCCTTTAGCTTCTACTAGAGTTTTGATGAAAAAATAAGGTTTGGCACGTGTTTTTTACTACTTCATCACGGTGCCATATAGAGTTGAGTTTTACGATGAGCTGAGTCTTGGCTGTTATTCGTCTTGTTTTCAATCTTTTTTTGACAATTGACCACAAATTCTCAGTGGGATTCATTCCGGGCTGTTCCCTGGCTAGGATAGCACAGAAACTTGGTTATCAGCCAAAAAATTGGTGACTTTCTTACAGGGTTGGCAAAAACCCGGGTTTTATCAAAAAATATCTGCCCACTGGGTTATTTCGGGGATTTTCGGGCTTTTTTGGGGAATTTCGGTTTTCTTCGGAGTTGATAAGAATTTTAAATTAATATATTTTAATTTTACATTTTAATTTATTTTATTACCATTTTATTGCATTTCTTTCTCTCAATCCAAATCTATTTTCTACTGAATAAAGTTGTAACACTACCATGAAGGGAATTCCTCAGAAAATCGTTATTGTCAGTCGTCGGGGAGATTCCCTTTATTTTCACAACAGGATAAGAATTAACACTAACAACCGCTAGTGGCGCTGTTTCGGCGCAAAAGTATTGAGTAGTAGTGGAAACGATTGTAGAACTAAATAGTGTAAATTGAAGTGTGTATTAGAAGGGTCTTTGTCGCTTGAAGAGTATTGTAATAGTTTTGTAATAAATCAAGTTGAGTGTTCTACTGTGTTTTTGCATCTTCTGCTGCCTATCCACGTAACAATATTATCCATAAGTCATCTTATAAATCATGCCAAAAGTAGTCGGCAATACACTTGTCCGGCCAGCTCTGCATCAATTGAAAGACTTCTCAACATTTGGAATGGTCTGGAGTAAATTACAGAACAGACTGGGTGTCACAAATACATCCTTTTTTTTTCTTTTTGATAAAATAGAATATAAATGCTATATCCGTTCATTGATAAAATTATTATAAACAAATATTTTTTCAAAAACCCACATTCGTCAAAAACCCTCGGGTTTTTTAGGTGGGTTTTATCCAATTTAACCCAGTGGGTTCTTTCGGGTTGGGGAAAATCAACCCAACCCTGAAGGCTTTGTGGCACGTTGCACAGTCGTGCATCAAAATCCATCTTTTTCAGGAAACCACTCATCCATTTAAGGCAAAAGTCGTTCTTAGAGTACTTTTATGTACAGGTCTAGACGCATGGTTGCTTCTACACTATATAGCCTTCCTGGTTCCTTCACAGACATTCAGCTCCACAACATGACTAACGTCGGATGCTTCACACATTGCTGAATGCAGTCGCTCTGAAGCACTTCCTCAGGCTGTCTTCGAACATACTGAGCAGTTTCCTCACTAATGGAAAATATCGATTCGCCACTGAAGCATACCTGAATAAAAAAGTTGCTCATTATGCCCCAAAAAATTAGCAAACTGTCCTGGATACTAGTTTGGTAGAAAAAAATATTTCAATCAAAGTGGTGTGCTATATATTTCTTTTCATGATTTATTCAGATATGTAAAATATACATTTGGATTTGTTACCTTGCCCCAGTCTTGCTCTGATTTGTTTGCATGTTCACGAGCCCAATCTAGACGTTTTTTGCCATGCCAGATGTAATCTTTGTCTTTTTTCTTGGCCGCCGAGCTTTCAGAACACCATCAAAAACTTTACGGCAGATTGTTCTGGAGGATACATCGATTCCATAGTCTGACATCTTTTTTTTCAGGTTGGTTGAAGTATGCTTGCGGTTCTTCCGGCACAAATTTATCAATGTTCTGTTCGATCGAGGGGTTAATTTGGGATTTTGATAAGTTTTCCCCACTCGATTATGATTGTACTCCTTATCACTGTCAAGACTCACTTTGATTCGGCTCACAGTTTTTTGCGAAACATTTTTTTCTGGAGGATTTCTCGCTGTGAAAGTGTTTTTTATTTCAGCAGAATTATTACAACAGTAACTTTTCACAGACAAGTCTTTTTTACGACCCATTTTCGATTTTCGACGAAAAAAATATAAAATTCACCCTAGAAACGGTTACTTGGTATAAAATTTAAAATATCTTGTAGATTTTAGCCCCAAACATTTTTTTTATCTCTAATTCTGTCAGTATCTTAAAACAATATTCAAAAAGAATTATTAAAGTCCGACCAAAAACACTTAAAACTCATTTAAAACAATAATGGTTGACTGTAAGATATCGCTATAGCGATAAGTCCGCCATTTGTGCATAATAAATAAATACAAACGGAGCTGCCATGGAATTCACCGACCGGAGTCGGGCCCATCATAATACTATTTTTTTACACTTCTGGGGGGTGAGCAGTGGATTCCGGACTTACGAACCGGCTGTGGTAGGTTTAGGACAGCTGTCTTGCCACATGTGAGCGTTCACCTTGCCACCCATTCACTCCCCCTTCGAAGCCATAGAATTTGAGATGCGCAAATCGCAGTTTTAGATAATTTTTCTAAGAAAGAGTTGATTATTTTTCTGGAAAGGCCAAGATCTTTAAAGAGGTGAAATAGAGATTTAGCTGGCAGGCCACGAGCGCCAACTTCCACCGCGTGAAGGTGAACAGTGAAGCCGTTCCGGGTTACGGCATTTGCAAGATCATGGTATTTATTTAATTTGTACTCGTGGTCTTTTGGGATATTTGATTCCCATGGAACAGTTAATTCTACTATAAGAGCCACCTTCCGAGATAGAGAGTAAAGAGTTATATCTGGACGGAGGGCTGTGCATCCGAGACTTTCAGGGAATTTATACTGCTTAGAGACCGAATCAACCTCCAGAATCCAATCTGTAGCTTTCTCGATTATTGAGAAAGGTTTTGTAGTTAAATGTTTTTTGCCTTTAGAGCCATCCCGCACAAACTGTATTGGGGGGGTTTGGAGGATACTGTCAAACCCTTGTTGGCACGAGCCACTGAGAGACTAATTACCTCGCGAATAACAGCGAGAACTTTGTCATGGCGGTAAGTGTACCGTCCTTGATCTAAGGCCACCTTGCAGCCATCTAGAATGTGTCTAGCTGTGCAAGGGGTCTTTTTTATAAAACCAGCGTAATATTCATTAAGTTATGTTTTTATAGCACAATAAAGTTATTCTATTCTATTCTATTCTATTCTACAATTGAACTGAAGAGGTTTTATGTCAAACACCTGTCATATGCATTTATGGGTGTTTCCAGTAATTAAAGTTCCATTATGTGTTGCAAGTACTTAACAACTTAAGAGGATATATTGCCGATTCTATTGAGCCGACATATTATGAATTCCATGTAGTAAGGGAAGATTATATAACAATTATTTCAACAAAAGTCAAATAATGTTTGGTGAGTCTAATGAATTGGCCACGTCTGTACATATGTGAAACATGGAACTGCTTTTATTGGCCATGATGTCCTCGTAAGTGGATTCGAGCTAAGATTTTGAGAATTTTTCAGACCATAAAATGTTAGTCCTGCAATCTTTCAAAAACTCTCCGCTGAATATGGTTTGTTGTTTTTATGCCTTTTTTTTATAAGCCACAACGTACTCAACTAATGTAGAAGCCTTCTATCCACTACTTTGTTTTGTAAACACATTCTGCTGTCGAAACAGTTTTTTATTAAGGTTTTCCGCATTCATTTTCCTTTCCGAGTCATTCATAGAAGCATATTTTGTGTTAGCATGCCTTTTGTTAACCCTCTGCAACCCGCAACGAACGACAAACAGACGAGCAAGACGCGGCAATTTTAGCTTCACATGCATCTTGCATGCACATTTTATGCGGCTACTTTATACGTATTACATACTGTCAAACTTTCATTCCATACACCATTAATAATTAAATATACTTTTAAAGAGCCGTTGCTGGCGGGCCGGATTAAAGCCAGTCGCAGGCCGTACTTTGCCCACCGCTGTTCTAGAATATGGCCTTAAATATCTAATGCTATATTATGGTCGTCTATAACATCGATTTTCGACTGCTGCCTTCATTTAGCTCAAAATACCGTCATAGCTTCTATATAGAAACGTATAAAGAACGTATTATCTTCGGTCTACGTAAGTATGATCACGTGTCCGAATATAGGGCACAGTTAAAGTGGCTGCCAGTTCGACAAAGGAGAAACATTCATATACTTGCTCTCCTCTATCGTGTGCTCTCCCAATCAACGCCATCCTATCTCCACGAGATTTTTGAACCATTAAGTTCCCACGGTCTCTTACTTCGGTCAGCCTCTGACAATTTACTAAAAAATCCGTGTCATAATACTGACTTTTATTCCTACTCTTTCTGTGTCCATGGTGCAAGGCTCTGGAACGATCTCCCGGCAGATATATAAAACTCGCCTTCTTTGCCATCATTAAGGATCCACCTCAAAGAATACTACCTCACTAAGAAGTAACCAGTTCTTCCCTTTCTCTCCTCTTCCTCTCCCAATTTCCTCCCTCGGGCATTCTTAGTTTTAAATACCTTTACTGGTCTGTATTTTATGCCGACTAAAGTAATAATCTTTATTTCTACAATGCGCGCATGTACCACTGTGATTAGGTTAGTTGTAAGACATTGCCATGAGGCAATAAGCTCGCCTTTTTGTAACATTATTAATTGCAAATAAAGAGTATATTATTATGATTATTATAAAGGCTCTATGAATTACTGTTATTACATCCGGGGAAGATATATCCGAATGCCTAGCCTTAACCGAAGATATAACCTTAAAATAGCCTTATAATGATAATCCAAATTAAGTTACAAATGCTTCTGTAGGGAGAGCCTATTGGCACTCTGAATCTCCCGAGAATGTCTTGGAGGCCTTGACAATTTGTTATTGAACAACATATTGACACATTAATGTATAGAAGACTTTCATCTTTATATTCATAGAATCTCAGAATATAAGTAGGCTGAAATAGCAGCTGGCCAGTCACATATGCAGAAGAAACAACAACTGTTGGGGACGAAAAGTTCTTGGATGGAGACCGCGCACTGAAAAATGCAGTGCAGGATGTCCTCCAACCCAGTGGTCTGAAGACTTCAGAAAAACAGGAGACTGGTCAATGTGGGGGAGCCTTGAAAAAGGCCTACATCCAGCAGTGGATAAATAAATAAATACTGCAGCAATCTCGTCTAACCGCAATGGTTTCTACCGGATACTCGCTTGCGCGGTCCGTCGCTCCCTTCCCACCTTTGAAGAACTAAGTTGCCACTGTGTTATCTAGCGGGAGAAAATGGCAATGACATCGTCATTAGGAGGTAGACGAGCAGGTTTTCACATGCTGAAATAGGAATGCCATTAATTCGCAAAAAAAAAACAGTTCATAGCAAATAGGTAGTAGAAATGATACAAAACCTTGAAATAAGCAGCCATAGCCTGATCGTGTTCATTGTCAGCGGCAAAACTGTGTCCATAAGCTAGCCAAGCGGCTCCCATACCACGATCCAGTGTTGTTGCTTTTGACAAATAACGGCGGGCAAACTCATTTTTTCCTAAAACAAAAAATTATAATTATATAGATTTAACTAAGTCGCAAAGAATATTCAGAGAAGAATAGCGTTTATTTTCATAGAAGTAGTTAAAACGGTAATCCTAAAGGTTTAGGGGAGATCTGCCAAAAACTGAAGGGACATTTGAATCTCTCACACCCCCCCGCCATATAAAAGCCGACTAATGCGAAATAAAAATAAGTCTTTTGGAGTAATAAAAGGTTGTTTAGTCCTCGATATATCGTCATTTGGCTTTGATGCACATTGACAAACCTTTAACAATATTTGAAACAGTGTTTCTCCATGGTTATTTTATCCCATCCCTAGGTAAGTGCTGACTTTAACTGATTTAAACTTCTGTGCCGTGTAGTGCTCTTTGCCTCTAAAGTTAACCATATACTGTAGTCCATGGAGTTCAGTTCGGAGGAGTAGGGTGGGCATTGTTGAGACATTTAAGGCCCTGTGAGCTGCAGCAGGACCCTGAAGGCTCGTATACGCACCAAAATCGATGCACTGGAGATGTGGTGTTGGCGTAAAATGCTAGGAATCCCATGGACAGCACGCCGCACCAACAAATCTGTCCTGGAAGAACTCGGCATCCAAGTGAGGCTCTCCACCGTATACATAAGAAGGGTCCTGCAGTTCTTCGGTCATGTTGTCAGGAGAAACCCAGAGAGAGAATTTGGGGAAAATGCTTTCAGGGGGTCAAGTGGAGGGAAGAAGAAGCAGAGGCAGATCACCGGCCAGATGGAACAACCTCATCAAAGAAGTTACAAAAGGGTCAATACAATCTGCGACCCGCCATGCAGAAGACAGGTCGAAAAGGAGGAGCCTCGTAGGCAAACTGTTGTCTAGTGGCCACGATCCTCAGTAATGAGGGAACGACGGAGAAGAAGAGCTGCAGCAGTCTTTTTGAAATGTCCATATCTGGTTGTCAAAATGCTCCTCTAATTAACAACCACAGCTTCCAGAATGTCTCGTTGGTACACATCTTTGTTTGTTTTGATAAAAAACAAACCATCTTTTAAAAAAAAAACAATGGTAGTTTTGCCTGTAGCGGAAATGGCACCTTTGGGGTGGCATTTCTCCTTTGGGAAATGCCACCCCAAACCATAACAGATTTACTGTTGTGGCGATAAGGAACAACCACAGCAGATTTTGGATAATTAGCAACCCTTATTCTATCATTTTGGTGATTATGGGATTGTATAATCATTTATCCGCAAATTTTATCATTGTATCTGCAGATCTTGGGCAACTTTTCTCATTTTGTTCTGTGGATTGCGATCCAACCTTTTGATGTTATTTCTGGACGTCCTAACAGTCCTTCTTTTTTCTCTCCCGGGGTGGTCCCTGTGGTGGCCAAGCTCGTTGTATCGTTTAATAGTTGAAGAAACTAACTGACTAATGACTGACGCTGCAAATTTGAATCTCACACTGCCTTTTTTCAGCTTCTAATAAGATATTATTGCTTTTCGTTGCATAGACTCTTCATTTCAATGGAGAGATTCACTTGGCGAGCATGTTAAGGAATAGATAGCACAGGGGTCCCATCTGCTACCACCTGGTGCAGTCTCAACAGACTGTGGTTGGGTGGGACAAGATGCCGAGCTAATCTCGTTGACTGGGGCTACACACTGAACCCAATATGCACCTGTGGAACGCTGCAGGATAAAGACCACCTCCGATCCTGCCCGCAACTATCAACCTACATCACACACCAGGACCTACAGAGGCAAACGATAAGGCCATCCAGGTCGCATATTTTTAGAAAGACGTGTCCTAACCTGGCCCGAACGAGTTAACGAACGAAAAATAATAAAGAAAAACAAACATCAACGAAACGCATTCCAATTTTGATTTTTTAAATTTTGTATTACAACTTTATTCACCACCGCTCGAAACAAGGATTGGGTAGATTTCTTACACCATACACGTAGATGACAAAGCCAAGATAGAACATCTAAAAAAATGCAGTTAGCGCCATTGGATTTTTGAAAACATCCCCACCCTGTTTTGCCTTATACCCATCCCCACCCTGATGGCCCACTCTACCCTAATGAAATTAAAAGATGCTTACCGATTAAGTAGTAGTAACATCCGACTGCAAACCATGAAGTGGCTAGATTGGGGTACTTGTCGACAAGACCGTGTGCAAAAGAGAATAACGCCGGTGCTTTGCCTAGCTCTACGAGACACGCGGTTTTCAGTTCGGGCCAGGCCCAGGCGTCCCTGGCCTCCAGAAGAGTGAGACACTGCGCAAATTGGCATTTGTGCAAAAGCCGCCTTGCTTCCGCGCATACGATATCCGCACTATACAACTTGATGTTCTCCATAGCTACCTGCGATAAAAATAAAACAGATATCAATGTACAACATGGCTACTTGGTGGAAAGTGTAATTGAGGGTTGTCAACTATTACGGGCGAACCCGCCACCAAAGGGAGTTATAACGACATTATATTCTTTCTCTCCCATGGAGAACGCAGAGACTTAGGGACTAACACAGTCCACAGTCTAACTATGCTAACAGCCCATAAAGAGTCCAATGCCTTACCGCGAGCCTTGGGGAAGTGAAACCAGCAGACTGACCTCACACCCTACTACCAGATATGGATGGATTTCTCCATTCTCCAGTCTGGTCACGGATTTTAGGTCGCTTACGCGGCCTCTATCTGACGTCAGCGTTAATTCATAGTTTCAATTTATCGCGAATCCATGGTGCCTTTTGCCCGTCGCGGTCTAACGGGATCGGGTGGCCATCTGGTCGTTTTTAAAGATAGGTGATGCCAGAAGCTGTCAACTACAACAGACGAACCCATCACCTCAGGAAGTTTTAACGATATTAGATCGTTCTATCTCCCGTGGGGTAAGCGTAGAAGACTTAGGACGAAAACAATCCACTGTCTAGTTACACCACTCGCCCGTAGGAGACCAATACCATACCAGTATAGAAATTACTATGGTTAAAACATAGTCTATAAATGACCATTAGTCTTTAATTCTCATGGAAATCTGAATTTATTAGGTACCTGTTGACCATTAATATTATTGAAATATTTATAAAATTACATAGGAACCTAGCTCAAATTCTTAAATTGAGAAAAGAAATACAGTGACATTTTAAGTTTTTCTGACTTACCTCAAAGTACACTATGGGCTCGATTGCGTTTCTTAGTGAACTAAAATCGCTAGAGCGGAATGTGAAATGAATGGTTGTCACATTTTTCCACTAAATCTACCCACAAAAGATAAAGCATCTGAACCTAACACCGCACGAAATGTGTTCAAACTTATTCGGACGACTATACGTTCGGCGCGTAGTTTTGAAGCAGGAAAATCGGCAATGGTTTGTTTTATAATTCGCTCTAACGTATTGCTTTATCTCGTTCGCTTGAACTAATTTCAGTTTTAGTTCAGTTTCTTTGTTCTTCTTTTGAGCTTTAAACACCACATTCGTAGCCCGGCCTATATGAGCATAATTTTCAATAAAATACATCTAGATATTACCTGTCGCGATACAACATCCAATGTTTTTTGTTCAAGACATATAGTGTCGCCGAATTCGTGAATATTTGTCTTCATAAGTGAAATCCCTTCTGTGTCTGTTCTGAAATCTGGACCGTACCGATCTACCATGGTTCTGTGTACCTCTCGAAGAACTTCCGCCTCTGGAGATGAACACTGAGAGTCGTATGGTAGGGTTTCGAGGATCGATCGCTCTACGTATAAAGAAAGATAGGTATTTAATATTTTTAAGGAAACATTACAGCCTTACCAATAAGCGAGTTATACCTCTGTTATTAATAGGTGTAAGTACAATGTGTGACCAGTGAATGCGGTATATCTTACACTAGGAATCATTTCGGGTATTAGTATGGAATACTAACACACAGCTAGATATATTCTAGCTGGCTGCAAGGTGGCCTTAGATCAAGGACGGTACACTTACCGCCATGACAAAGTTCTCGCTGTTATTCGCAAGGTAATTAGCCTCGCAGTGGCTCGTGCCAACAAGGGTTTGACAGTATCCTCCAAACCTCCAATACAGTTTGTGCGGGATGGCTCTAAAGGTAAAAAACATTTAACTACAAACCCTTTCTCAATAATTGAGAAAGCTTCCGATTGGATTCTGGAGGTTGATTCGGTCTCTAAGCAGTATAAATTCCCTGAAAGTCTCGGATGCACAGCCCTCCGTCCATATATAACTCTTTACTCTCTATCTCGGAAGATAACCCTTATTATAGAATTAACTGTTCCATGGGAATCAAATATCCCAAAGACCACGAGTACAAATTAAATAAATACCATGATCTCGCAAATGCCGTCACCCGGAACGACTTCACTGTTCACCTTCACGCGGTGGAAGTTGGCGCTCGTGGCCTGCCAGCTAAATCTCTATTTCACCTCTTTAAAGATCTTAGCCTTTCCAGAAAAATAATCAACTCTTTCCTAGAAAAAATATCTAAAACCGCGATTTGCGCATCTCAAATTCTATGGCTTCGAAGGGGGAGTGAATAGGTGGTAAGGTGAATGCTCACATGTGGCAAGACAGCTGTCCTAAACCTACCACAGCCGGTTCTTAGTCCGGAATCCAATGCTCACCCACAGAAGAGTAAAAAATAGTATTATGATGGGCTCAACTCCAGTCAGTGGATTCCATGGCAACTCCGTTTGTATTTTATTTTATTTTTATTTTATTTAATGATTTCCATCCACACGATAACTCCGGTATACGGCCGTGAGGGCAGGTTTAGTCGTAGTATAACAGAGTATTAACTTAAAAATGGCTGACCGACGTACCAGCTATTGCAAACTGACAGCCGCGGATGTAAAGCTAAGCTCTACCTGATTAACAGCACGGAGCCTCCGTGCTGTTTTTTATTATTACTGTGTTGTAACGCGATGCGCCTTTGAGATCGCTGCAAAATCCCGCTGCATTTCAACTGAACAAAGAAAGATTTTAACAACTTGGGAGACAGGATCGACCTGGAAATATTGGAAGATCTTTCTGGAAATATTTTTAGGTAGATCTGAGATTGTTGAGTGTTATGCTTGTTTATAAAATACATTAAATAAGTCTTGGAATAAGAAATGTTTGTTTTATTTACATTTGCGTGAAGCAGAATAAGTTTCTTAGAAGGTAAAATAAAAATGTATGATGGATTCATATACATTCAATAAACATTGTAACTTAACTTTGAAAATTTGCACAATTTATAAGTATCCTGTATCAAACTTATGATATTCTACAATAAGTCTTTATTGCATAGTCATTTTATATACTTTGCAGTTTATATAACACAAACAAAACACTTTGTTGTATAAACACTTTGTAATTATGTTTCAATACCAAATTTGCCAACGATACATGCCTATGACTCTGCCAACTTTGAGTACCGGAATAATCACTTTTATGCCTATATTTTAAAATATTTCTGGTTCATTACGTCAAAAATATAATGAACTATTTTTAAATAACAAAATGTAGATACCTCCTTTTTTAGATTTCCGATCCAATATTTACAAACAACATGGCACTTGTTTACACGCAGTCGATTTGTGAATGAGCCACGGCGAATAACACTTCAAAATCTGATTAATCACATCTAATTTCATATTATCCTTTTACGAACAACACTTTTACTCGGAATATTTTGGATTGCATCATTTTTCGGCCTATATAAAGCGGCGAAAATACGACCAAAGTATCATTCCTCGAGTGATCACGTCCCCCAAGACAGCGACGGCTACACCCGGCACCACTCTCACGAGTCAGGTCAACGGGTCTGGCTTCTTGGGTACCTCTTCCTTCCTTCCTTATATCAAGACGAGACTTATCAGTCTGTACCCCCACAGACTCGAGCCGTGCCAAGTACCAGATACTCCGAGCACAATTACAATCCTTATCCCTACACCCTCATAACTTCAGGCAAATAGCCACTACATTCGCGTCAACCTATATCCATTCGGGAAGTGTTAGAAACTGGCAATACAACTCTCAATAAATATGTACCTTCTGATACACTTTAAATTGACTTCTAATACGGAGATAACCCGCAAGTTGACACCACCACCTCACATCAAACAACTTGGAGTCTAGTGAGGGGTGGCCCCTTACAGCCGCATCTCTCCAGTCAATTTCTCCATATAAAATTAGTGATTGGGCTAATGCATAGTATATTTTGGTAGGCAGTCCACACAATGGACAGGCGACATAATTTCAGATTTTTCAGGCCGATTTAGTTACCTTGGTAAAATGTAAAAGCATGCTGGTCCAGGAGCATTTCTAAAGCTGTACTACAGCAAACGTCTGTTCGTAATGCTAGTAGTAAGCTGTCTGATGCGGCTCCGCGCCGCTCCAGAGCCGAAAGAGCCGATCCACGCGCTACATATACCGCAGCTAGCGCTCTCTGTAATACGAAAAAATCATTATTAACAACATCAACATGTCCAATTTTTTTGCAAAATAGTGAAAACATCGTAAAAAATATATTGGTAAACTTCGTAGGACCAGATAATCGTCTGAGTTCTAAACATATTGATACAGGAAAGGCATAAGGTGATCGAGAACTTGGCAAACCATCAGTTTTTTTCCGAACTGTCAAAAGCGTTTGACTGTGTGGAATATAAAATATTACTTGCCTAAAAGGAACATTACGGAATAAGAGGAATCAGCATGTATACCGCCAATTCGCCGAATACCGAAAAGTATTCCGTTAAACCAGATATCTAGCAATATTTTACGTATTCGCAAATGTTTACGAGCCAAATATATCGGTTGAGTAATAATCATATTGTCTGTGTCGATGCCGTCCAATAATATCCACAGCCACTACCTCTTATGCGACATTTTCATTTATTTATAAGCGATTAGCAATTTTATTAAAGCGACACAGGCGCAGAAACCGCCTGCCCTCTGCTAGGTGCATTTCCTGGCAAACTGTCGACAAGTAAAGCAAAGTTGCACAAATCAGAAATTACATTTTTTTCGTTCATTTCCTACCTCCTCAAATGGTTTTCTTATCAGCGTGGCCTTTTTCTCTGATTTTGAATAGTAATTATTTCAAATCCAAATCAAACGATTACATTAAAATAACACAATAAATTTAAGAAAACTCTTAAAAAAAATTGTACCTAACTCTTTCTATACTCTATCAAAATTTACATATTTCATGGAATAATATAATAATAATAATAATAATAATTTTATTAATTCAAAACATAAATTTACAATTGTATTCGTTGCAGAATCTGCCTAACTAGGCCATAGCCCGTACCAAGGAAAACTCTATGTATGCCAACTCTATGTATGGCAAAGATTTATTCATGTGCACTTAATATTAAAATGAAAAATACAAAATATGATAAAATATAAAATAGATAAGCGAATTCAAATTAAAGTTATATTTATATTTAAAATTTATAATTATATTTAAAATATTGATATAGCATGGTCATGGAAATAAATATTAATATAAAATGTCGTAATATGAAGTTTTTATATGAAGTTTGAATAAATAGTTATCTACTTTAAATCATTTAATTTTATATTTCACCTCTTTGATACTTGTAATTTTAGGGGTTTTTTTTTATTATGAGATTGTTAATATGGATTTATTTTTCCGTTTGGTGATTATTTTTGACTTTTGCTACCACTTTTGGAATCTTTTATTATTGCTGGTTAATTATTAATATTTGTACATTTATTTTTATGATTATAAATAGGCTTAAAAACGAATTTACCGCGTGAAGCTTGTAGCGCCTAACGTTTCGGCGATGTTGCAACCGCCGTTGTCCATGGTAGACTGAGTTGAGTCTACCCTGGACAACGGCGGTTTCAATATTGCCGAAACGTCGGGTGCTACAAACTTCATGCGGTAAATTCGTTTTAAACCTATCAAGCAACCGTGATTTTATTTCATATTTTTATGATTATTTACTGATTATTTAATTAATGTTTACTTTGTGATTTTATCTAATTTTATTTATGACTAGGAGTTGACATTGTGATTTTTAGTATTTGTTTAGATTTTTTTAGTAGATAATTATTTTTGGGTTTATTGCGAGCACTTAAACATTTAAGATCCCACCTTGTATGTAATATACTACAACCATACAATAAAGAGAATTTAAACTTAAAACTAAACTTAAACATGGAACTCTACACTCAAAATTTAAATATCTTTTTGGCGCCGATCATTCGAAATCGTCCCTTATCTCACAAAAAGGAGTATCTACTTTTTAACAAATATTCAGGAGGTAGGAGTGACTATTGCTGTAAATAAGAATTAACTTTGAAAAATTCATTTTCATTTACAGGACATTCTTGCCTCTGTGAGATAAGGGACAAAATAGTGATTTTAATCAAACTTCATAAAGCTAAGATAATACGAAAAAAGACTTCTGATTTGATGAGATCTTAGTTTGTATTTCCATGTCATACTTACATTCTTCGGTATTTCCTCCAGTGTATGCACCATGTTGGTGGCATCATTTTCTGTCAACAATTGTAACGCCTCTTGATACTCTTTCGCTTCCAGCATAGCCAAAGCGGCCACGTAATGACAGAGAAGGTGCGTTTTGTGCAAATTTCTCGATGTAATCGCATTAATGGCCCTGTGATATTCGCCTTTCTGCAGCATGCACTTTGCAACGAGCCAAACATCGTTCCCACCAAGGCATTTGTTTATGGCTAGGATTTTATCCGCCCAGAACAGGGCACTCGACCATAAATGCTGTGAATATAGAATCGTAATAAGTTTATAGTTTAAGGAACACCAAAATTTACAAATCGGTAATATTAAATATGAAAACTGCCTTTGGCTATATAATAAATAAATACAAACGGAGCTGCCATGGAATTCACCGACCGGAGTCGGGCCCATCATAATACTATTTTTTTACACTTCTGGGGGGTGAGCAGTGGATTCCGGACTTACGAACCGGCTGTGGTAGGTTTAGGACAGCTGTCTTGCCACATGTGAGCGTTCACCTTACCACCCATTCACTCCCCCTTCGAAGCCATAGAATTTGAGATGCGCAAATCGCAGTTTTAGATAATTTTTCTAAGAAAGAGTATTTTTCTGGAAAGGCCAAGATCTTTAAAGAGGTGAAATAGAGATTTAGCTGGCAGGCCACGAGCGCCAACTTCCACCGCGTGAAGGTGAACAGTGAAGTCGTTCCGGGTTACGGCATTTGCAAGATCATGGTATTTATTTAATTTGTACTCGTGGTCTTTTGGGATATTTGATTCCCATGGAACTGTTAATTCTACAATAAGGGCCACCTTCCGAGATAGAGAGTAAAGAGTTATATCTGGACGGAGGGCTGTGCATCCGAGACTTTCAGGGAATTTATACTTCTTAGAGACCGAATCAACCTCCAGAATCCAATCTGTAGCTTTCTCAATTATTAAGAAAGGTTTTGTAGTTAAATGTTTTTTGCATTTAGAACCATCCCGCACAAACTGTATTGGGGGTTTGGAGGATACTGTCAAACCCTTGTTGGCACGAGCCACTGAGAGACTAATTACCTCGCGAATAACAGCGAGAACTTTGTCATGGCGGTAAGTGTATCGTCCTTCGTCTAAGGCCACCTTGCCGCCAGCTAGAATGTGTCTAGCTGTGCAAGGGGTATTGCTACAGAGGGGACAAGAACTATCCTCGGCAAAGCTCCAACGAGCGAGGTTACTGGGGTCTGGAAGTGTATGCTGAAAGGCATTCAAATAAAATTTCAGCATCTCTGGCGTCCAGTCATAGAGCATTACCTTCCAGTGCATTGGAGGCGGAATGCAAAAGTCCCCATTGTTGTGCAATCATTCTGGCATTGAAGGCCAATAGCATGAGCCATACTGTTGCTGTCGTAATCTCTCCGCAAAAGAGACTTCTTCAAGTCCACGTCGCTCGTGGTTGTTATGCCATACCCCAGACCAGTGCCATTCTGGCTGATTCCAGTAAGGAACTTTTTGTGGAAGTCTACGCGGGCTTGTAGATCATTTGAATCACTACGGCCACTTATTACGTGCTTCTATATTGCCGGATCTTTGGAATTGCACAGAATCGAATTTTTGGTTATTCTGGAGTTGACGTAGAGCAGAGAGGGCAGTTTTAGCGCTAGCTCAAAATTTTGTTTGGACCTGAAGAGAGTCGAGGGGTCAGCTGGTTTGGCTAAGGACAGCCAGGATTTTAAACTAGCTGTCACCAGCGCACCTAGACGGGACAGTTGGGTTTTGGTAAAATCGTAAATAAGAAAGGGCCATGACAAATGTGACGTTAGATAATTGTCATAGATCCAGGCCTTACGAGGGCCAGAAATTAGCAAGGCATCTATTTTTGCCAGGCAACTTTTGAAATGCTCTATAACATGATCGCCCGAGACGTCTTTTCCCTGATGGGTGATTTTTCTGCCGAGGAATTTGAAATGATAGTTTGGGTCTATACGGAAGATATTAGAGCCCTTATAGACCAATTTGGGGTCATAGGATGTAAATTTTGTGTCTAAGCGGGCGAGTCCAAGGCAAAAACATTTGGAGGGCTTCACTTTTATACAGCCTGACCAATCGCAGAAAAGCTCCACTTTCTGTAATAGCAGGGAAAGCTGCTTGGGGCTTCTGGTGATGAAAGTTAGGTCGTCGGCAAAAGCGAGGCACGACGAGGTGTATTAGCCGTCTGTTTTAAAACAGTAGCCCCACTTCCTGTCAAACTGGGTCAGGCTTTCCAGCAGTATTCTTTCATTTCATTTCTCCGTAAACATTTAACCGCCTTCCCGATATCATTAAATCAGTAAATGACAGGAAAGTTTTTGAAAAGGTGATAGTGAGTGGTGGATTTTTATTATGTTTTATGTTGATTTTATCCTTTCTTTTAGAAAGGATACACAAAATCTCATCGATCTCAACGATGAAAAGATTTAAAAAATAAAAGAAAAAGGATGCGGACGTCCACCAGTCTAGTATATGTAGAGATCTAGTAGATCAGTCTATATAACCTCTGGTCTAATCGATCGTGTCGTTTTAAACCCCTTGCTGCACATGTTTGGGTAAGAACACATCGAAACGATCTACGCCAGCGTCAAGCAACTTGAGGCGGCTTCGTAAAATTTAAGCTGCTCGTCAGGTTGGACTTGCATTCGGAGTCCTACGTGTTTGTTCCTTTGTTATTGTTATTTCTCAATTTTCGTGTGCCCGGCTATAGAAACGACACGAGCCAGTATTTCCCTTATTATCGAATAAACACCCAAAATTGCGGATAATACCAACGAATTAATCAGTCAGTTTCATGGGGAGGGACATCAGCTCGAACGGATCTCTGCCAGGCTGATTGGAAGTCATACGTAATTAAATTTTAGCTCAATTAAAACTTAGTCATGATAGTAAATAAGCAAGAGCGGATACTTAGAATATAATATTTATACATAATGAAATACGCACCAATTCCGTGTATTGATTAACAAAATCCCTGTACACGTCAAGTTTTATAATGTCGTGGCTTGACTTAGTTTTATTTTCATTGCTTTTCGGCGACATTGTTTATGTATTTCTTCAGAATTCACAAAATTCGGCACATATTCCGGCAACGAACTCTCCTGCTCTCCTCTCCGCGCGCCCGCCGATGACATTAGAGGTGTACTTTGTCGATATTATATCGATATTATTCGATTTTCCTCAAAATATTTTGAAATGTTTTTTAAAACCCTCATTAGAAACTACAGTTTCCATCATGTTTAAATTACCTTTTAACTATTCCAGCTCCCTCACGTTTGAGTGTCACTACGGCAGAAGAAATTATTTCATCAGTGGTGTCTTATAAAAATCTAGTTGATGTTTTATTTATTTGTAAAAAAAATATAACTGATCTAAAGAAAATATTTCAAACTCCATTTATAAATCAGACCTTCATCACAGTATACCAGACAGTAGCTACAAAATTGAAATGGAAGCGATTACGTCACGAGTCGTAAGGGCTCGGATGTGGCCACCAAATGTCCGCTATATGGAAACGTTCTATAATTCGCCAACCAAAGATGTTCGTCGAAACGTACCCTTCTGTTCACATTCCTCGCACCCTCTTTCCACGATGCCTTGTCGCTCGAGAGAGAGTCTACTGTTGTCTCGGTATACTGTGCCTTCGGCGCCCTTATCAGCTCATTGCTCAGCGCTTTGTTAGGTCATAGGAGCCCTCTAAGATCTGAAGACAAACTACTGCTCTCGATCCCTGGTCACAGTAGGGATTAACCCGCACTCCTTATCCGTACACGGAGCAGGTCTCTGGAATGCTTTATCAAAACGTGTAAGGATAGCACCGAGTTTGTATGGCTATAAACGCAATACATCCAACCAGACAGAAAGCAAGGTTTCACCGATGTGCCTCTATACACGTAGTTCAGAACATCAGATCGGTAAGCCAGCAATTTCATCTGACACGCTAACTGCACCTCTAAACACGCCCAAACTGACAGTTCGGAAACTTCGATTTTGTTTAGTTTATCAACGTGTCCACGTGCGCACCGGTGCTCCAGACATTCGCCAGACTTATAGCGACTTATAACTCATATATACATTCCGCGCGCGAGCTCCGAAGAATCTGGGGCTGGCGAAGAGGGTGGGTTACGCCGCCCCCGACAGTCGCTCCACACCCCGCGCTCTCCCAGTACTAGTACTTTCCCAGTACTAGTACGGGGAGAGTACTAGTACTGGGAGTCCCCTAGTTTCTAAGGCATACTACCTCAAATCTGAGCATACATGACCCGGTTTTTTAAAATAAAATCGACAGGTTTCTTTTATGGATATTGTAGCATAGCTCATTTGCTCATTGCATTTGCCAATCGACTGTGGACTCCGGCGAATAACGAAATGGGGGGGGGGTCTGAAATCGTACTTTTCTTAAGCAGCAGGTGTGGTCGTTGACGATATCACGTATCTTTGGAACGATCCGTTGGCCACCCGATTTCGTGTGATATTAAGGGGCAGAGGAGGTTACGGTTCGCGATAAATTCGAAGCGAATTACCGCTAACATCAAGTAGAGGCCGCACAAGCGACATTGAAGCTATGACCAGACTGGAGAATGGAATAATCCGTCCAAAATTTGATAGTAAGGAGGAGAGATTCGCTCGCTTTGTCCCCTTCCCAGTACCTCGATTTATAGGGCTTGGTCTCTTACGGTGGGTAGAGTTAGAGAGTGGACCGTCCTTTGTCCGTTAAAGTCTTTCACGTTCACTCCATGGGAGATAGAACGACCTGATGTCATTAAAACTTCCTAAGGTGACGGGTTCGCCCGTTGTGTTTGACACTTCCAGAGCGTTTGATAAATATTTGACTAAATTTACCTATATATAAAAATAGATAGAAAAGGTTTTCAAGGTATTTCAGTTTTTGTGATTTTGAAATGAAACAAATAAATAAATAATCTTGAAAATTCGACATCGCGTTGTCCGTATTTATGTAAATTTGGTAAAAATAGCTAATAAACTTCGCTAGATTAACGACAAAAAATCTGACAAATTACTCAAATACTGGGCGGGTCTTGACTTTGCTCATAGTGGTGAGGAAACAGGATTGGTTAGAACGAAACTCAACGTGGAGCTTCGTATATCTCCAGAAATAACATAATAAAATAAATAATCTCAAGAATTTACTTGAGCGTTTACTCGAGTTCACTTGAGTGTTTATTCGGATTACTAAAACACGGGGCTGGTCTTGACTCTGTCTGTAATGGTAAGTTACTGGATCGGAAAGTTGCACGAGGTCGTATATCTCAGGAAATATCTCGTTTGCCAACGAGATGCGCGGCCAACCTGAATGGGGAAGAAAGCCACAAATCTTTTCTTGTGGCCAGGATTTCTAGAATGTGCACGTGAGAACCGACCTCTTGCGATTTGGTGCTAATATTGCGAAAAATGGTATACCTACCTAGATAGATACCTACCTGTTTTTATAGTATGAAGGTCTCATTTTTTCGAAATATGGTGGTTTCTCAGAAATCGTAATTTCTCGGTATTATGACTGGAAATAGAACTGGTAAATCTGGCAGAACTGCGGCGGTCAACCGCTCTCAGCTTCGTGCGGATGCTTGATGCTCACCAGCTTCGTTCATCGCTCTTTTCACACATCTGTGGGTCAGTCGCCGCTAGCACCTACGAATGTTTCCGGTCCACATATCTATTATTTAATCACTCATTCAAATCGACCAAAAGGTTAGCTACTGAGATTATCGATATCGGTGTGAGTTACCAACTACACGGATGGTGAATTTGACAGCAACATTTTGAATTTTTGTGTTGCAATCAAATAAAATTTGTTCTAAATAATATATAATTATTTATTTATTTTGATATTTTCTTTAAATACCTATTATTATTCTAAATGTTAATATATAGAATATTCAAATATTATTATTTATTTTTACACAATAACATTATTGACCACATATCGTGTCGTGAGTGAAGTTTCAGCTATCTGCTATCGCCAAAAAAAAACAAATAAAAATAAAATAACGTTGGGAATTGTGTCATTTGCCGAGTTAACTAGTTTTGTAATATTAACGTGATATTTGAATCGTATTCAATGTAAACGAGTGTATTTTGTGTTATTTTCGTACTTAAATCTGTGTCGGAGCCGAGAAGCATTGTGGCGGGCAGGAAAATAGCCCACACGTACACATAACCTAACAAACGCCGTTTACCCAAACGAATCGTATTCTGTGATAAACGGGCTTTTATATCCGTTTCTTTCTTCACCCGGGGTTCAAATAAGCCGCAATCACGTGTCTCTACGGGTATCGGATGGCAAATAAGTGAGTTCTGTCGCAGATAATGATTTATAGGTTCTGCCACTTTTTATCATTTGTCAGATTTGAGGAGCCTGTGACTAGCTTAACCCTAAGGGTGCCTTTACACGTGGCAAATAGTCGCAGGGACTTCTAGCGTCGTGTGAAGGCCCAGGTAATCGGTCATTGCCACAGCCTCGTAATTGTACTTTGCCTGCGAATTCTTGCCTGAAGTTTGTTAGTCGTCTGTCCAGAAATGGTCGAGTTCCTCAGGACTGACTAGAAGTCTAATGAACGTTTAATTTAGTAACACAAACAATCACAAGAAGGTACTATGTAGATGGACCAGAAAGTTACTGGCCTGGTGGCATAGTGCTTATGCCTTAATTGCATGTAACAAGTACACTTGGAGGTTTCAACTACAACGGGCGAACCCTTCACCCCAGGAAATTTTAATGATGTTGATCGTTCTGTCTCCCGCGAGGTAAGCTTAGAAGACTTGGGATGAAACAGTCCACTGTTTCATCTGTCTAGTTACGCCGCTCGCCCGTAAGAAGCCAATGCCTCATAGCAAATCACCGGGAATGTGCACCCCGCGGGCAGAACTCGCACCCTTACTATCAGTTTCGGCCAGATTTCTCCGGCCTCCCGAACGGTTACGGGTTCGGTATCTACCGAATCTATCGCAGACAACGGCGTCTATTGCCCGAATTGGTTGTTTCAAGAGTGGTTGTCGTAAGGTTAACAACCACGCTTTATAGGGAATGCACAGTCGATCGTCCAGGAGCGCCCAAAGAGCGATTCCCAGGGGAACTGGCCCGCAGGCACTGAGTCCTACCTGGGCTCGCACTTCTACTTGGAGGCTACCGGATGGGTGCTGACCTGTGAGTTGGGCCGGCCCTAACACATGGGTCATAATGGCTTAACTGCACTGGGCCCATTAGCTCCGTAACGAGTACAGTGGCGAGATAGTGCTCTTTGCCGAGTTTTGTTAGGTATAAACACATCGCCGAGTAGAAGGTCGAGAGAGTCACTCGGACCTTGATTTGTTTACCAGACTAAGTGCCCACCTCCCCGCTTCATTCTCCTCCCCCTCCCCACCCGCAGCGGCTTGCTATCCCGCTCGGTGCGTATGAACATGCACTCGGCAGTAAATCACCACTCGTTTGCGAGCATTGTGATTTAAAAATGGCCAATAATAATACAATTTGGATACAACTATAATATTTAGTCAAAGTTACAAACTTCATGAATGATTATGGATTTATGGAATTTCTCAACCTCTGATTACACTAATAAATTTAAAGCGTGACGCAGTATTAATAACAATAGTAAATGATAGAAGATCAAACACTTTAGGGTCCAAGAGGTGAATACAAAATTTTAAATGTGTGGTGTACATACAGCCGAGAATTACAAAAAGTTGAAGATTCAAAAAAATTGGGAGCTGGGCTGAACAGGATATGTATTTCCTAAAAGCGCCCTAAATTCTTTGGGATCTGAAGACTGGCCCTTGTTGCACCAAGGGCCAGTCTTCTTAAAATCCATTTGTTTTCCCTTCTTCGTCTATTAAATTGCACAATTCTTAAATTAAGAGTGGTAGGAGCCGATTGTAAATCCCTTTGATTTTTATTTCTGCGGTTTTAGTCCATCACTACATCGAAACTAAACTGACTCGCCACACAAGTAAAATACTTATAAACACCTACTAGCCTACCCGACTATCGGCTAGTATCGTTTTGCTGTCTCGCCACTGTACTTGTTATGTGTAATCAACCCTTTAGGCCGCCTGATCTTACATTGAAAGGTTCCGGGTTCAATTCCCGGCTTGTTCACCATTTTTCGTTAGGATAAAATCAACGGTATAACATTTTAATATGTTCATTGAATGCAATAACAAGACATACACTTACATACATACATATTAAACACTGCATATTAGGGTTGGTTGTAAGAGATTGTTGTATGATAATAAACCCGCCCACTGTGAAATTTCACAATAAAGAGTAAGAGAAACACACTTTTACGCACTGGTCACTTTGAACTTTGCTTTTTGGATTTAGTTGGAGTTCCAAATTTAAAATATTTTTTATTCAAAGCTGTGTTATCCCAATTTTAGCATTTATGTATAATTTGTCTTCCTGTCATTTTTTATTGGTTGAATATCTTGGGCAAGACGAAAATTCACATTATTTTCGAATAAGAGGTCTTGTTCTGGTGTTATCCATTACAGCTTCTTGTGGTCGATCACAACAGTTAATGCAAACGTGTACTGTCAAGAACTGCAAACAGTTATGGTGATTAAACATCAAACAGATGCAACGTTGCAAAGGTTACAACAGAATACTCTTCGTCACCCTCCGTACTCGCCACACCTTGCTCCAACAGACTTCTACTTTTTTTTTAAATTTTGACAACTTTTTACATGAGGGAAAAAAATTACTCCAAAAACACAGTGAAAAATGCCTCCAAAGCATTCATTGATTTCTGTCCACACAGCTTATAGTTGGGGACAAAAAATATAGCCTGTGACAAAAAAGTGCAAGAGTTTTTGAAAACCTGATACTTTCAGATCAGACAGTATTTTGGCCATAGAATGCTGGGTTAGAGTCAGCAGGCCAGACTCCGGGACACCTGGGGCTGGATCACTAGGAAAGTGTAATTTTAATCAGTACCCCCAAAGTGTTTTGGAATAGATGAACATTCATCAGTGAACATTGGATGCAATAAAGAACTCCAAACATATGGTCAGACTGCTTCCAAATCGAACGCTTGTAGTGTCAGCATCTCCACACATGTCTCGCATCGATCTATGATGCATCGGTCAACTGTGCCACGCAATATAATGGTCGCAATGGCGCAATATAATGGTATAGAGATGCTGATGCCATGCGTTCAATTATGAAGCTGTCTGACCATATGTTTCGAGTTCTTTATTGCATCCACTGTCTACTGATGAATTTTCAGTTTTTCCAAAATGCACCTTTGGGGGTACTAATTAAAATTACACCTTTTCTGGTACGCCAGCGCCAGGTGTCCCGGAATCTGGCCTGTTGACTTTCCCCGGCATTCTAGGCCAAAATACTGTCTGATCTGAAAGTATCAGTTTTTTCAAAACTCTTGCACTTTTTTGTCGCTGGCTCTTGAACTATATCTTTTAGTTATCACTAGACATCGGATTATATGCAATTGCATATTTGCATATGCAAATGCATAAAATGCAATTTCTATAACGTTATTGCATATTCTAGTACTTTTTCATCGATAGTGCTTATTTCAGTGGTTAAATAATGATAAGCAATTAAATTTCGTGAATTGTTGGTCAATTTGACAGTTCGGAGACCATTGCAATTAATTCAAGCTGGCAGGCATTTGAGGATCCTTCAATTAAATCAATATCCTATCGCATTTCAGCAATATACCCAACTAGAAACTAAAAACCTTCCTCTGTGCAAGTCCTTAGAAATAATGGAAAAAATGGTTGATCAAAGTAACTAACGCCCTTCCTAGTTCACTATCAGAAAAGGTCCGTGGCAAATTAAATGCTGTTCTATATAAAAACCCGGGTCTTAAAGGAAAAAGAAAGTTAACGCATATATTAATGGGACCAGCCAAACCCTGCCTGAAGAGGTTTCTGCAGAAATAGCGCCAAACTTCAAGTTCTGTCCAGTAACGTTAGTTGGTGTAGAGAGGTCACTTTCAGCCTACAAATTCATATTAAGTTTGTTTATAATATTACACTTAATACAATTAATACAAATTAATATTAATACAATACTTCACAAGTTTGCTCTCGAAAATCTTGAAAAATATTTAATTGTGTATTGTCACAAGAATTACCACTGATTATTAATATTAATATGTAAATTTTGTGAAAAGATACATAAATTTTAATTATAAATAGTATCCTGATAGTGCATATTTTGTGCATATTTTGCTTGATAGTGCGTATCATCCGATGACTAGTTATCACTGTGACTGTATGATTACATCCCTAGGATGCTGTCATTGTTGCTATGATACATACATATGAGTGTATGTGAATACTGCGGTTAGTTTCAGTCGGTCGGACGCTTATTGTGGTCGTACACAGTACACTTGTACACACAGTACATTTGTACACACACTACACTTGTATACACAGTACACTAGTACACATAGTATACTTGTAAAATACAAAACGCCAAGAAAATAAGACTCACCAAGATGGTAAATGAAACTGGCAAGTGGGTAGATGCAGCACGAAATTCCCGGCTTCCTTCTCATTAAGCCTGCCGTTTGAAACCTAGTGTCTGATCGGGCATTCAAGATAAGGGGCCGTAGCACTTTTTAAAATCCACAGTGGGAAACCCTGCATGAACTGTAATTTTTTTGTGCCATCGCCAGATTTTTCATATATTTTTTTTTTTACCATAAAATAAAATGGGAATAATAAAATGAAAATATTAAAATTTTCATTTACCTTTAAGTTCAGATTTTCTCCATGCCTAATTCTGTTTATTATTTTTTTATTTTAACCATTAGAATGCGAAGAGAAATAGTTTTTTTTATAACATGTCATTTCCATTATGTTTGCGATTTTTAAGAACGCCTATTGGCATGTCTGCTTTATGTACACTTTTTGGAAACCCACTAACGTATGCTACTCAATGACAGCTGTACAGGGTTCTTGTTGGACAGAGCAGTGGCTTTTTACTTTGAACAAGTGTGTTGTGCTACACATAGGCAAAAACAATCTTAAAATAGCTTACTCTGAATAACTTAACATTCAAGAAAGTAACTACTAGTCAGAAAGATCTCGGTGTGGCCATATCACAAGATTTAAAATGGGACCGCATAAAATGGAACCGCATATTGCCGAAATGATTTAAAAGAGCAAACTCTACCACATACCTTATTCAGTGAACCATTCAAAATCTATCTCCAACACTGACTGGGAAGATTTAAAAGACCTATGTTCGACCGTTGTTGGAATATGGATGTCAAAAATGGAACCCGTACTTTCAAAAAGACATTCACGGAAAAAAAATTGAAGTCAGACTTTTTATTTAATCCCCAAGAAAATATTTTTGTGAACCATGATGATGAATCGGTCAATCGTTAACATGTCCAGGTCAGGTTAGGACGCCTCTTGTAAGTTCTCAAGAGGCGAACCAAGAGGTTCACCTCTTGTAGGTGCTGGTGTGTGATGAGAGGAAGACATATGCGGGCAGGATAGGAGGTGGTCTTCCTCCTGCACCGTTCCACAGTCGCATATTGGGTTCTCTGTGTAACCCCAGCGGATGAGATTGGCTTGGCATCTTGTCATACCCACCCTTAGCACAGTATACCAAACAGTAGCTTTACTCTCGAGCTACAGGACATTGCGGGAAAAGGGTGCAAGGTATGTGGGCAGAGGGGTAAGTCTCGACGAACGCCTTTGGTTAGTGTTACGCTCAGGTAAAGGCTTGGCGATTTTTTCGAATGTTTGGGGCCAAGTAGCGGACATCTGGAAACCATATACGAGCCCTTACGATTCGTGACGTATGCGCTTCGATTTCAATTGTTTTAAGAGAAGCTACTGTCTAGTATACTGTGCCCTTAGTCTGTTGAGGCTATGCCAGGTGGTATAGGGAGAAAAAACCCCGGTACAACGTCTTCCTATACGTGACAAGTGAAGCCCTCCATTGAGTGTTGCGGTTCAAAGATTTACTGCCTTGAAGCGGTTGTGTGCAGCTCTAAAATGACTTCTATGATTTTAGGCGATTGTGATGTGGTTATTTCCCTTGCAGTGGGTGTCTTAGGTCGTCTATGACTGGAATAGACCACCGCAAGAAATAATGAACATTGATTGTGTAAACAAGTTCATAAATAATTGACAGTTTTAAACAGACCTAGCAGTTAATGGATATGGGCATATCAGCAAATTGCTGTTACATACAGCTCAAATGAAACAACTGATTAAATTAACCCTTGGAGTAAATGGGTATTTTCATGGATGCATCTGTCTCTTTTGCAGGATTTTCGGCGACATCGACCTTAAAGTACTATAACTACGAAACTACTGCACCAATCATAAAAAGAACAACTGCACAAGGATTGCATTGAAATTTCGAATATAGAATATTGAAATATCATTTTGTAAAACAATTAGATAATTATGAATAAATATGAGAACGTCAAAGAAGTGAAAAAAACGCGCAACCAGATTTGGTCGACTCATACTCAACGGATAATTGTTTCGGCACCAGATTTGGTTGACTCATACTCAACGGGTTAAAAGCAAACAACTGATATAGAATCAAACAGAAAAGAGAAGAAAGATTACACATATGAATATTATGACTAATAAATTAGAAAGTATTGAAGTAGTAGTGGACACTATTAATGCATATTATTCAATTATTAATATATATTATTTTGAAGGTTTATATATATTAAATTGGGGTATTAAAACTTGTCCGCAGCGTGAACCACAATCATATTGATGGTGGATCAAGCAGCAGTACAGAAGACGAGCGGGAGATTGGGAACGAGGATGGGCCGGGGGTCGATCCAGACACAATTCCACCGCTGGAGGTTCCGCCCCACCAACACCGACTGCAGTACAACTACTGGATGTGGTTCTCACGGCGGCCGAGCTCCGGCGCACGCAACCACTCATCAGAAAGATACGGACAAGTAAGATCTCATTTTTTTCCGCTTCTCGCAGTTTTCTTTTGAACGTTGGCAATCATCATAGCCATCTTCACTCTAGAAACTGCTGCACAAAACAGAGATGTTGATCCCATTATGTACTTTGTTCATATTGTCCCTCGATCTTTCCTAGAATTTCTAAAGCGTCTGTTCCTGATAGGTGTGAAGTGAATGACGCACCACCCGAGCGAGCATCGGTAACGAGTGAGGGAGAACATAGATAAATATTATATTCGGGGGGAGGAGACACAAAACATGGCGGTTTGATGGATGAGCAACAAGGCCAAATTTATTTAAGAAACTATTCATATCTTTTTTTTGTACATTTGACCACATTGTTATCGATGTTATAAAGTAACTCGGAAAAATTTAACACACAAATGTAGCAAATGCCACATTTGTGTGTCAGTGTTTACCTAACTAGGACTGTACTGTCCCATATTTAGGCGGGTCTGAATAGCTGGCACATTTTTCCCGCCATAATGCTGTTAAAAACTGGAAAAAATATATCATAACTAATAATATCCTACGCCTTATTATCTAATATTAATTATTCTAAGAAAAGATTTCTAAATTAAAGAAAACTGACCATTCTCTCACTACTGGATTTAGTATCGCGTTTAACTCGGTTGATTTCCTGTTGTTGGACGGTTATGCCGTCACTAATAGTGTTATCCTAGGGTTGAACTCCTACTTGGGTGGTCTAAAGCAGTGTGTTCGTAAGTTCGACCATATCACTGAGTACAGAAATAAGTTTAACTGGCTGAATATTAGGGATTTAGTAGCGCATTTATCTCGGTTGATTTTGACCAGTTGTTGGGACGGTTATGCCGTCTCTAATAGTATTATCCTATGGTTCAACTCATACTTAGGTGGTCGAAAGCAGTCTTTTTGTAAGTTCGACCATATCACTGAGTACAGAAACCATTTTAAGCAGCTGAATATTAGGGATTTAGTAGCGCTATTAACTCGGTTGATTTTGACCTGTTGTTGGGACGCCTATGCCGTGTCTAATAGTGTTATCATATGGTTCAACTCCTACTTGGGTGATCGAAAGCAGTGTGTTCGTAAGTTTGACCATATCACTGAGTACAGAAACAAGTTTAAGTGGCTGATAATTATTGATTTAGTAGCGCATTTAACTCGGTTGATTTTGACCTGTTGTTGGAACGGTTATGCCGTCTCTAATAGTGTTATCCTATGGATCAACTCCTACTTGGGTAGTCGAAATGATCACTGAGTACAGAAACAAGTTTGAATGGCTGAATATTAGGGAGTGGAGAGAGTTGCACACTTTGTCTCTCCTATATAAAATTACTTCCACTTCTCCCTCTTATCTTAAGGAAAACCATCATTGTCTTGGTAGTCATGGCCTACCTTTTCGGTAACAGCAGGATAACACACTAGCAATTCCTCTTCGTGACTCATCTTTTTATGCTATTTCCTTGGCATTTCACGCAGCCCAGCTCATGGAACCAACTCTCTTTTGTTATAAGAAGTTCATCTTCTATTTTTTCATTCAAAACATCATTAAAGAAACATCTCTTATCCCTGAAACCCTAATCAAGTTATCCTTTCTTTCCCTTCCATGTATTCTTTGTCTTCATTGGAGATATCGTATAATATATACAACTTATAATTTTTAAAAATAAACAATTTAAAAGAATGTTTTTTTTTTGTTGGTAAATTTGAAATATTTGATTGACAAATAAAAGTTTGACAAGCGTTGAGCCATCTAGGTAAAATATCACGAATAAGCAATATTCGCAATATTTTACCTACCGCTCTAGGCAAAGCGCTCAACTCTTTTTATACTATTTTTTAAAACATTAATATTAAAAAAATACATATTTTTTTGTTTTTTCCAAAAAAAGTTGATTATTGTCTCGTACTGATTCACCTACTTCAAGGATGTCTTATAATTAAAAACTCATCCTGTATAATAATAAGTTTTAAATATACTTTTTGTTTATTTATTTATTTTATTTTAATAGATAAATATCTTTATTAAAACTATGTTTACTTCTTTATTGCCCTGCTGTAAGTTATAATAATTATATATTTATTGTAACCACTTAATCTAGGGTTAACTGTAAGATAGTGTACCTCAATAAATCTGCATATTGTAAATAATATTTTATTCTATGCAATAAAGATTTTTCATTAATTTAATTCATTTATTAATTTCTAGGAAATATAGTCAAATACCTTGGAGTCTATCTAGACCCAAAGCTCAATTGGAAGCACCACCTCGAGTGCAAGAGAACAACCTTCTATGCCTCGTTGTGGACGTGCAAAAGAGTCATGGGAAAAACCTGGGGGTTCAAACCCAGGGTCGCCTTATAGCTCTACAGGGCAGTACTGCTGCCTAGACTAACCTATGCTGCAATAGTCTGGTGGTCCAGGGTGAAAAAGCTTGAGACAGTAAAAATGCTTAAAAGCCTTCAAGGTAACTACCTGAGGGCTGCAATCATGAAGACCACCCCAACAGCGGGATTAGAGGTGGCACTCTGCTGCCCGCCTCTGGACAAGCTCATCATCCACTCCACCAGACTTACAGCATACAGACTGAAGTGTTTGGGCGAGTGGAAGCGTGGAGGGCACAATCATCCTGAGCTAAACCTCCTCCACAAAAGCCCATTCACTCTGACCCAGGATCGACTACGGAAAAAAATTTCGGTAGAGAAATCCTATAAAATCCTAATCCCCACCAGGGAAGAATGGAAAAATCCGCAGTGGCTTCAAAGCCACAACGCAGACGCCTGGTTCACCGACGGATCAGGAACAAATGGACGTTTTGGGGCAGGCGTGTACGGCCCCAAAACCAACCACAGAATCAGCATCCCCCTTGGACAATACGCTACGGTTTTCCAAGCCGAGGTACTTGCCATATTGGAATGCATAAAACTACAAAGTCGACTTGAGGTAAAAAACAGACAAATCCTCATCTGCTCTGACAGCAGAGCAGCACTGGACGCTCTGGCTAAAGCCACCACAGAATCTTCTGTGATCTGGGACTGCATGCAGGAGCTCAACAAATTGGGAAAATCCAACAAAATCACCCTAATATGGATACCGGGTCACCAAGGCATACCCGGAAACGAAGAGGCCGATAGACTGGCAAAACTGGGCACACTGGACTGCCCAGTGGAGCCAGCTGTAGGGGTCCCCTTCGCTACAGGTAAGAAAATCATCAGAGACTGCTTGGAGCAGGAACATCGGGCTTCCTGGAAACAGAGTCAGGGATGTCGCCAGGCAAAAGCCATGATGGAGCAACCACTACAGAAGAAAACCAAGGCCCTACTTGACATGAGCAAGAAGAACCTTAGAACCACTATCGGTCTCCTCACCGGACACACGACCCTTAGAGCTCATCTATTCAACCTTGGCTTGACTGAGAGCAAGAATTGCCGAATATGTGGCGAGGAACCTGAAGACAGCATACACATTGTTGGCCGCTGTCCAGGGCTCGCCGCCAAAAGACACAGTTTACTGGGACGAGCCTTTCTCGAACCCAGCGATCTGCCCAACTTGAAGGTCAGTGACCTACTTGGTCTGGTAAGAAGTACCGGGCTACTAGCTGACCTTTGACCTAACCACACAGTGGGTAGTTACAAAAGACCTTACAGATCTAGGTGACATCAAGGGCTGGAAACAAGCCCCCCACTCCATCTACTACTACTACTACATTCTAGGAAATAGCCATTTTTTTCATTTTCGGTCAGAAAATAAAGCTGCCAATATTATCATATTGGCAATTACAACGTTTGGTACCAACATGGCACCAGGATTTGGGCGAGGATCCAACCCCCTCAATCTCATAGAAGAAAGTGAAAAAACATAGCTTTGCCATTCGTATTCTGAGATGTAGTAAGAGGTCGCGGCTATGAAGGAGTTCTTTTATCTTAAGCGTTTTTTTTAAATTGAAATAACTGCATCTACATTTTCTTTGAAAAAGAACAAGTTTTGGTAGTTTATTTTTTTTAACCCTTGGAGTAAATGGGTATTTTCATGGATGCATCTGTCTCTTTTGCAGGATTTTCGGCGATATCGACTTAAAGTACTATAACTACGAAACTACTACACCAATCATAAAAAGAACAACTGCACAATGATTGCATTGAAATTTCGAATATAGAATATTGAAATATCATTTTGTAAAACAATTAGATAATTATGAATAAATATGAGAACGTCAAAGAAGTGAAAAAAACGCGGAACCAGATCTGGTCGTATCATACTCAACGGATAATTGTTTCAGAACCAGATTTGGTCGTATCATACTCAACGGGTTAATATAAAATTCTAACAAAAATCCAACTTATTTCGTAAATCAACATAACCGTAGTATATTTTTATTATAAAAATACAAAAAATAGCTAAAAAGTCTTACGAGACCAAGCAGCACAGCACCAAAATTACACTTTACAAATCAGTACAATCTCTTCACATAAAAATCGCATTCTCCATGCACTTAAACAGTTTTCTAATGATTCTTGTAGCCGACGTTCATTTTCTTCAAAAGACATCTTGACAAATATAAAAATAAACCAAACAATATTATAAATAACTATAAATCATAAACTGTCAACTCAAAAATGTAACACCGACTGCGAGGTCAGGTGTGACGTACCCGAGCTACCTTTGCGCATGTGTATCTTCCGCTGACGCCGGCGCGACACTAAACTCAACACTGCGCCTCACCTACCGTTCGCTTACCTCCAGCTACTGTGACGGAGGGATTGGCATGGCAACAATAGCAATAAATAATCTGCGTTTAAAAAGTTCTCGGGTATGACATACCCGACCTCACTCATGCCGGATTAAAGAAGTTACCTTGATGAAGTTCAGTTTTGATTTTTACTTTCTCACTGCGTCATTTAGGAAGCATCTCAGGTATTTGTTTCTTATCCATTTCCTTTGTTGATATTGGATTTTTTCCAGGCTCTTCGCATGGTTGGTCGATGTAGTTCCGTGGAGCAATGGTGGGGTCTATACTGCCATCTGGCAAGACCAGCCGATCTACCATTACAGTCCGACCTACACCTCTTCAAATTTGGAATCAAACCGATGTGGGAGGACCCGGCAAATGCAAACGGCGGCAAATGGGTATAGCAACGTTAATAATTATGCATTAAGTAGGGGATGATTTCTGTGCCCCTTTCGAATGTACAGCTGATTTAGCTACATATGTTTTTAATCTCTCAACGGATCTATTCAGGGGTGTTTTTGACCTCGGTGCAATGCACCAACCGCCCTGGATCTACGGAGCCCCTGAACTACCTTAACATCCAGATTTTCTTTGAGTTTTTTATTTCAGTGATAAAATATTAACTAAAATCTGGTTAATCCTCAAAAAATGTTGTTCCCGATGATAGTCTCGTGTCTACCTCCTCGAGATCTCCATGTTTTCTATGTTTTGGCAAAAATCATCCAAAAATTACATAATTCCCAATAAAAAATATGTGGTATTCCTGCACCTAACCCCCTCCCCCCCCCCCCCCCTCTAAATTACCTTGGGCACCATTGTTATATTGTTAATTATGTAATTAACAATAGAAATGGGGCGTTAGAAAGCGGACTAAGGTCATGCTGGTTCGAGCTCTGGTTTTCTCGATCTTTCTCTATGCATCGAAGACATAAATTATGAAGGATACGCACCAAAATCGATGCACTAGAGATTTGTTGTTGGCGCAAAATGCTAGGAATTCCATCGATAGTCCGCCGCACCAACAAATCAATCCTAGAAGAACTTGGCATCCAAGTGAGGCTCTCCACCATGTGCATGAGAAGGGTCCTGCAGTACTTTCATCATGTTACCAGGAGAAACCTGGAGAATCTGGAGAAAATGCTTTCCGGGGGTCAAGTGGAGGGAAGAAAAAGCAGAGGAAGATCACCGGCCAGATGGTACGAACTCATAAAAGGGTCAATACAATCTGCGACCCGCCATGCAGAAGACAGCTTGAAGTGGAGGAGCCTCGTAGGCAAGCTGTTGTCTAGTGGACTAGATTTTCAGTGATGAGGGAGTGACGTAGAAGAAGAATGAACAATACTTACTGAAGAACAAAAGAAATTTCACTAAATTTGCCTAATATCAGCATAGAACTATTTTTAAATGGGTTGGATGATAGTACAATTAAAGAATAATATGTAATAAATCTGGATTGTCAATTATAATATTGCAGCACGAAACTCGCCGAAATCAATATCCTCATATTTTTTGCTTCCATTGGGAGATTGATCTCTCAATGCAAATTTAATCACATTCATTAACCCTTGGAGTAAATGGGTATTTTCATGGATGCATCTGTCTCTTTTGCAGGATTTTCGGCGACATCGACTTAAAGTACTATAACTACGAAACTACTACACCAATCATAAAAAGAACAACTGCACAATGATTGCATTGAAATTTCGAATATAGAATATTGAAATATCATTTTGTAAAACAATTAGATAATTATGAATAAATATGAGAATGTCAAAGAAGTGAAAAAAACGCGCGACCAGATTTGGTCGACTCGTACTCAACGGATAATTGTTTCGCGACCAGATTTGGTTGACTCATACTCAACGGGTTAAAATACTTCACAACTCAGAGCTATTTTGAAAATAGGAAAATTATTATATGCACTGATATTAGATTCCTAGTAAATTTATTACCTATATATAATAGGGGTAGTTTTCTGGATATACATGGTTTAATGCAATATTTGATTATATGACAAGAAAAACCTGTCTTTATTGATCATTGACAATTTTATCCCCTTAACCGCTGGAATGCTAATACCACCAATCTGTCGGTTTTCCATTTCGACAACTCGCAGATTGCTGATCTCCGTATTTATGCAATCATGTAATTATATGCGAAAAAAGGCGCCTTCATTGAATAAGCCACCATTATACATCAGTATGCGTGCACTAACACCCCCCTTTTTGAGGGTTGAAAACATGCCGTCGTGAATTCCACTCCCATGGCTAGCTTTCTAAGGGTAAAGTATTTACTGTTGGACACAATGCACTTATGGTCTGCAGCTCCTCCAAATCCAAATCAGTCGAATATTCTCTTAGCCAATCAGGGGTATTCTCTATTAGCCAAGAACTCGGCGTACAGTTTCATCTCAGGCGCCGGGGATTTTAGCCTTATTTTTTTTTTTTTTTAACTAATAAATTACTTTGACGTTATACACATAATTTTATAAATAAAACAAATAGCACTGTTTTGCACTTACATAATGTTTAACCTAATCATACAGTTTTAGTATTTTTGTGTAAGGCATTTTCTAAAGTATAAGTTATATGCTTTCTTATTTTTTTCTCTTTGGCATCATCGCCTAGCTCAGTCGGAAAGCTTCCGCTGTTCTCACATATTTTGTTGCCCGCATTTTGATTGTGGTAGCGGGCGTCATACCACAGTTTGCTTTGTTTGAACGCCAAACACAAATAGGATACGCATACTTTTATATAAACAAGAAAGAAACTGAGTTGAGATTGTGATTGGTGTAGGAGAGGATTGTGTACACCACGATCTGTATTTTTGATTGGCTGGCAAAGTGTTAATCTCAGTACTAAATTATCCATGATTTTATCAATTGCAGGTGGTACGGCTTAGAAAACATCAGACAGGAAGAGCGTGGGAAGACGTTTGTATGGCAGTTCTTGGCGAGCAGTTTATGGTCGGCGATGAAATTTGCGGAGTCGTCGTCTCTGTGAGGTTTCAAGTAAGCGCTATGATACTGACATCTCCACTAATTCTTGCTCCTTGACAAAAGTAAAGCCGGGTGCTCACCGCAGAGAAATGAACTGGAAGAGATGAGCGAAACCGCTCTACTCCCCAGTCTACTCTTATATCTACATATTAGCATCTAGCCTGTAGCAGAGCGAAAAAGCTTATAAAATTAGTGGTATCTAAGATATCATTTCATTTATTTTCATAAACAACTTACAGACATTGCATTGTTAGGACAACCACTAGATCTACACTTTACCACAAGAACGTTGGTATGATATCATGAAAAGTAATAACAACCAACAGTCGCTGACTGTAAGATATTGCTATAGCGATAAGTCCGCCATTTGTGCATACATTGTATTTTTTTTATAAAATCAGTGTAATATTCACTAAGTATTGTTTTTATAGCACAATTTTTTTATTTTTTTTATTTTTATATTATATAGGAGGGGAATTATACTACGTCGCGTCACAGCGAACGTGTCAGTTGATGTTACTGCGTCATCGCAATCGGACGTAATTAAAAATGAGTTCCTCATACGTTAAAAGATTTGAAGTTGTATTTCTTTGTTCTTTGCACCCATCCTAAAAAGTTGACAATTCGTAATGAAGTGGGTGAACCGATATAAAGCTGTAAAACGTCCTTGGTTTTAAGGAGAGGTAAAAAATGTGTTACGAGTAGTATAGAGGACAAAACAATTTTAAATGTGTTTGAACCAAATCCTAGTCTAACATTTTGCCAGGTTCAGAAAAATCTTTGTTAAAAAGGAGTGACAGTAAGTCTCATGGTGATAAAAAGACGGCTGGAAAAAAATCAAGTCACATATTGAAGTGTATTACGAAAACCATTGCTGTAAAACACATTCAAATACTACTAAAATGGGCCCAAGAAAATATTGGCAGAAATTGGGATAATATTATTTTTACAGATGAGGCATGTTTTTGGGCATCGGTTTCTAGGAAGAAAGCCTGGGCTTCTGAAAGAAGCTAACGAGATAAAGCGAGATAAAGCGCTAACGAGATAAAGCGAACCGTTAAACAGCCAATTAAAATCCAAGTTTGGGGGTGCTTTTGTATTCTCCGTTTTGGAACTTTGTACTTGTTTACAATAAAAAAGATACGTGATTGACGTTAAAAATATATCAAAAAGCACTTTTAAAGTGTGCAGAAATATGATTCGGAGAAGATAAATCGTCTTGGATTTTACAAGAGGACAATGACACCAAACATCGCAGCCAACTGTGTACTGAATGGAAAATTAAAAATGACATTTAAACTCTAAAATGGCCTTCACAGTCACCGATGCCAACCTCATCGAAAATGTCTGGAATCTTGTCAAGAATCATTTCAGGGGAAAGCGTATATATAGTTTAAATCAATTATATTCGCAAATAAAAAAGTGCGCTGATCTTTATATTTGCAATATGCAGAAAACCTGATAGAAATCATGCCCAAGCTTTGCAAGGCTGTTTGTCAAAACAAAGGAGATTTCATTTTATCTTAACCCGTGGAGTAAATGGGTATTTTCATGGATGCATCTGTCTCTTTTGCAGGATTTTCGGCGACATCGACCTTAAAGTACTATAACTACGAAACTACTACACCAATCATAAAAAGAACAACTGCACAATGATTGCATTGAAATTTCGAATATAGAATATTGAAATATCATTTTGTAAAACAATTAGATAATTATGAATAAATATGAGAACGTCAAAGAAGTGAAAAAAACGCGGAACCAGATCTGGTCGTATCATACTCAACGGATAATTGTTTCAGAACCAGATTTGGTTGTATCATACTCAAGGGGTTAACCATAGTGCGCTGTAATACATTAAATAACATTTAAAGTTGTACAGTGGAACCTCTCATAACGAGTATGGGAAAAATTGTTTAGCTTGTTTCGCAAGTGTTTCGCTTAACGAGTCAGAGTCTGGAACGAATTATGCTCGTTATGAGAAATTCCACTATATACGGTTTTCATCAGTATATTACTTATGTTACCAGATATCATTCCAACGTTCTTGTCGGATAGGATGTATACCGCTTCGCTGCGGATTGTCTAATTAACCACAGCAGCTCAATATCATCAAGTGCCACTACATTCGTTTCATCAGAAAAAGAATTGTAATTCCTTAACATTTCTTATTATACAATATCTGCAACTATATATAATAAATACAAACGGAGCTGCCATGGAATTCACCGACCGGAGTCGGGCCCATCATAATACTATTTTTTACACTTCTGGGGGGTGAGCAGTGGATTCCGGACTTACGAACCGGCTGTGGTAGGTTTAGGACAGCTGTCTTGCCACATGTGAGCGTTCACCTTGATCAGATCAGGGTATCATGACCGTAAGAGTGAGATATTAATGAATTAGAAATCGGTTTATAGCAGAGTTTTCTGAAACTGTCATCTGCCGGATTCGGCCGGTCAAACAATTTGGAGTATGTTTCTTTTGCTATGAATAACTATTCAATCCGTTAATGCAAACATGCTAGTAGACCACGAGTACAAATTAAATAAATACCATGATCTTGCAAATGCCGTAACCCGGAACGGCTTCACTGTTCACCTTCACGCGGTGGAAGTTGGCGCTCGTGGCCTGCCAGCTAAATCTCTATTTCACCTCTTTAAAGATCTTGGCCTTTCCAGAAAAATTATCAACTCTTTCTTAGAAAAATTATCTAAAACTGCGATTTGCGCATCTCAAATTCTATGGCTTCGAAGGGGGAGTGAATGGGTGGCAAGGTGAACGCTCACATGTGGCAAGACAGCTGTCCTAAACCTACCACAGCCGGTTCGTAAGTCCGGAATCCACTGCTCACCCCCCAGAAGTGTAAAAAAAATAGTATTATGATGGGCCCGACTCCGGTCGGTGAATTCCATGGCAGCTCCGTTTGTATTTATTATATGTTATAATGTTTACAAAAGAAATAAGTATATAAAATCCCTTTATATTTGTACCATTAGTTTTCAAAAAATTTTGTCATTTGTTTTAACCCTTCAGGCCTCGGCCCCTCAGCCGATTGACAAGTTGATGTCCCAAAAAATTTTAGTAAAAATTAGTAAAAAAAATGAATTATGACACTGTTCCACCAAAAACATTAATTACTGCCAAACCACTGTACCCATAATTAAAATGAAACATATTAACATAATAAAACATAATAAAATAAAACAAATTAAATTAAAATAAAATTAAAACGGGCCCGCCACGCTGAATCAGTTTGTGGCCGATATCGGCCAATCGGGGCTTGAGGGGTTAAGCAAGTAATTAAAAAAAATACAATATTAATCATCTTTTATTAAAAAAAAACATATAACCTTAGTTTGTTTTGAGGGCCGATCGCTTATTTAATGCAATTCGACCTGGCACGAATTGAGGTAATAGTCCAGTTCAGCAGTGTCTTCCATCACTGTTTGTAGTTGTTGGGATGATTCTGCGAAGAGATGGTTAAGTATATCTTCATTTGCATTCGCCCCTGAGCCTTGATTCTAACGTTTTGTAGATTATCATCGTCATCATCATCAATGCGGTTTTTTTATGGTCCATTCCTGGACATAAACCTCCTTTAATGTATTCCATGCTCACCAACCTTGAGCTCTTCTCAACCGACATCGATTCAGCGTGGTCGTTCTCACTGCCTCATGTACAGGCGTAGTCTCTATTCGAACATTTTTCTGGTCCACCTGCTATGATCCATTCTAGCAATGTGTCCAGGCCATCTCCACTTTCAATGTGCAATGGTTTCCACCACGTCTTCATCACCGCTCTTGTTGAACTTTTACTCCGGATCCATTCATTACGTTTTCGGTCACACAGGCTGATTCTGAGCATGATTCTTCCCTTTACTCTTTATGCAAATCTAATCTTCTCGGCTGATTGTTGAGTAAAAATAGTGGTCCTCAATCCATAAGTAAAGAGAGGCAAGACACGTTATTAGAACATTTTGGTCTTGAGTTTTATTGGGGATTCTTCGCGCATATGTTTTTATCGCCCAGACTTGGAAATCCAACTCTTAATCTCTGCCGTTTGGTTTTATACCAACCAGCATGGTTTTGCGGCTTGAATAAATATAGTGGCTGACAACTTTGACATATAATATGAATGGTTTATCAACTTACATTCAATTTTATTTAACAGGAGGATCATTTGGCGGTGTGGCACAGATCAGCGGACGATACAGGGACGGTGGCTAGAGTTCGCGATACTTTGCGCAGGGTTCTCGCTCTTCCTGCAAACGCCCACCTTGAATATAAGGCACACGGAGAAAGACTGAAGTAAGTGACCGCTCACATCTATCACCATCATGTCTCTTTTTGTGGTTTATAGGAGCAATTCATCAGAAAGGAGAATGTGGCAACTGTGATCGAGAGTTAGTGAAATGAGCATATTTGAGAAATTGGCAGCTGGTTTCTCAATACCGGCATCCTTGACTCCATACTGGACATGAAACACAATTACAGTGTTTCAACAAAACAGTGTGAAAGACGAGAAAGGAAAATCACTACACTAGTGTTTCTTAGCCCCTTGCCCAGCCCAGCATGTCAAATACAGTCCCGATATCGGAAACAGCGCTAGAAGTAAAAGAGGTGGTCTTTCACCTTGAAGAAAATTCAATCTCTATCAAAATTGCATAATTATCTATGAAAGAATATACAATAAAAACAGTTTTATAATGAGATCTTAAAAAATCAGTCTAAAAAATCATTTTCCTAACAATGTCACTTTCACTATATTATTATTGAACTATTTCACTAAACAATACAATGCAATACAATATGCTACTCACTACAGTACCTAGGTAGGTATTCGTACTCTTGGATGCGTCACAAAATCTACAATTTAATTGTAAAAAGGTAGCTATCATGATACGCATATACAGGGTCGGATTTAGGGGAGGGCATATTTTTTACAGTGGAACTGCCGCCCAGAGACGACTGGCTAAAAAGCCAACTGCACTGAAAGGCCGATAGCCTTAAATGGTATACTGATGGGTCCAAATCGGGCTGGGCGGACTTGACGTAGCCTGCGGTATATATGGAGAGCGACCAAACTTCGAAAGAAGTGTAAACTTGGGGAAATACGCCTCCATATTCCAAGCGGAGGTATACGCCATTATTGAATGTGCGGATATCAATCTCCATAAGAACTACGCCAACCACCGTATCTATATCCTCTCGGATAGCAAGGCATCTCTTATGGCACCAGCCTCAAATACTATTAATTCAAAGCTAGTGCAAAACTGCATATCACTACTGAATTCCCTGGGCGAAAAGAACAGGGTTATGAAAACGAGGGAAATGAAAAAGCCGACGAACTTGCTAAAACGGGAGCAAAGGGAACATTATACAGCCCTGAACCTTGCTGTGGCGTACCAAAAAGCCTTGCAAACCTAATGCTCAAACAAATATGTTTAGAACAATTCGTCAACCACTGAAACAACACGCCAGGGTTGAATCAATCGAAAGCGCTAATTAAGGCTTACCACGCTAAAACGGCCCGTGAGGCCTTAACGCTAAATAGGAACAATCTACGCGTACTGGTGAGGGCGCTCACGGGGCATTGTGGCCTTAACAAACACATGTACAACCTAAAGCTCCGAGACACGAAAATGTGCAGGTTCTGCCAAGGGGCAGAGGAAACTCCCCTGCACCTCATGTGCGAGTGTGGCCCGTTGATGCGTAGAAGATACACCCACTTGGGTGGCCATTCCCTCTAACCTGAGGAGGTAAAACAATCTGGCGCCAAAACCTGTTGCGGTTCTTAAATGACACGAGGCTTAGCGCAGAACTATAGTAGGTGGCGAACACAATAGATCAGCAATGGTCGCAGTGTTACAAGGCTCATAAAGACCTTAGAAAACCCCACTTAACAAATAATAATTTTAAAAAATAGGGGAGGGCATCCGGGGCTACAGCCTCCACAAAAAAGGGGCCCCCACAATAGATTTTTATACCCCATCAACATTTTATTTGGAAAATAATTTGGGGCCCCCCTGGCCCCACTCCTTTGTTGTCCCAAGGCCTCCAGACCTCTAAATCTATGATTATATGATTGTAATATTGTGAAAATAATAACAATTATCCAAATATTTAAAAGTCAGGAAATCAATAAAATAGTAATAACGACGTTATCAGAATGATCGATTATAGAATTAGAATATAGATAATGAATATGATAATAAAATGTTAAATCCAGCATTACATCTTTGTTAAATTAAAATTTCGAGGTCAAAACATAAAATATTAAAGAATAAAAATACCATCATGATACATGATACATCTTATATTCAACTACCACATATTTTCTATAACTTTACAAATATGTTGTAATAATTATCCATCGGTGTGGAGGATTGATAGGTTTAAATTTTGGACCGTTGAGTTTTTTGCTGTCGCACGTATGTATATTGTCATACCCATCATGATATTGTATGTTGTCATACCCATCATGATATTGAGAAGACTTAAGATGAGATACACTCTGTGTAATTAGTATATGACAATGGCAGTGTTATTCAAATAAGTTGATGCAAGAATATCCTAAGCATTAGCAGCAAAACATTGAATATGTTATTTATATTTTCAGCGGGGTCGCATAGCATCAGTCCAGCCTCACTTGGGAGGCTGATAATCGCCAACTCTTCATGATGTTCGCCGCCGTTACCAACAACTGAACCACCATCACATCGATCTGAGATAATCTTGTCATTGCATCATTTTATTACCTTCCGAATTACACATTAACTAAAGTCTTCTACGAAGATCGCAGTCTATCATCGCATTTATAATCAGTCAGTGCAATATATTTACCAGAATGGTTGTGACTATCCCGAATCATCGCCGTATCCAATAGATAACCAAAATGTCTCTTTTAACGCGCATTTACAAAAACCAGAAATTAATTGTTTTGTCGGTGCGATAAATTCGAAAATAAACCACGTTACTTAAAATATTGCTGTTTTAATTTATGTATTGAAGATGTTAAGGTCGGCTGGGCCTAATAGGCAGGGGGCGGGTCCTAACAGGCGGGGGTTGTAAATATTGCTATCTTAAAGAGGGACCTAATGAGACCTTGCAGCTTGGGCGTGTGATGGCCTGCCTGTGTTTTTAAGGTAGCGAATGGTTTCGTGCAGCTTGGGCCACAAGATCCACTTTGTTCTCGGATCGGCTCAACTCACGATTCAGCTTCTATTCAGAAGGGTAGGTTAGTTTTATCAAATTTTTGCGCCAATTTTTTTGTCGGTGATGGAAGTGTTAGGTAAAATTTTAATTATAAAGATAAAAAGGACAATAATCATTTTAAAAAATCACAAGCAGTGTTTCACTGCATTTCACACAGCATTCACTGCATTTCTATTGAACCAAATGCATTTTGCTTCTCAATATTTTTATTTGAAAGAAAGCATTTTACAGAACATTTTAGGATGCTGTGTAACGTTTCAGCGTATTGCCGACATTGAAACATTATTGAAAGCCCTTAAAACTGGAATTATATAAATTGTTGACATGCCAGAGTAAGTTTAGCAGGATCCAGCCCCGAGGTCCCAGTATTAATTAAATCCCAATGGTATTTTTTTATTAAAAACGATTTTTTATTAAATGTTAAATGAGTTCTGGATACTTTTAGTATGATCTACGTAAAACTCAGTAATCCCACTTTTACTGTTCTTCTATCTTTTTAAGTTATAAAAAAAAAACTAACAAAATTAAAATAAAACACCGAATTTCTCTTATGTCTCTTTAATGTTAACATAAAGTCGTAACACTGTATTATCTACATTAGTAACAAAATAATAAAATTTATATTAGACATTGCTTTTGTAGACACTGATTCGTTTGTAAAACAAATTTGTAAATGAATTTTATTTTTATTGAACTGTGCTGTGTAACCTTATTAAATACACAAATACATTTAATTTTCGTTTCTCCTCCGCAAACTCCAAAAATCACATTACAAAAGTCATTAATACAAAACATGTAAATTGTTTTATCAAATCGTTTCTTATGTACAAGAGTCGTAGAATTAAAAATCCTACGAGGGGGGGGGGGCATCTTACGAATACAATTGAAACTATTCTCTATTAATACGTTTGTCTAAGTTCAAAAAGGTGCAGTTTGCGTGTCAAGCAGCATTAATCCTCCTGGAACTATATCCGTGATGTCTTTCTTAACTGCAATATTTTTGGAAGCAGCAAAGTATAAAAAAATGTTGTACTCTTCATTTCATAAGTAGGTTATTGCTCGCAAAACTCCATCATTAAAGCTAGGTTAAAATATCGCAATTTCAAAAATCAAATTTTAATATCGTATCCGTATTACAAACTCTCGTAACAATGACGTAATAGTGTTAAAAATTAAAACAAAATACTTAATGGCAAAACGATAACGTTACTTATGCGTACGAAATAGGTAAATGTATGAGGTAGTTTACTTCTTGAACATACCGGTAGTCCAACGTAGAATTAAATAGTTTAATATTAACACAGTTTCATAATTTGTACATGTCGAATTTAATATCTAGAGAATATTGATCATTCCAAACAGACGGGTTCAACGCAAATAGGATTGGAATGTCAAATTCTATAAGGAAGCGACAAAATGTAGAGTGCGATAGTATTTGTACTAAAAGGAATGTCTATAGCTGCCTATAATATTTGGAACTATTTCTTGGTGGTTCAATTTTATTTACAGAGTACTTCAACAGTGATGATAAAGAAAATACTATTACTAATTAATCAGCTTATTAATCAACATTTACATCAACAAATAAAAGGCATCCGTATGTGTACCTATGAGTTGCTTCTTTCACGATAAACTGTAGGACTTACAAGCTATTGTAACACGTATATATTATTCTCGAGTTGTACGTGATGGTGAATTTGTTTTTTATTTTTAATTCTAGGCTATGGTCGTTAGAAATGCAATAAAATAACGTAACGTAAAATCGACGACTACATACAAAAATTAAGTAGCTAGTATGCTATGTACAGTAATGTAACGTGTTCTCATAAAATAATAAATTTAAAAATGTAGCCTTTGAGGCGTCGCTATGCAAAATTCCACACGACTTACAAAAATATCCATTCGATAGCTCGTTAATTATTATTAAAATTTTCTCTGAAGAAAAACATTTCGTATTGCATTCATCTGCTAGGTAAGGTATCTGTTCTCAGGTAATGGTTTGACAGGTAATTTGTTTAAACTTAAGCCTAGTGGAGAGCCGCTTCCGACGCGGGTGAAAAAGTTAGCTGCGCTCGATCGAAAAGAAAAAAAACACTAAAATTAAGGGTGTATAAACACTATGTTAAATACATCAGGTACTAAGGATGGGGTGCGACTCAGAACTATAAGCGGAAACGACCATTACAAATAAAAAACTTAACCTATTCGTATAAAATAAAATGAGGTAGCTTCGAAATCAAACCCTAGGATAATTGTCATTCGTCCGCGCGAAGGAAATAAATATCTAAAGAGCAACGTAACAAATCGGCGTGTAACATTAAAAAAAATCGACGGATTAGGTTCTATGTTTAATTGGCGTATATCTCTTTTTACGTATGAGTGGACGAAGCCGCGCATTAAAATATTTGAGCAAAAATAGGAACTATGCACTTTATTGAGGAGTAACGATTAAAATGAACACGCATTCAGTGAATGATAACGACGATGAGAATAGCCAATTAAACGGAATTGTACGGGAATAATTGCATTATGGACGAGAGTCTACGTATATTTTTATGATGCAGCAGGGATTCCGCGCGATGATGACTGAACACACCCGGCGGTTTCACAGCGCGGTATCTCTATAATCCTCTACTCTAATTAGCGCTTTTTCTACGAGTTCACCTCAACCCTACTAATCGGCAGAAAGTGGAAAATGACAGTCCTAATTCAAATATTCGAACCGCGTAATCAGACTTTCATCCCCATTTGGTCTGAGGATGAATGGCATGAATTTGTCACCCAGGGAATCATGATTGAGATTAATTATTATTGAGATTATTCTGTTGCAGCTACTCATAGCTTTTAAAAGTTTTCTCGAACAAATTGTGGTTTCAACCATAACTTGAGACCCATACCGTGAACAATATCGTTCGGATATTGAGGGCGAAACAATCGGTTTTACATTATTTGGCCAGTTGCCATGTTGGCAATACAAATGACTCTAGAAAGTTCTCGAGCAGTGCCGCTGCTGAAGATGACACGAGACAAAATGAAACCTGAGTACATATAATATAACATATAATAATTTTCAAAAAATCATTTGTTGGCTATGAAAACTTATTATGAACTATAACAGATTATTTTAAAGGTAAGATAGACTGAGCCCACGTATACAATGTATGCAACGCATTTGACATCTGGACCCTTAAATTTGAATGAAAACAAATCACTTAGAAATATATCTCCAGATCGGCATGGGAAGGTGAAGGGGATGACAGTACGCTGTCTCATGCGTAAAACTGGTATGTTTCTCGAACTTAAGTTTGCAACGCATCAGACACACATAGAATAACGGTGCATACACAGAGAAGACATGCAGAACATAAGGAATCAATCCATATTCCAATTTCTGCTTTAATGTATGGTATTCTCCAAACTTTTCTCTTTGTCTATTTATTACAGGAATCCAATATATTCTTTTCTTTATTTGCTTTTGTTTTTATGGTCGACATATTCATTTAAAAATAACAAACTGAGTAAATCCTTCTCAAACTCACTCTCAGAATCAGAAACATATTGTACAGCAGTTGGACACGATACTAGTGCACATTCTGAGAAGTGACAACAGCTTCTGATGTCATATATGTCTGCATAAGTGGGACAAGTGTGTACACCAATGTGGTAGCGTTGCATCGTATATGTAGAGTACTTTGGTTAAATGTTCTCAATTACCTTAAATTTCTTTTTGAAGGTATGGATTTTGGGAATCCATGAGATTTTTGCAGTTTTTAATGATTTGTGGGTTCGGGAATCATACTCGAATATTGCTTCTATCATTTTTCCCTGTCTATAAAAGCCTAGACTAAAAATAAACCATAAATTGTCATTGTGATAAATTTCAGGATAAATTTGTTGAGCTTCCTTGCCTTTGGCGTCATATGAGTTTCAAATTTTTTAAGTAATTCTTTACTGTCCTAGATTATTTTACGAGGCCAAGTATTGCAAGAAATCTGTTCCATTTGGATCAGTTTTTCTGACTCGTTAAATGAGAATAACGAGTGCTATGAGAATGGCATCAACAAAGGCTATTGAGATTATCGCATTTTGACCGCACTCGTTGCTAAATAAGCCTCAAGTCATAAAGATTTCGATGTTTATCCAATAACGAAGCACGATAGCGAATAGCTACAGAGAGAGACGATACATCTTAGATACGTATTGAGGCAGAATATATCCATCTTAGTTCATGCATAATTTGTAATCCACATTTGCAGTGTTTGCGATTTTATCATGTAGGTTTTCCAAGTTTGGCCAAATTACTTTCTGAAAATTATTATGCGTTTATGCATTCATCGTAATTCGCAGGCTATCGTAAGATAGATTACGAGGGGACATGCGCATAAATCGCGGACGAAGGACCGAGCGTAAGTACTAGACGACCGGTTAACCGGCCCCGACGACGAACGACTGCATTATTCGGCCGAGCGAGCGAGCATTGCAATTTTTGACGGCGCGCGCAACGTACGTTTCATCTCGAGACGCGCGTTTCGGATCACGCTTGACGTATCCGAAGCGAACGGCGCGAAGCTACATATCGAAAGCCTAAAGTTTCTCCGTGACTAAAACGGTTCGAACGAGAACTCTCCGCGTACGCGGAATACCTAACGGCGAAGAAGTTTCGCCCGAAGATGTATTTTTGCGATCCGTAAATTTTTCATATCCATAAATGCCGGAACGCGAAGAAAATTTTACGACGACCGATCGAACCCGTAAAAAAAATCCTACCGAATTTCATTCGCCGGCGAGTCCTACCCGTAAACCTAAATCGAATACCCTACGTGCGGTGCGTTAAAAATAGTAAAAGGTACGGCTAAAACCTCGGCTATTACCCTGTAATATCGTCCGGCCGCGAACCGGCCCGCGTCTAATCAGCCGTCGGACGGCAGTCGGGGCCCGGCGGAAGCGGCTCTCTCCCGAAAGTCGTAGTTCAGATTGGGGTAGAGGTCGTTGCGCTCCTTGTCCAGAGCGGCCTCCTTGGGGGGCCGGGAGTTCATGTTGGAGTCCGTCGTCTGGCGGAGCACCGTCTCGCGGCCGGCGGGCTCCTCGTCCGCGGGCGGCTCCCCGGCCGCGGGCGGCTCCTCGGCCGCGGAGCCCAGGCTGCACTCGGCCTCCAGGATGGTCTCCAGGGTCAGGTCGGCGGGCTCCTCGTACCGCGACATGTCCAGCGTCCCGTCGTTCACGGGCAACCGAATGCAGCGCACGTCCCCGTTCGCACGGCGGCTCGCGAACTGAAAATTAAACATAAACTAATTGTCGAATAATGGTCCATCGAAATCAGTATTCCGAATGGGGAGCTGCAAAAAAGAATACTTTATAATAATATTACAACCTCATCGAGTTTACGATAATTATAATAATATTAATAATATTTTTTCGTCTATACGACTAACTTTTGTAACTCAGAATCGGAAGTAAGAGCTAGGCGAGAACTATCGGAGGCGAGGCCCTCTTCGCTCTACCGCCTACGCCGACTCCGGAATAATCAATAAATCGATTCTGTCCAATTCCAAGGATCCAACGGTATCAAAGCGCGTAATCAGCGGCCGTAGCGATGCGACTAGTAATAAATGATCTACAAGCCCGCATAGACTTCCGCAAAAAGTTCCTCGCTGGATCGGCCAGAATGGCACCGGTCTGCGGTACGGCAGTACGGCCACGAGCGATGCGGACTCGAAGAAGTCTCTCTTGCGAGGAGATTACGAAAGCAACAGTACGACTCGCGCTATTGGCCTTCAATGCCAGAATATTTGGACGACAATTGAGGACTTTTGCATTCCGCCTCCGATGCACCGGAAGGTGATGCTCTATGACTGGACGCCAGAAATGCTTAAATTTTATTTAAATGCCTTTCAGCATACACTCCCAAACCCTAGTAACCTCGCTCGTTGGAGCTATTCTGAGGATATTTCATATCCCCTTTGTAACAATACTCCTTGCACAGTCGAACACATTCTAGCTGGCTGCTAGGTGGCCTTAGATCAAGAACGGTACACTTGCCGCCGCGACAAAACCCTTGCTGTTATTCGCGAGGTAATTAACCTCTCAGTGGCTCGTGCCAACGAGGGTCTGACAGTACCCTCCGAGCACCCAATACAGTTTGGGACGACTCTAAAGGCAAAAAACATTCCACTACAAAACCTTTATCAATAATTGCGAAAGCTTCAGATTGGATTCTGGAGGTCGATTCGGTCTCTAAGCAGTATAAATTCCCTGAAAGTCTCGGATGCACAGCCCTCTGTCCAGATATAACTCTTTACTCTCTATCTCGGAAGATGACCCTTGTTGTAGAATTAACTGTTCCATGGGAATCAAATATCCCAAAAGACCACGAGTACAAACTAAATAAATACCATGATCTCACAAATGCCGTCACCCAGAACGGCTTTACTGTTATGATGGGCCGACTTCGGTCGGTGAATTCCATGGCAGCTCCGTTTGTATTTTATTTTATTTATTGTTCTGGGGCTCCTCCAATGAAAGACTTACTAACCGTCGGATTATCGATGATGTTTACGTGTCCGTTCAGCAGCGGTTCCCCAACGCCTTTCAATCCTTTTCCGGCAATTTTTGGTCCCCTAGAATTGTCGCGACTGCCTCCCCATGCCCTCAAACCACCAGTCGAAGTATTGCGAGTCTCAGTCTGCAATGGTAAAAGCGACGAAACCAAAATGTAACAATAATATAAGCGCTAAAGATCAGCTAAAAGAGGTAATTCTTAATACCAAACGGCTAGTGTGAGATTATAGTATCGTACTATGTGGCTGATCGAGTAGATCTTTGAAAGAGTGTTTATACGAAATTTATTAGGCTTTTATGGTCTATACTATACCATCAGATAAAGAGAGAAAGATCCATCGCCTTAAACTCGTCTAAAATATGCATCACTTACTTTTAAATCCAGATAACCCGGTGTAACCATCAGCTCTTGGCATTCCATATCGGATCGGCCAACGCAGTTGCTTCTTGGATTTCCAGTGGTTGCATCGAGCGTTGCATCGGCGTTTCGGGCAGGGTGCGCTTTGCGGCATTTGAGACAAGTGCGTCCTGATTTTTTCTGCCATACGATCACTCCTGCGCAGATGCTCAGTACGACGATAGCTACGGCCACTCCAATTAGAACAGCTGTAAAAAAAGGTATATACATAGTTTAGTCAATGAATCCAGAAAAGTGTCTAATTAATTTCTTCTCCCTAAAGAACTTGTAATATTGGCAGTTTTCAAGTGTTTCACCAACACCGAGAAGGCTTTCGATATAGACACAACAATAGACAAAGACTTGCATATCAGTATTAACCCCTAGAGCCCCGTTTAGCCGATATCGGCCAAAACACGACTCAGCGTGACGGCCCCGTTTTAATTTTATTTTAATTTATATTGTTTTATTTTATTATGTTATTATGTTTTATTTTAATTATGGGTACAGTGGTTTGGCAGTAATTAATGTTTTGGTGAGATAGTGTCATAATTCAATTTATTTACTAATTTTTACTAAAATTTTTTGGGACATCAACTTGTCAATCGACTGAGGGGCCGAGGCCTGAAGGGTTAATCTCTACTGGCACCAAAGAGCGCACATCAAGGTAGGTCATAATATTTCTGAAGAGGTGGAGTCAGACAGGGTTGCATAATATAACCTCTAATTTTCAATCTTTACTCAGCTCAAGAGTTCATCTTTAAGAAAGTGCTAAATAAATCCGAAAGTGAAGTCAAGGTAAATTGCATAAACATCCACAATATAAGATATGCACATGATACTGCCATAATTGCCAACAGCATGGAAGTACTCTAGCTCCTCATTGACAATGTTACAAGGGTATGCGATGAATGTACTCGTCATCTTTACTCTGCGTTCATCTTTAACCTGTTAACCGAGCATGACTTATATATACGTCAAACGTAAACAGTATCGAGTATGAGTAGGTCGTATAGAAATGTCCTCGAAATATAACTTGTACCCTTGAAAGGGCGGGACTTATTTTTTCGTTTAACAAATGTGAGTCATCGGTACGTGTACTGATATGAATTTAGGTCCAGGTGCGCATTGCGGCGGGTATCGGAGAACCGCACACTATGAAAAAAAAAATGGGGCCGGATTTAAATTCTGACGATTGTTGTGAAGAAATATATGTTTCATTGTCTTTTAATTAATTCTAAGCATTGATAATTAAAAAAAAAAATTCAAAAATACGTCACGCGGGCTTAACGTAATAACACGTCTATATGAAAAATTGCGCGCTCATTGTACGTTGCGTAATTAAAAAGGGACTTCTTCAGTTTACAGGTTAAGGAAGCACTACATAAAGCAAGGTGTAAATATCAACAATAAAAGATATGCCGATGATACTATACTCATGACCAGTAGTGTGGAAGAACGATAGCTCCTCAGTGACAATGTTACAAGAGTATGTGTTGAATATGGATTGAAGCTGAACACCACAAAGAACAAAGACCAAGACATGACAGTCAGTAAAGTGCCTACCACTGAATACCATCGGGACCTGGAGTAGAGCCCGATGGCTTCCTTTTTATTTGAGTCAAGCAACATCCCGAAAGATACAACATCTAATAATTCAAGGTAAAATAACCGAAACAAGAGGTCCCGGACGATGCAGGAAATCCTAGCTACATAGTCTACGGGACTGGCTTCAAAAATCTCCAACATCCTTGTTTCGAGCGGCGGCCAATAAAGTTGCCATAGCCAACACGATAACCAACGACCAATAGCGGATATGGTGCCAGAAAAAAAAGAAAGCACTTATGCACACATATTTTAAATAATCATATTGAACTTCGAGGAGCTTTCGTAAGTACACTGATTTGAATAATTGAGTATATATAATTTATTGTTTATTACCATATAAATACGGGGGATCCGTGGCTGTATCAGATTGTAAGCCGCTCCTCGGAGGAATAACCACAACGGGCCCGCGATCTTCTCCCCAAATTGACACGATTATGAATAATTTTGTTTCAACGTCAGGCATTGTCAACTGAAATAAACATTAATTTCATGAAATATTTTCAATAATAATTTTCTATATCTTTTCAGAAATATCCGAAGAAATATAAATAAAAACGAGCCAAAAAGACTTAATGATTTTCAAAGTACTTTTTTAAAATCACTTTATCAAATAAGTATTTATTTTCAAAAACCCGATCTGGGTATCGAAATTACATTTCAAATAAAATTACATTTCGAATTACACATTTTTTTTTAAAAGTCTATTAAAAAATCTAAATAATAAAATAACATAAATATTCAGAAATTCGGAAAACGAAATAAAAAACCAGAAATACACAAAGAAATAATGAAAAATCACAAAAATAACAGTAATTCAGTAACAAAAAATATAGAAAAACTAGAAAAATAGAAAGCATCCAAAGAGAGTTCTAGATTGAGAAACCAAATTAACTAAGGATAAGACTAACATTAAAAAACAACATGAACAAAATTATCAAAATATAAAAATCAGAAATAAAATTTCAAAAAAAACAATCAAAAATTAATAATAAAAAGAAAAATAATCTAACGATATTAACATTTAATTAGTCAAATTAAGTATAAGTAATGCAGTAAGATTCAGAAATAAGTTTAAGAATTAAGAATAAATATACAAATCACAAATGAGAATAAAATCAATAGATTTTGAAAGTCTTACAGAAAATATAATCTATTAAATATATTAAAATTCTTTAAGGTCATACGCGCATTTGTAAATTAAATAGTTCTACATTTCTTTCCTGAATCCGTCATAATTTTGATTAGTTTTTATGTTTTCTGGTAATATATTATAAAAATAGAGGCTTATATAGGGAGTAGTATGCTGGAATTCTGCAGTTTTTGAGAGATATCCCTATCCCAGTGTCAACAAAATCAATCAAGAAATTTACTACCTAATTTTAGTAACACACTGGTAAACATTGAAAGGTTTCCAAATTTTTTCAGTGGTTTTCGACTCTGACTCTGAGATTAATGTATGATTTTTTTATTTCATGAGGCCTCCTACGCGCCAATAATTCGTATTTGCGATGTTTATTTCTTTTGGGGTAAAATCACTCTCCGGATCAATCTGTTCATGTCCCGAGGGTTGAAATTACTTAGTTTTCTTGTAATTGTCATTGCAGTGGCATCTCGTAGGCGTGACTTGATGATTTTATCTGGGGATACCTCTTACGTGCTTAATGGTGATTCCTCGCAAACAACTTAACTCTTTGACAGTTTTACTCGTTAGTACTGTAAAGTAATAATTTTTTAAAATTATATCGCCATTTACACAACTAAATAACATCTCGTGAACCAAGGTATTCAGTTTTTTCCATGCATTGAAAAGTTTGCTTTTTGGCATCCACGAGGTCTCACACATATAGAGCGACAACGACGATATAATACATTGGCAGTATAAATGCTTATTTACATAGTACCTTTGGCTATCTATTTATATATAATTTATAGAAGAATCATTTGTAAGAATCATGCTCAAATTGAATATACAAACCTCGACTTCCGTGGCGTTAGTGACATTCTTCGAGCTCCAAGAAGCGAGCGGGGCAGTCGGATCTTGACTGTAAAAAATCTGATAGACTGCTTGTTCGTTTTCTGATGATTTCGATTTGACGGACGCTTGCCAGGTTATTTTTATCTTGTCCCCCTCGAGCGCTGACCATCGGACGTCTGTAACTGAGGTGGCTGCTAAAAATATACAGGAAAATTAATGTTGCTGAAGAGCATATTCTCTACCTATCTGTAACCCAAAAGAGACATCTGGACAACAGCACCTGCAACCCTAGTAGTTGCAGTGTATTGTTAAATCATTTCCTATACTTCTAGAATCATACAAAAGTTGTAACCCCACCAGACACATCCCTATAGGGGGAATCTATAGGTTACAGCGTTTTGTTGTTTGAGGACAGAACAATTTATTATTAGTATAACATCACGTTACGTCTCGTCTGTTACGATTGAAACGCTATAAGCTTTCTGACAAAGTTCAAAGTTTATTTTAATCCAAAACACCTCGCTATGGTATAGAACTTCTATACCCTAGCAGGATAATTCTAATATCTTAATGGTATATATGGCTACCCATCTATTAATTATCATAATTAATGCATTAAAACAAATGTAAAATTCAGCAATGTGGTATTATTCATAATCTAGCATTATTTTTAAAAAATACAGAAAGAATTTACAGAAAAAAATATATTGAATGTTTATAAAAAGTTTTATGTACAAGAAATTAGAATGAAATCAGAATAAATAAAAGTACATTCAAAATCAAATGATAGGAAACTAAAAAAATCACATTGTATTAATATTAAAATATAACTTAAAAATAAAGAGAAATAAAAAATACTCATAATAAAAATACCAAATGCACGACAAGCTATCAAAAAACTTTTAAATATATAGAATAGAAAGAAAAATCTATTAAATATAATAAAAAATAAAATAATTAAAGAATAAATAAAACAATATTCCTAAATCATATTACAAAAACAGTGAAAAAAATTTATACAAAAGGAAATATTGAAAATATGGTTACAATTAATAATTACAAAAATAAAATGAATTTAAGTAGTTCATTTTGTATAAAGAAATATGGAATTTTATTTGACAAAACAGTTTTCCATCAATTTTATATTAATTATTGCAAACCTACGTTTTTGTCAAGCGTTTCTTTGAACCCATTTACAAGATTAATCGCTGGAATACTAATACCACCGATCGGTGGTTTTTCCGTTGCGATAACTCGCGGGCGGCCGATCTCCGTATTTATGCAATTATGTAATTATATGCAAAAAAAGTCTCCTTCATTGAATAAACCAGCATTATATATTAGAATGCGTGCACTAACACCCCCTACAAAGAAATTCTCGAGGGTTGAAAACATGCCGTTGTGAGTTTCATGCCCATGGCTGCGCAAAAGGACTAGCGAGGTCTAGATAGGGAAGGACAGACTGAGAATTATTTGCTGGTTCCCAATGGACGAGAAAAGTGGCTTCAATCTCAGCAGCTTCAAAACCCAGCATTAGGAAACTAAAATCAAAAAGCTTACCATCGTGTTTAGTTCTGAAGGTGACTGGCTCGCTGAACGGAGATGGCGGTCTCTTGTGGTTGTGGGCTTTGGTTTGTACTTTGAAGTAGTATAGGCTATCTGGATCCAACCCAGGTATTACAAGAGATATACCGATGCTAAAAAAAAAAGATTTCTCGTTAGTATCATAATTTAAATGTACCGTTCGATTTAATCGGAACAAATAGTATTTTTCTTTGAAAAGTGCTTCATTGGACATAAACATACAAAAACAGTACTGGTTAGTTATAGATTGTTTGTTTTAACCCCTCAAATGAATGGCGATTAGCTCGGGTTGCCTACGGCAAAATGTATATAAATTTATACAGATTGGATTCTGGAGGTTGATTCGGTCTCTAAGCAGTATAAATTCCCTGAAAGTCTCGGATGCACAGCCCTCCGTCCAGATATAACTCTTTACTCTCTATCTCGGAAGGTGGCTCTTATCGTAGAATTAACTGTTCCATGGGAATCAAATATCCCAAAAGACCACGAGTACAAATTAAATAAATACCATGATCTTGCAAATGCCGTAACCCGGAACGGCTTCACTGTTCACCTTCACGCGGTGGAAGTTGGCGCTCGTGGCCTGCCAGCTAAATCTCTATTTCACCTCTTTAAAGATCTTGGCCTTTCCAGAAAAATAATCAACTCTTTCTTAGAAAAATTATCTAAAACTGCGATTTGCGCATCTCAAATTCTATGGCTTCGAAGGGGGAGTGAATGGGTGGCAAGGTGAACGCTCACATGTGGCAAGACAGCTGTCCTAAACCTACCACAGCCGGTTCGTAAGTCCGGAATCCACTGCTCACCCCCCAGAAGTGTAAAAAAATAGTATTATGATGGGCCCGACTCCGGTCGGTGAATTCCATGGCAGCTCCGTTTGTATTTATTATTTATTTACATTTACATTTACATAGAGCGGGGTTTACTATAGAGCTATAGCATTACTATAGAGCGGATTACTATAAAGCGGCGCACATTTACATTTATATTTACATTTATATAAATTTATATACATTTTGTATACATTTTGCCAAGGCATCCCTTAAGGGACGCCTCACATTTGAGGGGTTAATGTAGAATGTGTCCTCCTTTCGCGTCGATAACACCTTTCACTCGTGTAGGCATAGAATTTACCAAGTTTTGACAGTTTCCCATCGTGAAACCAGACTAATTACTACACTGATCATCTTGGTTTTCGTTGTACAATCCATCTTAGAGACGTTTTTGCAAATGGCCCAGATGTTTTCGATCGAGTTGAGATCGGGGAAGTTTCCGGGCCATTCAAGTAGAGTAATTTGGTGCTGTGTGAAAAACTGTTTTAGTTTATTCAAGGAATAGCATGGGGCAAGATCCTGTTGAAAAATACCCTCATTGGATGGATAGACCTTGTGGAGCTCCCGTATCATATGGTTTGATAAGATGTCAATATATTGATCATCATGATGAATTTGGATCAACTGAAAGGAAGCTGTCAAAACCTGGTAAATTCTATACCTATAAGAGTGAAAGGTGTTATTAATGCAAAAGGAGGACACTTTCTATATTAAAACTAATAATATATAACTACCAGTACTGCTTTTGTATGTTTATGCCCAATAAAGCACTTTTCAAAGAAAAATACTCTTTATTCCAATTAATTTGCAATGTACTGTATATCCTTGTAATCTCTCTTCAATCTAATCAGGATTTTTTATTTATCATAGCTCGTAAATTTAAACATTGCATTTGCGTACCTTTCCTATATGTTTGGATTCTACTTCCTTTAGATATAAATTTATTGTACCTTAAAAAAATAATGGAAATTAATTTTCCACAAACACAGTGTTTTTTAGAACTGGGCTGCTTAGAAAATCCTAAAATATCCTTTATTTTAAGAAATATATTTCACGCGGTTTATAAGTATTAAAAATAATCAATCACATTGGACAATAAAATACATTTCGAACTATCTTGAGATCTCTTGCAGCGATATAATCGAGGAGACTGGGGCTGGTAGGCGCAACTCAAATATGTCACAAGTGAGCATGTTGACAACAATGTGCTTCTTCTAAGTTGCACCATTCGAAGATGCTCTATTGGCTAATCCGAGGGTATGGATTATGGCTGTGTATTGATATTGGCAATTTTGGTTTTTTACAAAGTTAAAGTAGATTTTGTTGCTCTAAACGGCTGGATCGAAATTAAAGCTATATATATTATGTTGACTTTGAGGCTCGTCATTTGTATCGTTGCATCGAAAACAAACAAAAAATAGGGAACGATTAACGTGGCTCTAAATACAACAAAGGAGAAATGGCTATATTCTCGCGCTCCTCTCTGTCGTGTCTACTTATCGTAAGATCGAGTTTTTCAAACCGCTAAAATCTCAAGGCCAATCCAATTGGCTTTGGATAATTTATTTAAAAAACCACTGCATCTTCTTGAGTTACTCTTTCAGTGTCCTCGCGGCAAGGCTCTGAAAAGATCTACCAGCAAATGATAGGAATGCAATCAGAAATTATCGAACAATCGGCCATAATCCAGGGTACAATTGCGAGTTTGGCTTCTGCAGCTAAAATTCTTAGTAGCCGTTCTTAAATTTAATCTTTAATTCCTTGTTTGTTGTCAGTTCTAATCTGCCCCTCCCCCCCAGACCTTAAAACCCCTAATTTTCTCTGAGCCTTCTACCGACCCCCCAAAAAGCCACGAGCGCCCACAAGGCGGTGTTATCTCCCACTTTTAGAAAGACTGGTTTAAATTATAGAAAGTCAGCAATATGTTAAAAAGAAAATTGACAGAATAAACATAATCAGATTAATAAACATTTAGAAAATCCACATTTTTTAAATGTCAAATTATTAAAACATAGTGTAAAAAAATGTTATAATAATGAAATCACAAAATACATATATGTGGGAGACATTACAGTTAATAATAATGTAGTCACATATTATAAATACTCTAATTTAGACTATAAAACACTATAGGCTGTAACAAAAACCGGATATTTTGTTGTCTTGTTTTCGCGCCTTTGTGCAAATTATGTTCGCTGCACCCGTTTTTCCATGTTTTCCCCGTGTTTAGTCATGTTTCCTGTTGGTTTTCGCAGTTTTTCATGAATTTCTTCCATATTATGACAATTAAAAGAACCCTGTTCACGAAATTTCGTAAATACCAAATTTTGACAGATAGAGCTGTGCAGTCATAAAATTTTTGCCCTAACTGATTCTGGTGATTACTAGTGGCGACACTGGTCTGGCTCTACCCTTTATGGGCGACTTCCGCCTTGCAATCATTCTGTTTCGTTTCAAGATGGCTAGGATAAGGACGGATAGGTTCGGCTGTGAGAACTGGCGACCGCCGTAAGGGAGAAGCCGGAAAGTGACCGCCTGGCGGTAAAAATTAGTTATGTGAAGTGTGTGTGACTTATCTGGTAAGCATTTAATCTCATTTTGGGTAGCTTTTGATTTAAGATCCTCGCGATTTTAACGGATTTTTCTATTAATCGCAGTTTTTGGGGCACCTCTTGTTTTTTGGTCATTATTGCTGCTAATGTGACGTAAATCGTCACCAAATGTAAGGATTTCACCTCACCTTTAAATTGCACCGGGATTCTTGTCTTCACGTGGAAAAGAAAATAAAATAACCCTCAATTCTTGAGCGGTGACATGTGGGCTGATTGCACGCCGTAATCAAATACATCGACAGGAGGGTGGCCTTTTGATGGATTAAACGCGAACTTTACATAACTTTGTGTTTCTTTTTGTGCTGTAGTCTTTCGTGTGTCTGAGGAAAAGGGTTTTCTGTGGGCCAAACCCAATGCTCATTAATATTTAGCCCACTCCTTGAGATAGTTTTTTTGAGGTTAACTTTTTTTCTTTTTTAAAATTTCTTTCGGGTATCTTTTTTTTTTGAATAAGTTTCCTTCTTTTTCTTTAAAAGGAGGTGGCGTCCTTTTTTCTTTCATTCTTTTGGGTTTTGGTGGTTTCTACCGTGTTTTTTTTTTAAACACGGAAATTAGTATTTTGCGGTTATAAAATTAGCGCTCCAACGTTAGGCCTATAAATTGGATTTTGGCTTTCAGGAAATTCTTTTCCTCACAGCTTTTAAAACACGTTTTGTTTCTTACTTTGTTTAAAAATTGTATTTAAAAAAAAATGCAGAACTTATTTTGGTGTATGTAAATTAAGCGGTTACCGCGAAATAGTATGTAGCATATCATTCTTGCCGTTTTTTTATTGGTTTTAATATTTTTGTCAGAGTTCAAGATTTAGAGGCAAGATATTAATTAATATTGTATACTTGGCGTTGCTTTGCAGCAGTCTTTTTTAACATTATAAATCTTAGGCGGTTTCCGCGAAAAAGTTGTCCACTTGCCGTTTGTATTATTTATATGATTGTTAATATAATTTTTTTTGTTGTTGTTATATTTCCAGATGTGAAGGCAATAATCCTAGTGGAGGTAAGCAGCATAAATAAACAGAGGTGCCACAAGCAGTTAAAAAAGTCAGTTCGTTCCTTTTTATATTTTTTTTTTGTGGGTTTAATTTTTATTTTTTTTTTGTTTTTAGAAAAAATGATTTTTTAATTTTGTTTTGCTTGTCTAAATTTTTAAAATGGTTTTTCCGGTTCCTTCTACTTCATTACACGAGGGTGAGAAGTCAGGTCCAGCTATGCATTTGCTTGGTCCTGAGGTGGTTCCTTTGGGCAATAACTTTGTCATTTCGGACGAACGCATTCTCAAACCATTAAATCTTGGTTTTACGTATGACGGCGATTCCTGTGTGGTTGAGTTCTTAGAACGATTGGATGAGATTAGGTTTTCGCGAAATATCTCGGATGCCAGGATGCTGAAGTCAGCTTGTGAGCTATTCCAGAAACAGGCGCTCATTTGGTACCGTGCTAGAGCTTCGAGCATTTCCAGTTGGAAGCAGTTAGTTGCTGCACTCCGCTCCGATTTTGGTAGTTTAAATTACGATGCTGAAGTTTTGTCGTTTGTACGGGGACGTAAACAAAAGTCGGACGAGAGGATGCATATTTTTGTTTCCGTCATGTTGGGCTATTTCAACAGGTTGTCAAGGCCATTGTCTGGTGAGGAACAATTAGGAATTATCCTTTCAAATATCTCAATTTCTTACCAACGACATTTCATGCTAGTTGATATAAATTCAATCGACGAACTTCTGCGTTTAGGAAAAAAAGTTGAAAATGCACAACAGCGTATCAACGCATCTAATGCAGCCACTCCTGCCCAAGCTAAGGTCAAGCCTTCTGGCTCGAAAGCAGTTTATGCGGTCGACGAGTCTCCTACCAAATGTGCGACGGAGGAAGGGAGAGTTGAACAGAAGTTAAAAGACTGTAAAGTTTCTTCTGCTGGTCCATCTAATCGTGGTGGTTTTAATCGTGGTGGTTTTCATCGTGGCGGTTTTAATCGTGGAAATTTTTCCCGTAATAATTGTTCTAATGGTAATTCGTCTTCTGGTAATTACAACCAAGGAGCCAATAATAGTTCGCGTGGTTCACGCGGTGGCACGCATCATGGCTATTCTAAATATTGCTATCGTTGTGGTAGGTTTAACTACACGGTAGCCACTTGTCCGGAATGTTCTAAGAATAACCGGCCTGGTAATTCCCCGGTTTCAGAGCCAAAAAAACTCGAAAGGCGGGGCAGAATAGAGGATTTTCTACATTCTGCCTCGATATTGTTTGCAAATGAGAAGGATAACCGCCGCCCTTTCTTAGAAGTTTCACTGGGTGATATAACGGTTTGTGGATTACTCGACACTGGATCGAGTGTTACGATTTTGGGTGCCGATTCACATAAATATTTAGTTGATATCGGTTTTACTCTTAATAAGTCTCCGTTGGTGACTTTATCCACTGCTAATGCAAGTTCGGTTAAGACGATTGGGTCTATGTTTCTTCCTTTTAAATTCAATAATCGTTGCCAGGTTATTCGAGCCGTTGTAGCTCCAGATATAGGTACTTCCCTTATTTTGGGAATAGATTTTGTCCGAGAATTTGAGTTGGCTCCGGAAATATTAAAATTCGTCAAGTTTGAGTCCTGCGATGCAATTGTTTGGCATCGAGTCAATGAAGTGAGGGCCTTGCGGCCTTTTGCTTCATTGACTGGAGACCAACGATCGCTAGCAGACAGAATGATCAATAATTTTGAAAAAATTTCTTCCGAAGTCAAAGGTCTCGGTCGTACTAATTTGTTGTCCCAGGTCATTGATACTGGAGATCATCCTCCAGTGAAACAGCGTTACTATCCTTTGTCTCCAGCTAGATTGGCGCTGTTGAATGAAGAAGTTGATAAGATGTTAGAGTTAGGTGTTGTCGAACCTAGTTCCGGGGGTTGGAATAATCCAACAATTTTTGTTCCAAAGTCAGATGGTACTCTTCGTTTCTGTCTCGATAGCAGGAAGCTGAATTCTATTACGAAACCGGACGCGTATCCCCTGCCGAGAATTACAACTATCTTGGACAGTTTGAGAGATGCAAATTATTTATCTTCTATCGACTTATCCTCTGCCTTTTGGCAAATCCCTTTGGATCCTTCTTCACGAGAGAAGTGTAGCTTCACTGTTCCTGGTCGAGGATTCTTCTGCTTCAGATCTTGCGCCTTCGGCCTGAGAAACTCGCCGGCGTGCATGCAAAGGCTGGCTGACAAATTGTTCGATCCCTCTTTCGAAAATAAAGTTTTTTGTTACCTAGATGACATAATTATTGTATCTGCTACTTTTGAAGAACATATAACTTTGTTAAACAAAGTATTAGATCGCTTGTTGTATGCCAACCTTTCTATAAATTTCAAGAAGTGTCAGTTTTTCCGTCAGGAATTGAAGTATTTAGGGTATGTAGTTGATTCTCACGGTCTACATACCAATCCCGAGAAGGTAAAATGTATTCTCGATTTTCCTACTCCAAATTCTCCAAAAATGGTAAAGAGTTTTCTTGGTATGGCCGGTTGGTATCGTCGGTTCATTAAAAATTTTTCTAGTATTGCTGCTCCCTTATCTCGGTTGACAAGTACCCGCAAAGGTGCTCCCCCTTATGAGTGGACGCCCGAGGCGGAAGAGGCATTTCAAAAACTAAAATCGGCCTTAGTTTCTAGTCCGATTTTGGCCTGTCCGGATTATTCAAAACCGTTCGCTCTTCATTGCGATGCATCGTTGTACGGTTTAGGCGGAGTTTTAACCCAGGAAGTGGATGGCGTCGATCACCCTATCGCTTTCACGAGTAGAACACTTTTACCCGCTGAAACGCGATATTCGGCGACCGAACGCGAAGCCTTAGGGCTTCGGTGTTATTCATATTCATGCTGTCGAGCATTTTCGCGGTTACTTGGAGGGCGGTCCCAAATTCACTATCTTTACAGATCATGCCAGCTTACGTTGGTTTTTGCGCTTAAAAAATCCTACCGGCCGTCTGGCTCGATGGGGTATTCGTCTATCTGCTTTTGATTTTGAGATCGTCCACAAGAAAGGTGTCGATAATGTGGTTCCTGACACGTTATCTCGGTTGCTTCCCGTCTCCTCTCTGTCTGTTGTTTCCGACTCATGGTACAACGATTTGTTTAAGGCAGTGTCTGAAAATCCCGCTGGATATCCAAATTTCCAGATTAAGGACCATGAATTGTTTAGGTACTCTAAAAGCAAGTATCAACTCACCAGTTGTTACGATTGGAAGTTAGTTGTTCCGTTGCAGCTTAGAGAAAAGCTTATCCGGGAAAATCATGAGTCTGATTTGGCTATGCATTTTGGAATTTTTAAGACACACCGTCGTCTTTGTCTTCGTTACTTTTGGCCTAATTTACACGGAGACGTCGTTAACTTTGTTTCTAAATGTGAAACTTGTCAGCAATACAAACATTCAAATATTTCCCCTTTGGGTCAGCTAGGAAATCCTAAGTCCTGTGCCTTCCCGTTCCAAATGGTCTCGGTCGATCTGTTGGGTCCTTATCCGATGACGAGGGACAGAAATATGCATATTCTCGTGGTGACAGATTGTTTTAGCAAATACTGTTTACTTTTTCCGTTAAAACGTGCTACCAGTAAACTTGTAAGTTATGTCGTTGAACATAATGTATTCCTTCGCTATGGTGTTCCGCAGTATTTAATTTCAGACAATGGAAAACAGTTTATCGGAAGGGAGTTCACTGAATTGATTGCGAAATATAAAATTCCAAAAGAATATTTAAACCCGAAATATTGCCCTCAAGTTAATCCAACTGAGCGTCAGAATCGTAGTGTGGTCACTGCGTTATCGTTGTGTGTAAAAGACGATCATCGCAGCTGGGATCTTTATCTTTCTGAAATTCAGATGGCCATTAACGCGGCAGTCTCGGAATCAACAGGGTTCAGTCCATTTTTCCTAGTCCATGGTCGTGAACCAATTATGAATGGTTCTTTTTATGCTCAGACGCCGGAATCTCAAGCAGAGGTTATTTTTGGGAGTAGGTTGTCTTACGCTCAAAATTTGAGTGAATTATCTAACATTTTTCATGTAGTGCGGCAGAAATTGTTAAAATTACATGCACATAATAAAGTTTACTATGATCGTAAACACCGTCCTGCGGAATTTCAAGTAGGCGATATGATCTATAAAAAGACTTACTATCTAAGTAATGCTGGGAATTATTACATTTCCAAATTTGCCCCAAAATATGAAAAATGTAAGATAATAAAAAAACTCTCTGCGTTGGTGTACGAGTTAGAAAATGCAAAAGGGAAGAATATAGGTTCCTGGCATATTAAGGATTTCAAATTAAATCCTCAAGGTTCTAAATAGTTTTGTTTTATTACTTTTTTCTCGTTAACATCCATCTGAAAAGCTTTCATAGTAGTCCGACTAGTTCGACTCAAATGTTTTGTCCTTTACAAAGGTGTGGTACCGATTGGTTACTATCACTGAAATCATTGTGTTTGTGATCAGTCGTGCTAGCAATCTTGACTAGCGCCACTGTGGTTTGAATAGGTAGCGTGAGAGGGAAGTATGCAAGGAGATGGTATACAAGGCAGTAATGGGCAGTATTCACATTCCCTAGTAGGTATAAATTATGTCGAGTTCTAACCATATAGTTATTGTATTTTTTTTGTGTCCACAACAAGTTTTGTGCTTGATTGCTTGGAAGTTGTTCGGTGCTCCTTCAGTGAGTAAAGTTGATTTTGTTACGGAGGTGAGGACACCGGTTATTGATGTTTGTTCTTGTTACATGGGCCTTGTGCGTTCCATGACTTTGTAATTTTTTTTTGCTGTAGTGATATTGTTTTTCCTCTACGGGCAAGTAGAGAGAGTTTAAAATGGCAGTTGACCTCTGCAGTAACGTACCTACCAGGTTTTCACCTATAGTTAACGGGGATAAGTTTTTTGTTTTAGTATTTTCTTATGTCCCAATTGGGTTGTTTCCTCCCTAAGAGAGGGAGAGTTTTTTTCTTCAAGTGATTAAACAAGGAGTCTTCGTTATTGCTTGTTAGTTGATGCTTTGGCGTTTTTGTTATCCTATAGTAGGAGAAATTGAATCGGGACGATTCGTCTGAAATCGTTCGTTGGCTCTTCCGATTTCTTTTTTTGGAGGAGGCTGTAACAAAAACCGGATATTTTGTTGTCTTGTTTTCGCGCCTTTGTGCAAATTATGTTCGCTGCACCCGTTTTTCCATGTTTTCCCCGTGTTTAGTCATGTTTCCTGTTGGTTTTCGCAGTTTTTCATGAATTTCTTCCATATTATGACAATTAAAAGAACCCTGTTCACGAAATTTCGTAAATACCAAATTTTGACAGATAGAGCTGTGCAGTCATAAAATTTTTGCCCTAACTGATTCTGGTGATTACTAGTGGCGACACTGGTCTGGCTCTACCCTTTATGGGCGACTTCCGCATTGCAATCATTCTGTTTCGTTTCAAGATGGCTAGGATAAGGACGGATAGGTTCGGCTGTGAGAACTGGCGACCGCCGTAAGGGAGAAGCCGGAAAGTGACCGCCTGGCGGTAAAAATTAGTTATGTGAAGTGTGTGTGACTTATCTGGTAAGCATTTAATCTCCTTTTGGGTAGCTTTTGATTTAAGATCGTCGCGATTTTAACGGATTTTTCTATTAATCGCAGTTTTTGGGGCACCTCTTGTTTTTTGGTCATTATTGCTGCTAATGTGACGTAAATCGTCACCAAATGTAAGGATTTCACCTCACCTTTAAATTGCACCGGGATTCTTGTCTTCACGTGGAAAAGAAAATAAAATAACCCTCAATTCTTGAGCGGTGACATGTGGGCTGATTGCACGCCGTAATCAAATACATCGACAGGAGGGTGGCCTTGTGATGGATTAAACGCGAACTTTACATAACTTTGTGTTTCTTTTTGTGCTGTAGTCTTTCGTGTGTCTGAGGAAAAGGGTTTTCTGTGGGCCAAACCCAATGCTCATTAATATTTAGCCCACTCCTTGAGATAGTTTTTTTGAGGTTAACTTTTTTTCTTTTTTAAAATTTCTTTCGGGTATCTTTTTTTTTTGAATAAGTTTCCTTCTTTTTCTTTAAAAGGAGGTGGCGTCCTTTTTTCTTTCATTCTTTTGGGTTTTGGTGGTTTCTACCGTGTTTTTTTTTTTAAACACGGAAATTAGTATTTTGCGGTTATAAGGCTATAAAACGGGTAGCTAGTCTGTCTCCTTAATCACATTTTTACACTGAAAAATATTGAAAAATATTTATTTGCAGCTGTTGTTATAAAAAACATATACAAAAAAACAAGAACACACAGATTAAAAATTAAAACTGTAAATAGACAAAGACTATGAAATAAAGCTACAAACGCTGCAAATTAGGGGTATCCTCAGGATATCTCTTATCCTGATTTTCACGACACACCTATACTGAACATCATTCAACATTTTAATCCCAGCAGATTAGAGATTATTATTTAAAAAACGCACCTCTCGGAGCACTTTTCATCGATGACATAATTAGCAGTATCCTCAGGGATCTCTAGTGGTATTTTTCCATAGCAGACGTTGAAGATGTAAGTCTCGGAGCTCTGTTCAGCGAAATCGCAACGCCATGACAAATTTGCGCTGTACGGTGAGAGGACCATTGCTTGCACATCAGTCGGTATGTCGTGGCTGATGCTCTCGGTTACCTCAACAGGACCACGCCGGTTCGGATGCAAGTGCTCATCTATCTCATCCATGTCATCGTCACTGATATGCAAGAAGAAAGATTTAATTAAAGATAAAATACTTTAGTGCTTACATAAATAAATACATTATAGCTTTGTGAACGACTCCGTCGCCCATAACGAGACGCGTAAATGATCGGAAATACGAAAAGCCCCTTGGAAATGGTGCACAGGGCTGGAAATCGAATACATCATTCGGTGCGACTAACTCGGACAAGACAAGCAGCTTTGCTGATACGTTCAGATTAGATCCTGTAAAGCTTGTTAATATTGTTTATGACTATAAACAATATTAACAAGCTTTTAGGTACAAATCGAGTCTGTTTTTCAATTGATTGACAGAGCTCTTGCTAATCACTTCAAATAGTAGTTTATTCCACATGTCCACTACTATATTTTTCAGAACGTTCTTAAAATTTTGCACGGTTAAGTTTTTTGCTGTGACCTCAAAGATTTGTGTTGACTTTGTAAATATTCTTTAACTCAGGTACATCGTAATAATTTGTGAGAATTTTAAAGAAACATACAAGAAGGAAGAAAGAAACATACAAAAAGAAAAAAACTAAATTAAAAGAAAACTTTAAAACAAGCAATATGGAATGAAATAAATCAATAAATACATATAAAATATAAATGATAAATAAAAAAAAATATATTTTTATTTTTATAAATATATATTTTTTATTTTTATAAATAAATACAAAAATATAAAATAAAAAAATAAATAAAAATTATAGATTGCAATAATCAACTGTGCAATATTGCAAATTACATTTTTTTTTTTTAATAAAATGATGAATATGCAGGTACATATAACCAATTATTTGTTATTGCAATAATCCATGTAGCATGGTAACATATTCGAATATTTGGGGTTTTCAGCAAGAGCTTTGTTTTTTCACAAAATTGATTTTTTTAGTATTAAAGTCGTGTTTTTAGTTTTAAAGTTTTAACATCAATCCTTTGTTTGATGTAAGCTCTCTTGGAACACAAATCTGTCAACAATTTGTGTTACATACAACGAAGCTAATGTCATAATTGTAATGCGCTTAACCCTTGGAGTAAATGGGTATTTTCATGGATGCATCTGTCTCTTTTGCAGGATTTTCGGTGACATCGACCTTAAAGTACTATAACTACGAAACTACTACACCAATCATAAAAAGAACAACTGCACAATGATTGCATTGAAATTTCGAATATAGAATATTGAAATATCATTTTGTAAAACAATTAGATAATTATGAATAAATATGAGAACGTCAAAGAAGTGAAAAAAACGCGCGACCAGATTTGGTCGACGCGTACTCAACGGATAATTATTTCGCGACCAGATTTGGTTGACTCATACTCAACGGGTTAAATAAAGGTCTACATGATTGAGACACATATCTTTATGTATTATACCAATGTTTCACAAAGTCATAATTTTACACAAAGTTGAACGAGGTTCGATAAAAAGTAGTAGGTATAGACTCGTACTGATACCAAAGCTTTGAAATAATAACACGAAGCAATACGGACCCAATCTATTTCTCTGTTCCGAGAAACCTACCGATCCACTGCTTTTTACAATATTTTCATGCATAGTATACAATAATATACATACTGCTTTTCCTTCTTCTTGTCGTGGTGACTTTTCGTTTCAGGAGATACCCAGGCATTGAATTTAGAGATGTAACGCGTCCATGGGATATGAGTAAGGTCCTGTTCAATCCATTCTTTTGAGGTCGTAGCCAATACTCTAACCTCGTATTTATCAATTGGTTTATCGGCTAAAAGAAAAAAACAATATCAATTTAATTTTTCTATCAACTCTATTAATTCTTCAGATATTAGAAAGCTCAAGAATGTACGCAGGCACTGTCACAATGCTACTACTCGTATCGAATTTACCCAAAAAATATATTTTGCTAACTATTTTCTCAATGTTTTATACATATAGAATCAGAAAAAAGGAAAAAATGATTCATGTCTATGTGACTATCTCTCTCTGTATGCACAATATCCCAGAATCATTTCCAACATATATTTTTTTCATCAATGGGAAGAGCTATTTACGTTTAACCTACATGGAAATGGTAGCTGACATACAAATGGCCAACTGCAAAATCACACTTTCAGCTGCACATTTTTATATTAACTTTATAAGAAAGACTGAACATAAAAAGATTTCTTGACATTGGACTACCTGTTCTTGAGTTACAAAAGTTGTAAGGCTCATAGATCATAACTTTTCAATGCAATAATCGATTTGAAAAATTCTTTCATCAATTGTTTTATTAATAGACATATTTTTTTTATTGCACATTTCAAAATAAAACATATCGCTTAACTCTTAACCCCTGGGCGCACTTGCGGCCTGGCCGGCGGTGGCCAGGCCGCAAGTGCGCGCCGGGGCTTAGAAAGCCAGCCATGACAATGAAACTCAGGACCGCATGCTTTCAACCCTCGAAAATTTGTTTATAGGGGGGTGTTAGTGCAGCATACTAATTTATGATGGTGTCTTATTCAATAAAGGCGACTTTTTCCACATATAATTACATAAATACGGAGATCGGCCGCCTACGAATCGTCACAACAGGAAAACCACCGATCGGTGGTATTAGCATTCCAGCAGTTATATTACAATCTCTTACAGCCAGCCTTTATGGAAGAGAAAAAAATTAGATGCCAATACAGCAACATAAACAAAAAAACTGAAATTAATCAAATAACTAAAATGACAATTAAAATATATATATATTAGGATTTAAATAATATTGGCAAGGAACGGAGGATAGAAGAGAAAGGGATGAAACATAGGATAACTAGGAATTTAGGGACTTAAACTTTTACAGACACTTAAGTAGAAACTGTTGATGCGTTTCTGATATTGAACGGGAGCTGGTTCAATAGTCTAGCTGCATGAACGATGAAGGAATATGTAAAAAAAGAAGAATTATGTGTAGGAATCATAATTTTGCAGTCTTTACTGGAATGGAGTGGAAGACCATGACTACTTAAGTGAGTGAATATTTCAAATAGATAGGAGAGAGCGGTGGGATTGTTGAGGATGTTATAGAAGGGAAAGAATATGCAGGTTTTTACGCCTTAGTATTCGAAGCCTCTCCCTCAAGCCTCCCCTTCTCAGTCCCCTCCCTCTTCAAGTCAATGGGAAAAGTTCATTAAAAGTTGCCATACAAATGGACCCAGACAAATGTCCGCATCTTGAAAAGTACTTGTATGTACATTTCAACTTATGACTAATTAACAATTGCAATAGATTATATTTCAGCTTATAAAAAATATATATATACATACCGTCGATAATATATTCTGTTATATTTCCATTTAAAGTAATGTTATTTGTTTGAAAGTGTCTATTTTTTATTCCATATTCTCTCCATTCTACCTTCCAAAGCTTGATATTAGTGACATTTTTAGCTGTATCTTTCCAGGAGACGCCAATTGATGTGTTTGATAGTGTACTTATTTCCACGGGTACTGAAAATAAAACAAATATTTAAATATCAGACATGAACTGCTAAGAGAAAGAAATTATTGCAAATGAAATGAAAATAATAATCTGGGCATAATAATAGTGAATGATCTAAAGTTGGATAAGCATGTTTATACAGATCGTGAATAACGTCAAATCGATTATGTACCTTATCCGCAAATCATCCCACTTTATCACATCAGCCTTATTTTTGTAATTATACAAAACCTACATCAGACCACTGTTAGAGTTTGAATTCCAGATATGGAATCCTAACTTTTTGAAAGACGAGGATCTCCTCGAAAAAGTCAATGGGTTTTAAAAAGCTGGAACATTCCAGAAAGACTCCGCAGATTACAACTGCCCACACACAAGGGTCGTCGGATCAGGGGTGACCTCATTGAGACGTATAAGATCCTCAACGGATGCTTTGATTGCCCTAAGTTGTCTTCAATCTTTAAGTGGAATCACATGCATCATCTGCGAGGACACAATTTCAAACTAGAGAAAACATGATTCCACACTAATCCTAGGAAACTTTTCCTAGTCAACCGGACTGTAGACAAGCGGAACAGTTTAACTAATGAAGTAATTGAAGCGTGTTGTGACAATGTATTCAAATATAGACTATAGGCCTGATTGCATTTCTTCATGAACTAAAATTAAAATTAGTTCAAGCGAACGAGACAGAGTAATACGTTGGAGCGGAATATGAAATGAGCAATCGTCGATTTTTCCCGCTTTAAAACTACCTGTCGAACTTACAGCCGTCCGAATAAGTTTCAACCCATTCTTGCGGTCTTAGATTCAGCTGCTTTATCTTCGGTATTTACCTAACAACCATTTATTTCACATTTCGCTTTAACGTATTGTCCTGTCACGTTCATATGAACTAATTTCCGATTTCAGTTATGAAGAAATGCGAGCCCTATAAGTAGATTTAAAAAAACATTGAACATTTTAAAAATTAACTTAGTGTTAAATTCAGACATATCAGCAATTATGCTGCCTGTTTGTAAAGCATAATAATAATAAAAAATAAAAGATTTAATGTAAAATGAAATCATCTATATCGAAGCTGTAGACTCCCATTTTGAAATGCTACTGTGCTAAGATGGTTAAGCCCTGAAAAAAATGTGCAAAATGAACAGCCATTGAGTTTTTCACAAAGTGTAAAAGTGTGAGTGTGAGTTTTACCGAATGCAATCCGCATGAACAACATGAAAACTAAAGCTCAAGGCTACCTTCTCCACGAAGCTAACACTCACAAACTTACTAATCGCACCTTTTAAGTAAGGGTCGAAGCGCCTTTATCAGACTCAGTAGTGTCTCGCAAAGATCTGACCACTGGCTTAGTATATTGTCAAACATGAGTTTTTACACAGACGAAGATATAATCAAAAACACTACTAAGCAGCTGCAGCTTATGGAATGACCTTGACAAACTCAGCACTTTAGGCCTTCTAACTTTGTATGTTAAAAAATGTGTAGTTCTTCATCTTGAAAAAAAACACTGAGTACGGAAATCTGTTCAAATCGAAATCAAAACAAAGAAACAGTTGGACGGACACAAGTCTCATCTCACTTTGCATCTGAGTAAATTGTGTCTTGAAAATGGAATAATAATTATCTCCCTTGTCCCAAACACAACATATATGTGGCAAGATGCTAGATGTGGCAGTATTCAACTTCTGCAACCGCTAGATGTGGCAGTATTCTTCCCCATAAAACAAAGCTGGCGAAAACTCGTGAAGCAGTAGCGAATCGAAAATGATGGAATGGAGATCACAAAATTGCATAAGTTGCTTATCAAGTAATGAAACCTTCGTAAATAATGTAAAATCAGGTTTCAGGACATGTGGCTTGCACCCATTCGGGGCGGATTTTGTAAATTACAAGAGAATTGTGAAAACACCCAACGACACAGGAGTGGTTAGACACAAGCAACATATTTCCGAATCAAGTTACCTTGAATATTTAGAAAGCAAAATCCAACCAGATGTACAGAAAGAATTCTACTCTAGCATCCGTACCTATTTGAACAGAAACTATTGTTAGATCACAAAAGGATCATGGCGTAATAGCCACGTAAGACTTAAAATGGGAAGAAAGCGTGACTGCAACAGTGAAGAAAGAAACTCTTTGTTATTCCTCATTCGGATAGCTTTTTACCATATTATAGAGAACTGATCCTGAAAATCCATACTTTAGAAAGGATATTGATCTTTTAGAGAAAGCGTAGCGAATAGCAAACTAAAATGCCTTTTAACTTAAAGCATCTAACATAAGAGGAGAGATTGACGACTCTCAGTTTGACTAGAACAGTGTTTTTCAACTCAGTAGTTGAAAAACACTGCCGCGGCCCAGTGGCCGCGACCCCCTGGGGGCTCGCAAAGACACTACCGGGGGTCACAAGCAATCTAAAAATAAAAAGCTAAAATATTACAACATTTTTATTATATAATATGCCAACATTCACAGATTCGGAAGAGAAACATATTTATTGTGTGTTTTTTGCTATTTGTTTTACAAAACTTTATGTTGATCTAAGATAGAAACAGGAAAGTACAGCTTCGAAAGTAAAAAACAGGTAAAATTAATGCGGTTATCGCCATTGTTTTACAAAAAAAATATTTATTGCTTACAGTTACAGTGGAAGAGACTAAGTGGGGTCAAAACTATTAGGTTACAGTCTAAGGGGGGTCGCGTAAGAGTTTTATTTTTTTTTACCAAAAAGGGGGTCACGGAAATGTTGAAAAACACTGCTCTAGAGCAACGCAGGGTAACGATCGAGATATATAAGATGCTGACTGCATCTTAAGATCTTCCTTAGTTGCAGACTATCTACATACAGATGTGTGGACATTATCTGAGAGACCAGCGTGAATCATTGCATTCAAATCCTAAGAAACATTTCCTCAGCAGCGCTAAACAAATGGTTTGGTTTCCCTTGTGAAGTGATCAGTGCCAAAAGTCGACTTAAAACAAACTAGACTTATTCCACAAAAAATGACATGCAAGCACAGACTGACGCTCATCAGCTTAAGCTACCGGCCTGTTAAAAATATAACAATAGCAATGTTGATACTGTAAAATAAATTTAATTTAGTATTTTGTTTAATATATCATAGAAGCACACTCACCTCCTTGTCCTTGACACACTACAAACGAAGAAGGATCACTAACTCCCTTCTGAATATAGGATTTCACGTAGAATTTATACGGTGTATAAGGTGTTAGGGTAGTCGACAAGAAATTGGTCTCTTTGGATATCACGGATTTTTCTTGACCTCCTTCTGGAAAAAAAAAACTTGTATTAAGATTGTCTTTTGGCAAGGTAACTATATGACAAACATTGAGGATGTTGCGATTGTGGGTATGAGAGCCTTCTTCTTCTTCTTCTTCATCAGCGCGCATTCGCCCACCGTTGGGCATACGCCTCTTCTATCACTCTCCATCCGGATCATAAGCCTAGTAAGCAATAAAATGCACTTTCATTTTGTGATGCGGAAAATTCTGTAGCGCATTTTCCGGGCATTATTATACCTTTAACTTGTAGAATTTCGTAAACATCTATTGCAGCTATTAAGAAATAAAATATCGATGCGATTATTAAGAAATTTTAACCCTAGAACCCTACCCATGATTGGAGTGGACTTATCGTACCCTGTTATTTATTTTGAGATATTTTTGTGACTAAAAGATTTATAGATTTTCAGACAAGTCAAGAATAGAAAAAAAGCAAAGCAGTGTTGCCAATCATTTAAAAAATATTTTCAATAAAAGTTACCACAGGTTCTAGGGTTAACTAGGCCAATGCTGCGAGCACGATTGTGGCATTAAAGAATAAAAATATGAGGATGGTTGGTATACTCCGTGTTGTTTGATTTAATATTTTCTTTTAAAACAGTTAAACCAACATTAAACTAATAATAACAAGTGTTTCTTATAAGTAGTGGTTTTTGTTGTTTTGGGTCCAAGATCTAAACACAGTCTACACTATAATATTAAGAAACTCACTACTTACCCACAGCAGAATGTACGGTATAAACCATGACTTTATAATGAGGAGGTGTATGCCATGTCATGTTGATAGAATCTGGTCCGCAAGGATAACACCGAGGATTTTGTGGTGGAATAACGCTGCTCCTCAGAGTAAGGTAGAGAACGGCCCACGCACTGGTCAAGCCCGATGAACTCATGCATTGATATACGCCTGGAGGAACAGAAAAAACATTTATTTGCTATTATGTCAGAAGAAAATGATAAAAACTTATAGTCTGGCCAGAAGGATCTGCAATATTTTAATAATCCACTATTGGCAACCCCGCATGAGCATTTCCTAGCAAATAATAAATAATAAATACAAACGGAGTTGCTAAGGAATTCACCGACTGAACTCGGACCCATCAAAATATTATTATTACACTTCTGAAGGAAGGAATGGTGGACCCCGTACTAACGACCGGCTGTGGTAGGCTTAGGGCAGCTGTCTTGCTGCATGCCAGTACTCAACTTACCACCCATTCACTCCCGCTTCAGAGACATAAGACTTGAGATTGAGATGCCAAAATTGAGGTTTTAGATTTTTCTCCAGGTATGACTTGAGGGAATGAGATTTTTTATATCAGTTACTTTAATACACAATATTTAGATAGGACAAAGACGAGGCGCACATACACTGACAGCACATTTCCATAGTTTGGCGTTTAGATTGAAGTTGAGTAGACTGATAATTTTACTTTGAGTTTCAGTCCGTTATTAGCCGCAAAGGTACGTTATGTCTTGTTACATTTTATTTCTTCATTTAATTGACTCTTCCTTCCACGGACAAGAAATTTTGGATGACCCGATCGAAAAAGCCTTCTTTCCTTAACTCTACCAGCATCTCCTTTTCCACAAATATGAGTGCCAAATTACTGAGCCTATCTTGGCCTTATATACTTCAAAGATAGGTTTTTATTTGTTTTAAAGCAGAAAAACTTTATTTGACATCAGTTTTGAAAGCCTATATACTAGTTTTGAAAGCCTGTACACATAAAGTCCGAGGAATATTTTTTGACTCTATTCAGAGTAAACCGTCTTAGGCCATAGCTAATTTTTGGGGTGAACCGAGTTTACTGTGTTTAGTTTTGGCAATGGGACATTGAAGCTCCTCACAACTTGCGTATAGTACAGTCAATTATTTATTTGATGCGCTCTTTTCACACATGTCAGGGTATAATTTATTTAAATTATTTATCTTCTTCCATAAATTTGTTGATTTTTTCTGGTTAATAAATCGAATTATTTTATTTCCCCGAACGATGGAATCTGCTCCAACACCTGCATGATTAAATTATCAACAATTTCGTTAATAAGATGTGTTTTGTCTCATTGTAATTAAATTGATCATATCGAACTTTACGTCTATCCTCGTGATATTTTATCATATTCGGAGTTGTTATCGTATTCGGACTGAAACCTCCGAAAAGTCTTTTTCTCCCTGAATTCTTAAAGAATCGACAAATTTGTTTATTTGGTTAATATCATATATGATATCGAAAATGTCATCCTGTAAGCTATTAAATAACACATCTCAATAAAATAACACAATGTAATTATAAATTAAATAAACCTATCTTACGAATACGCAGTCAAAAGGCGATTTTTGTCTTGCTTATATCGCAGAGCACAATCGGCGCGCGTCCATTATACTAAATTTTATCCAATATATGCGCTATTCCCAGCCCCAACTCTCGAGCATAAGACCGTTGGCATGGGGACATTGCGGAGGGTGCGCGCGGGAGTGGCGAGCTTGCTATTTGTATGGGATGGGTTGGCGCAGGAACGAGCTTAAGTGACAGGTCACTCCGCTGTAACACGCGCTGACCGCCGGCCCGCCGAATTCAAATGATATTTAATTCAACCTACCTAATACGCAACAATATTTTACAGTACAATTTCGTGTCTTTATTAGTTTTATAATGAAATTATAAACACATTTTTAAATTCTCTTGATAAACACTTTTAAACCTCGTATACTTAGAGGAATCACCACTGTCGACAACATAATTTCCTAATTCTGTAGAAATAATAAAAAAAGTATAACTAAGGAAATCCACAGTCTAGTGAAATAATTTGAAAGAGAAAAATACAAATAAAAAAATACAATTTTAATTATTCTGCTTGGTAAGACTATATCCGCCTTGTCGATAAGAGAAAGTGTTGCTATAGTCTGATTTTAAATCTGAAAATATTGTGATTAGCTGGCCACTCTATTTGAAATTATATCTTACCAGCGTCACTTGAGACAGTATCTGTGATGATCAGCTCTGGGGGTCGAAACTTGACCCGTCCGGACACTATGAGTTTTTTACCATCTTTGTACCAGATGACTGAAGGTGCTGGTTCTCCGCCCATTGAGCAATTGAGACGGACTGTCTTTGGTGTTGGTACGGACACAGACGTCGGCCCAATAAGTAAGTGCTCAGGTTGGGTCACTTCCACACGATACGACTGCGAAAAAAGAAAAACAAAAATTAGAGCTGTTTCAAGTCTGCCTGGTATGTATGAAATCGATCAACAAGCGCCACCGCTCAGGGCTATCCTGAGGTGGGGGCGACCAGCGGGAGGGCCAATATAAACAGGCCCTCGCAAACATTAGACAGACAAGACATTTCGATTTCGACAAGACGTTCCGTCGATTGTGTGGGATTTTACATTTTTTTGGCAGCATGTGATAACTTGCTCATGAGACAAATGTGATATTCTGGAACCAATCTTGTT